>JAZHFQ010000743.1:0-511571 GCA_038387885.1 Spodoptera picta | reverse complement strand
CCTCCTGCTGTATAATAAAAAAAAAAATCTAACCTAACCCCCGAACTAATTTCCACCCCTAAAGTTACTTTGGACCAAAATATTTCATTCGAAAATTTTTAACTTTTTTCATATTTGACCTAGGGCGACAAAATTTTTATTAACGGTTTAGGAACTAATAATCTACGATTTGGATAGGTTTTTGACTCGATAACTCCAGACGTTTCGCGAAAAATCCTCGCAATTGACCAAAATTTGGTGAAAAAACTCGTTTTTCATTCAAAACTTTAAATTCTTTCAGGAAACCGATCCGGGATTTTCGCTCTGTTGGACGGCTCGCGCCGAGACGCTTATCCCCACGTATCGCACGCCCCGATCGGATAACAAAATTTTTCAAATTTTGCCCTCTCACCCGCCCATATACTATATAGGGAAAAGACAGGGAAACCTTTTCCGGACCCTAAAAATTTTTATTGACTTTTCGGACGGAAAACACTTAACCAAACAATAATTTCTTGGTTTCTGCCACGACTGGCCTATAGATCAGACACAAGACGCATCTGAGTGTCCAATTTTAGCCATTTATCGATATAATTATTTATTGACTGAATTTATTATTTATTTGACCCCCCTTTACAGGGTATTGTTTTGACTATTAATTTACGATTTAGCTTTTCTTTTTATCTTGATAACCCCCCTATACAGGAAATATTTTATTGTAATTTCGACACTGTATCCCCTCTTTACAGGGATACAATACAATATATATTTCAGAGTCAGGTGCTCCTTACACGTTGACCACTCCCCCCGCCGTGATGTACGATACAACCCCCGAGTCTCCGGCCCCTCCCAATCCAGTCCGGTGTCTGTTCCCTGAACCCGGATGGCAGCCAAATACGCACCGCGGTCCGGTCCCGCCGAATTGTGTTCAGCGCGGCAAACCACGAGATCGTAGGCCGTCTGAGCTCGCACCCTCACCGAAGTCCCCTCAGTCAGCCCCGAAATTCGAAAACCGGAAAGAGATAGCAATTCTTTTCATTGACTAAGCGACGCATCGCGCGTAATTTGTGAACCACATTATGCAGAATGTAGTCAATGTTTACTTAATTACTTTATGTAATTAACTGGTCCGGGGTACGAAATTTCTTCACAATTGTAATCTGTAAACATAACACTACCTCCCATTAAAGCCGTGGCAGATAATTATAGAGCACCTTATATAGGGAAAAGACAGGGAAACCTTTTCTGGACCCTAAAAATTTTTATTGGCTTTTCTGACAAACGGCACTAAACTCACCAAATATTTCTTGGTTTCCGCTACGTCTGACCTGTAGATTAGGCACAGGACCTAATTGAATATCCAATTTTAGTCATTTATTGATCAGTTTTATATAATTAATTATTGACTAAATTCATTATTATTTATTTGACCCCCTTTACAGGGTATTATTTTAACTATTAATTTATCATTTAGTCCTATTGACAACCCCTCTATACAGGGAAAATTAGTTTTAATTTAAGACGCTGAACCCCCACTTTACAGGGATTCAGTACATAGAGGTATACCTGAGAGCCAGGTGCTCCACTTACTTGCTCTCCCCCCACCACTATGTGCGATACCACTCCTGAGTCGCCGGCCCCTCCTAATGCGGTTCGGAGGCTGTTTCCCGACATTGAGAAGCAGCCAAAGAAGCAGCGCAGTGCGGCCCTAGCAAATTGTGTCCGGCACGACATGAACAAACCGCTGGAAAATGGGTCCCCTGGGCTCGCACCCTCTCCGAAATCCCCTCAGCCAGCTCCTAGATTCGAGAACCGGACGGTGGAGGCGCGACACTGGCTAAAACAGGCAAAATGTCAACTAGGTCTTGCGAGAAACCTGAAGACGGAAATCAAGACCCAGGCGATACTAGCCATTGAGCGCCTCTACCAGCTGGTGAAGGAGTCCGAACACCAGAGGCTCCCTGGGGTCGGAGGGGTTGCGGTTCTGGACTCAATGACGACGGCCCCTGTGCCGGAAAAATGGGCAGAAAGGAGGACGACCTCATTTTGAAAATAGCGGAGCACAGTAAGCTTCTTGAAGCGGCCACCGTGCAAATGGGGGATTTGAGGGCAGCTCTCATTGATCGGCAGAGCATAGATGCTGCTTCTATCGCCGAAGGCCACAGCGGCAAGGGCGTAGAGCTTCTTGCAGATATGCAAGAGCTCAAGTCTGCAACTCGGGAGATCGGAAGACAGATCTCCGAAATGAGGGCAGAAGCGCCCTCCTATGCGGAGGTCCTGTCGAAACCGAAGAGTGCAGGGCGGGTTGCAAGACCGAAGCACTCTGTCGTTGTGTCCTCCGGCGATGCAATGGAGACCAGCGGCGATGTTGTGGGTCGGGTCCAGCGGGCGCTGAACGCGAACGTGAGCGGCCTTCAGGTGGAAGAAGTCCGAAAAGTCAAGGACCAGAGGGTGGTGCTGAGCTGCGCCAGCAAGGAAGAACTGGAAAGGATGACGGCGCAGCTCAGCACTGACGGGCAGTTGCGGGTGGAAAACGCGCGTCAGCGGAATCCGCTTGTAATTGTCCGGGACCTTCTGGCCTACAACACCAACGAGGACATAAAGGCCGCTCTTAAGACGCAGAACGCGCGCCTACTGGAGGGTCTATCGGCCGAGGAGTCGGCCGTGACAATAAAGTACAGGAGGAAGGCGCGGAACTCTCTCGAAAACCACGTAGTCCTCCAGATCTCGCCACGGCTTTGGGAGAGGCTGACCTCGGCTGGCAGATTATACATCGACCTGCAGCACGTGAAAGTGTTCGACCGGCGCTTTGAGAGGAGCGGTTAGGGTCATTTCCAGCTCAGCTATACTTACGTTGCGTGTAGGTGGAGCCGCCGCCTTTGTGGTTTTGCCCCGTCCTTTACCCTTAGATGGCTTTGGGACCAGGGGCTGTCCGCTGGTGGTTGGAGCTGCTGGCGGTTCCAGTGCTACAGATTGCGCTCTGCCCGCCGCGAGTGGAGGGCGGATGCGCTTCTCTGGCAACAGCCGATCCTCAATACCCGCAATGCAGGCTCTGGTGAAGGCCCTTTCTTCCATTATAACCTTCCGGATTATATCCTCCAAGTTGGAGGAGGAGAAAGAAGAAGGGCCTGTTACCGCCGCGTTGTTGGCCGATGAAGCCGTGGCTTCAGCCAGTTTTTTGTGGAGGTCGCTGACCTCAGCTTGTAGTCGATCCACCCGCGCCTGCAGTTGCCGCGACTCTTCTGTCGCCGTGCGCTGCACCAGTTCCGTGATAATGCCGTTCATGCTGGCAGCACGACATTTGAGGGCTTTCTGGAAAGTCGCTTTCAAGTTTGAGGACTTAGAGGCGACCTCCACTATCTCCTCCTTGTCCTCCAACGCCATTTGTGCCAATTCAGCAACCGAATGGTCCGCGTACAGGACGTTAGACGCCCCGTAGCCAGCCCTGGACCTCGTGGCGCTTGTTGCGCGTGTTATAAAATAATAATAATTAGATCGATTAAAATTTCAATATTTTCACTTGTAATTAATTATATAACGTATTTATAGATTTATAATAAAATTACATATTGTATAAGTAATTTACAAAAATATTAGTTGTTTAAACAATCATAGAACACGTGTTGTGACGTATTGCTATTGGTGGGGCTGTGGCTATAAGTATGACAGACAAGGTCAGAGCACCATTCTATGTCAGCCTGTTGACTGGTGCGGACCTACTCACTTTTGGAAGTTAAGTATTGTGTTATGTGATATTAATAAACTAGTAAATAGCTGAATTATGTACATTATGTAATGTTATGTATTATGTACTGTGTTATATTAATACAAAATAAATAAAGATGTATTTAATTAGACGTGGGTAGATTTTATTAATTATTAATCTATACATAACTAGTACATAATGTATATAAAATATAATAATAAGTAAGTAAATACTAGTTAATATGATTTTAATTAGTATGAAGCCGTGGGAGCTGTGGGAAGAAAAAGGAAACTGTGGGTAGACACAGTGTAAACAACTTTTTTTGTGAGCTGAAATTTAATAATATATTTTATATAGTTTTATGTGATATTTAATGTATTAAAATATAGTGCATGTGTCAGTGACCCCCCTTTACTTGCTAATAATTATTATCCAGTCTCTCCTCTTCAAAACAAGCTAAATACTAACATGACGGACAGTAGATACGAGCACATGCAGGCCCTATTTACTACAAAGATGGCGGCCTATGAGGAAAAGCTTCAGAAACTGTCTGCACAGTCACCTACACCTGATTTGGCCTTGCTACATGAAGACTTCACTGAATTTAAGCAATTTATGTTGCAAGCACTGGCTAACTTCAAGTCGCAGAGTGAACTACTGGCGCTTGGACTCGACAGGCACGAGACTGCTATGCGGCGCAAGGTACTCCTGGTTCACGGTATCCCCGAGCAGAGAGATGAGCAGTTGCCGGATGTAGTTATCAAGGTATTTCATGATCAAATGAAGTTGGCCGAGCTTCGTAAAGGAAACATCCATGTTTGCCATAGACTGGGTTCTTCTGGCCGCAGTTCGAGGCCGATCCTTGTGCGTTTTTATATGACAGAGCACCGGCACCTTGTCTGGGATAACAAGAAGTCTTTAAAAGGCACTGGTATCACGATCTCAGAGTTCCTGACGCAGTTGCGTCACCGTGCTTTCATGGATGCCCGCAAGCACTTCGGAATATCCAATTGCTGGTCAGTGGAGGGGAAGATTGTAATTGTTGCACCTGATAAGACGCGACACAAAATTGAGTGCATATCGCAGCTGCAGGAACTGATTGTCAGATTTCCCCTCACACCCTCTAAAGGTAGCACCCCAGAGCCAGCTTCTGACCTAAATATACCTGCCCGCATAACGGCTGAACCAGAGGCTAAAGTCCAGAAGAAGGTGCGTCCTGCACGTCGTCGTTAAGAGCACAGTTTGCCGGCGGTACTTCAATATATTGTTTCGGTAGTTATACAATTGGACTTTGCTCTCGGTCACGGTATGAACTTGACTTTTTTTTTTGTTCAATTTTGTCACTTCGCCGGTAGTTTAATAGTATTGTTTAGCCGGTATGTTGACAATTTTTTGGTCTTTTCAATTTACTGTCAACAACGAATTATGTCAGATGTGTCAAATCGTGTCATTGAACTGTCAACGTCATTGTCATGCGTTTAGTTACTGCATACAATTATTGTCATCGTTGTATTAGCTTTAAAGGCATGTACCTATAATAATATTTGTTCCTAGTTCCTATATATATATATATATATTTTTCTTTCTCTTTAGCTTGATCCATCTTATGAGATATTGGCAGGTTGGGGAGGTTGTTTTATATATAGGCAAGTTAAACAGTACCTTAATTGTATTATTATTATTTTTTAAATTGTATCGTATTATTATTTTATATATTATAGTTTATTTATTTCTGTACTTAAATGGATAACTTTGCTGATATTAATGACAGTTTTTTTTCATGTTCTTCGGAGTCTAGCTTTGTTAGTGCGGACAGTGGGGCATCCCATCCGCTTACTCTACACGACAAATTATCAAATCTGTTCTCATTCTATCCTAAAAATCTAAACATCGCTCACATTAATGCGCAGAGTGTTCCTGGCCATTATTCTGATCTTCTGGCGTCCTTTAGCAATGCTCATCTCGACATTTTCGACCTCGTCAACATCCCTTATTAGCTGTACCAGAAGCACGTACAGTGGCCCATGCAAATTCTCCGCTGGTCCGAGTACTCACCATGCTCAATTCTCTCCTGATGTCAGCACCAGAGTGTGATTTATTTGCAATGAGATGGATTTTTTTTTTTTTTTTTAAGGGGGGAAAATCATCGAATGACTTCTCCCGCCTGGGTGAGGCGGGAGGGAGTGTCAGACTCTTACTGACTAAAAACCACCCCGTTCCTTCTCCTGCACGTCGAGCTGGAGCCCCGGTTACCCGTTAGGTTCTCCGCGACTCCGAATCGGCATCGGCCGTATTGGGCCCCATCTGTGGTGGTCTGATGGCTCTTTGAGGCGCGCGCGGAACGCGACGCGCCGTACGCTCGGGTCTGTTTCTGGTCGGACGGGGAGCCACCCATGCTCGCCGTCCGCAGGCCCGCGCTTACGGTGGCCGGAGATCGTCTCGCGATCCCCGACGCCCGGTGTGTCCTTCGCGATGGCTGGGTTGCGAGGAGGCAGCGCTTCGCTGCCTCACGCGTCCCGCCTCCTCCTTAGCTAGCATCACTGCTTCGCAAAAGGAGGAGACGGCATCCCAGTCCCCCTCGCTCCGCATCATGGCCTGCACTAGGCCCGGACGCGAGAGGTCGCCATCGCCGATCACTTCCCTGAGGACACGGCGGTGCTCAGCCCACTAAGGGCATTCTCCCACCGTGTGTTCCACCGTGTCCTCAGGGCGGTCCTCGCAGTGATGACACCCGGGCGTTTCCTCCCGCCCCATCAGACACAGGTACCTCCCGAAACTTCCATGTCCGGTGAGGACCTGCGTCAGGCGGTAGGTGAGGACGCCGTAGCGTCTCTCAAGCCACTCCTCAAAGAGGGGACTTACCGCTGCGATGGCAGCGAGCCCAGCCCTCGGTTGCGACAGTCGTTGCTGCCATTCCGCCATGAGATCGCGCCGGAGCTCATCCCGCCACGCACCTATTTGGCGCGGCAGCGGGGTTTCGCCCCGGCGACGTGCCTCCGCGCGCATGCCGTACACGCGCGCGAGCACCTTCGCCTCCAGATCCCACGGCGGTAATCCGGCAGCAATGAGATGGATAGATGTGTGTCGTGAATGTTTAAGATTTTGTGAGAGGATGGATGATACGTAGCTGATTATAATGTTAATGTTTGTGTTAAATTACAATAATTACTCTAGAGGTAATTACCATTTGTTATTCAAATGTATAGTTTTTTTTTTTTGTTTTTTGTTAATTTTGTTTCTGAATTTAGTTGAATTAGTTTGTTTTTAATTACCTAAATAATAGCATTTATAAGTTTAACAGTATAACTTAATGGCGTAAGCTGTGGTGTTGTATATGTACATTTTCTAAATAAATAAATAAATAAATAAATAAATTTTACTGATTTCCGAGACTTTCCTCAAGCCTTCACTTCTCTCTGCGCACTATCCCATTCCGGGCTTTGTGTTGGTGCGCAATGATAGAACTGGCAAAGGGGGGGGTGGGGTTGCTATGTACCTTCGCTTCGACCTACCGTTTCGTGTCATTAAGGTGTCCCCATCGCTCTACTCGGAGTCAGCTGAGTTTATGTTTGTTGAGATCTCGATCAACTTTAATAAGATCTTGGTAGCCGTTCTGTACAGTCCTAATCTCCATATAAACTATTTCGACGATCTCGACCTTCACCTCAATACCCTATGTCCTGATTATAAACATGTTATAATCATGGGCGATTTTAACACATGTCTACTGAAGCAGGATTCCCGCGCTCGCAGATTCAGATCCCTTATGACTTCTCTTAATCTTCACCTACTTCCTCTTTCAGCAACTCACCATTCTCCCAACTCTCCTCCGTCTTGGCTCGACCTCATGATCGTGTCGTCCCCTAACCATGTAGACGATCATGGCCAAATGACTGCTTCTTTCTCTTACCACGACCTTATTTACTTATCTTACCGCATCCGGACACCTAAACGGAGATCCCAATTCATGAATCTGCGTAGCTATAAGCGATTGGATTTGGAGGCGTTGCGGCGCGACATGGACCTTATTGACTGGCGAGTTGTGGTTGATACTGAGGATACTAACGCGAAGGTCGACTCTTTTAATAAAATCATGCTTGATTTATTTGACAGGCATGCGCCGGTGCGCCGTGTGAAAGTGAAACATAATCCAGCACCCTGGCTCACTTCTGTTATCGAGGATGCTATGGCTCACAGAGACAGATCCAAACAGAAATATAAGCGTAGACCTACTGACGAAAACTTGGCTTATTATAAAGTTTTACGCAATCGTTGTAATCGTCTGTGTAGGGATGCTAGAAGGCATTATTTCGACGAGAACCTGGTCAATCGTGACTCTGCGGATGTTTGGAAATTTTTGCGATCTGTGGGTATAGGTAAATCTCCTATTGCAGTTTGCAATGGTGTAGATCTTACCTCATTAAATAATCATTTCTCGCTCTCCCCAGTTTTGCTTGATAGCTCAACTAAATCTAACACACTATCCCACCTCTTATGTATATCTCTTCCTTCTTGTTCTCCTTTTGAACTCAGCTGTGTGTCTGAAAAGGACGTAGAAAAGTCATTGCTTGCTGTTAAATCTTCTGCAGTGGGTAATGATAATCTATGTTCTCGAATGTTCTTCCCCATTCTCCATCTTTTAATCCCTATCCTCACACACATTTTCAATTATTCACTTTTCTCTTGCTCGTTTCCCTCCTCCTGGAAGTTGGCCCATATTATTCCGTTGCCTAAAATCAATAATCCTTCCTCTCTTTCTCACTACAGACCTATCTCTATTCTCCCTTTTCTTTCAAAGGTTATGGAACATCTAGTTCATAAGCAACTTTCTTCATATTTAGCGACTAATAACCTTATTTCTCCCTTTCAGTCTGGTTTCCGTCCCGGTCACAGCACTGTTACAGCTCTGCTTAAAGTGACTGATGACATTCGCTGGGCAATGGATAACAAATCACTCACAATTCTTGTATTGTTGGACTTCAGTTCTGCCTTCAATTCTGTGGATTTTGATATCCTTTTGGGGGTGCTGAAGGCCAACAACCTCTCTTCTTCCTCTTTATCCTGGTTCGACTCCTACCTTCGGGGCCGCCGTCAGCGGGTTCGCTTGGATGAAAACTTTTCCGATTGGTGTGACCTTGCTACTGGTGTGCCCCAGGGTGGCGTCCTTTCCCCTATTCTTTTTTCCGTTTTTATCAATACCGTTTCCAGGGTCATAACTTCTAATTACCATCTTTACGCGGACGATCTGCAGCTTTACCAACACTTCAGTCCTTCGGAGGCTAATACAGTGATTGATGCGATGAATCGTGACTTGGACAGGGTCGCCGAGTGGGCCAGGTCTTTCGGCCTACAAATTAACCCGCTTAAATCCCAGGCCATGATTATCGGAAGTAGATACTTTCGCAATGCACTAGACATCTCTGCCCTTGATTCTTTGCGTCTGGATGGAACTGCGATCCCATTTACTGGCACTGCTAAGAATTTGGGCGTGCACATTGATTCGTACCTGTCGTGGGGTTCCCAGGTGAGTGAGGTCAGACGAAAAGTCCACTATTCTTTCCACTCGCTGAAGCGTCTCCAGACTCTTTTACCATTAAAAACAAAGATTCTCCTCGTGCAGTCATTGATCCAACCTTTGATCGATTATGCTGACGCTTGCTATTTGGATGCCACAGAGGAGCTATTAAATAAGCTTGAGAGATTGCAAAATATCGGTATTCGTTTCATCTTCGGCCTAAGAAAATATGATCACATCTCCGAATTCCGTAAAAAACTCAAGTGGCTCCCAATCCGCCTTCGCAGGAACACTCGCATTTTATGTCTTCTCTACAATATCCTCTTTAATCCTACTTATCCTTCTTACCTTCGTGAACGTTTTTCCTTTGCTCGTCTTCCTGATTCCCTTTCTCGATCACATCTTAAATCACATCTCCAAATTGTATCCCATAAAACCGACCACTACTCTTATTCCTTCTCGGTTCATGCGGTGAGGCTGTGGAATGCACTCCCGCCTAACATACGTGACTCTAAGTCTATTTCAATCTTTAAAAAATGTGTGAGGGAACATTATCACCTTTCCTCTTAAGTACAGTTTGTGTTATATCGTATGTATATTATGTATTATATATTATTTACATATTGTATGTATATGTTGGACCTATATGTATAAATAGGTACTTATTTATATTTATTTTGTATGTTTTTATTGTATTATTTTGGTTAGTCTAATTTTAATTATCAGTTTAAGTTTTCATTGTCTTCTTCTTGTTTGTTTTTTTTTTTTTGTTGTTACACACTGTGTCATATGTTGTATTTATTTCTCCTTTCGCAGGGCTGCAGGAAGAAATCCCATAAGGGATATGCAGTACCTATGTACCTCGGTTTTGTTATAATATATATTTTTTTCTGTGTATTGTCTGTGATGTGTACATGAACAAATAAATAAATAAGCCAAATAATTTTGTTTTATTATATTAGTTTTATTTGATACTCATATTATGGAAGTGTCGCATATAAGTGTTGCCATTATCTAACGTAAGTAATCTTTCTATTTTTGAAGATATCTTAAAAATTATATAACACGCGCTCTTTGGCAGCGACCTTCTCCTCCAGGTCCTTCTGCCCCTCCGCCCGTCTGGTTTGCGCCACAGACACCCTCAATAGGCGTTGAGCCTCATCGAGCCCCACGTCGTGGGCACTGGATTTGGCCTTCACCTTCCGTTTGGATTTACCGAACCTAACCTAAACTGCAACAGAAATGGCAAAACCAACACGGGTCACTATTGTAGTGGGACTAGTGGGACGCCTTGGCCCGATCGGCTGTTAGCTACTGCTAAGGTGGAATTTGGCGTCCCACAAACAGACACTAAAACAGGCACCGACACACCGATTAGTGGTTTACCATACGGAGAGGGCCGGACATGTTCTTGGTTGCGCGATGGCGGTGAGGCTCTGGTGATCGGATGTATCGATGCGCAAAAGGCGTCCAGCCGAAAAAAATATGACGTGGCAAACACTGCGAAAGATCGCTGCTCGGATCACCGCGGCCTAAAGCTCAGGAAAGCTCAGTAGCGTCAATCCTATTTATTTAAGTATCTATCCTGAATATATCTATTTTTTAAAATACTTATGTATTTTATAAATACATAGGTATTTTGCCATGATACTACCAGTCCGATTACGCTGAAACTTGGTATCAATAAACTCACTTTTTACAGACTTCAAAAAAAGGATACTATGTTCGGCTGATTTTTTTTTTTTTGTGGTTTGTTCGCGTATTACCTACTCCGCCATTTGTGAACCGATTTCCCAAATTCTTGTTTTGTTTGAAAAGGTATACCTACTTACCTAGGTATTCCGAGATGGTCCCATTTCCATGACGTCAGGATCTGATGATGGAATCCTAGGAAAACCGAGGGGAACTTTTGAAAACTGTAGAGGCGAGTAGTGCGTTTGTTTTTCAATTAGTATTTTTAACACTACTGTTGGATATTACTTAGGTTAAGAGTGGGGTTAGGATGACAGTTACTATATAAGCGGTGGAATACCGGCGCCTTGCCCCTTTGCCCTGGCTGGGGGCCTTTGCCCTGGCTGGGGGCCTTAACTTCTTGTTAGTGGCCACCGCAGGGTTTGTCCGGTTAAGTAGTCAACAGCCTTAGCGTGCTGAACTACGAGTGGTCTTAATCTAAAAAAAAAAAAAAAAAAAAAAGCG
Source organism: Spodoptera picta (assembly GCA_038387885.1). Lineage (NCBI taxonomy): Eukaryota > Metazoa > Arthropoda > Insecta > Lepidoptera > Noctuidae > Spodoptera > Spodoptera picta. The sequence goes on along the minus strand of JAZHFQ010000743.1, from coordinate 500,175 downwards.
CCTTGCCCCACTTCGCTACGGACTCTCGCCGCTAGCGCACGCTCCTACGCTGCGCCGCTCCGAACTCCACCCCCCGCACGCCGCACCCCGTGGCCACGCCGACACGCTCGCGCCTGCTACGCAGGCCCCGCCCACTTCGTAGCACTGCTACGACCCTACTACGCCGTAGCAACTCGTAGCCCTGCTACGACCACTGCTACGCCGTAGCAAATCGTAGCACTGCTACATTACTGTGCGCGCCTTTTTCAAGGCGTTAGCGCAGTGTTGTTTCTCATTTTTCACTACTAGTCTTGTTGTTTAAAACCGCAGTTTAGCGGTACCTGGGGGTAACCCAACGGTGACAACAACCCAGGTGGTGTGGGACCCGATCACACCGGCGTTTACCCCTTAAGGGTAACGTCAAATATCGGAAGGGCGCTGGGACCACAGTTCTGGGGGCTCCCCTAGCTGTACCCAATTGTCTAACCCGCTCTTTTCACAGCTCCGCCTTAACGAGTGCGTTAAGGCGCATAGGGACCCGTTGCACATTGAGACTGGCAACGGGATTTACAAGCTTAGGGCACACCTTAGGTACTCACCTCCCTGCCTACACCCGGCAGCGAGGCTACACACCTCTAGGTTTATCCCGCCCAGAGGGACAGGTACATCGGCCCTTCAGGCCACCGGCAGTAGCGTCGCCCGAGTTTGTTTGGCGCTTTCTTCTCGGGTGTCAAACGCTAGGAAAGCGTTCAGGGTGGGCATCTTTAGGGGACTGCCGTAGGATTAGCCCTTATAAGATGTCGAAGGAAATACTGGAAGGTATCTTGGAGAGTCTGGCTTCCAGGCCAGACCTTCAAGAAACCTTCTTCTCACGCCTCCAGGCGTTATTGGGAGACTTGGGTTTATCCCCCAAGCCCCAATGCCCTCCCCCCTCCACCACCACCCCCCCGCCTAAGAAACGGGACTTCAGGCTTCGGCCTACTTCCGGGTCTCCTCCCAGGAGACCAAACCCGGACTCCCCCCGGAGCAGATCGCGGACCCCACCCCGCTTCCGCGCCGACTCCCCCCTCGCCACCGGTCAAGTACCCCTCACCGCCGTTACCCCTCCCCCCGAAATCTCCCCGCCGGAAAGTCCTCTTTCAGAGGACCAAGCACCCTCCCCCCCCCGTCATCCGATGACCTCTCATCGGATGACCAGGAGTTTAAGGTAGTTCAAGGCAAGAGGAAGAAAAAGCCTTCTTCCTCAGTTACTGTCACCAAGACAAAGAAAGCCACAGCCCCACCTGCACCCAGACCCGCCAGCCCTATGGCAGTGTGCCAGTCGCCCCCAACCCCCCCAACCCCCCCATCCACTATGGCCACCCAGGCCTCCCAAGGCCTCTCACCCCCCAACCCTCTCAAGCCCCACCCCGCCTCTCAGGCCCCCAGACCCCCCTCCACCTCACAGGACTCTTCGAGCGCCCCAGTGCGCAAACTATCTCTCCCCCCGCCAATCTTCATCCACGATAAAGGGATGTGGACTGACGTATCGAAGGCATGCGCTGAAAAACGCATAGCATATACCCACGCCCGCGCCGTAGAGCAGGGCATCAAAGTAGTGGTCCCAACCGTGGAAGACTTCAGGGCTTTAAGCGCCCTTCTGATAGGGAGAAACGTCCCTTACCACTCGTACACTCTCAAGGAAGACCGCCCCGTCCGGGTGGTCTTCAAGAACATCCCAACGGAGATCTTCGGGACCAAGGAGTCCCAGTCACTCACGTGCACAGAATGCACAGAAAAGATGGGACCAAATACAACATGGTGGTCGCTTCGTGCGCTCCCACTGATGGTTATCACCCAGTATTTTCTATCACCAAGATTTGCGGGCTCTCCGGCCTCAAGGTGGAGAGACCCCACAAAAATGGCAATTTGGCGCAATGCCACAGATGCCAACTATATGGCCACGCGGCAAAAAATTGCCATGGCAAGCCTAGGTGCGTCAAGTGCCTAGGCGACCATCCAACGGCGGACTGTCCCCGCCCCAAAGACCGCTCCCTCTGCACAGAGCCACCCAGCTGTGTGCTGTGCGGCCAATCCGGCCACCCTGCAAATTACCGGGGATGCTCCAAAGCTCCCAAGTCGTCGGCGCCCAAGCTGGTGAAGCGAGCCATCGCCCGCCAAGTAAGGGAATGCCCCCAAACCCCCCTTGCCCCCCAACGCCCAAGTCCCTGGAGCATACTCAATATCAGCGTCATTTCCCGGCGCTGAGGACGGTCCAACAACCGGCCATCCCCGGACTGATGGACCGCCCCATCCCTCCCCCCACCCAGGCCCCTCAGGCCCTCCCCGGGCTCATGGACCGTCCCATGCCCCCCCCCACAAGCCCCTCAGGCCACACCATCCCAGCCACCGGCCCCGCTACCCCCCGCACAACGCGCCCCGGTCACCCCTGCCCAAGGGATCGATTTCGATCCCTTTGAAATCATCTCTAGCACCTTCTGTGCGTTCTATACGCCCCGGGCTATCCAACTAGCCACCGAATTGAAGGCCTGCAGAGGCAACCTCCAAGCCATCCGGCAGGTGTACGAAAAGTACCCTGACGTTCACGCCGCCATTAGGTCCCTCCAAACCCATAATTAATTATGGATAGGAACACGGCAAGAAGGCTAAAGCCGACTGCCCTTAGGTTAGGGTTCTTCAACGCCAACGGTCTTAGCAACCAACGCGACGAAGTCGCCACATTCCTCCGTGACCATCGAATAGACATCTTCTTGATCCAAGAATCATTCCTCAAACCCCATGTCCGAGACCCGAAAATTGCGAACTACAGGTTAGTCCGCAATGACAGGTCTCGTTGTCACAAAGGAGGACCCCTCATATACTACAAAGGCTCCCTGCATTGCATTCCTATGGATCCCCCCCCTCTCAAGCATTTGGAGGTGTCGGTCTGTCGGCTAGGCATGACGGGACATAACCCGATCACCATAGCTTCCGCGTACCTTCCACCTGCCCCTGCCTCCGCCTCGGAGGCACATGAGGTTAACAACGCGATCCGAGACGACCTCAACTCCATCTTCGGCTTGAGCGATTCCGTCATCGTGGCGGGTGACCTCAACGCCAAACACCGCAGCAGCATACAGCAGTTTGGCTTTCGAGCCCATCACTCTAGCGTACACCAGGCCCACCGCATCGTCGAGTTTGTCAGTGAACGCTTTCAACGCGGCATGATGACGGGAGCCCTTTTCTTTGACATAGCGAAAGCGTTCGACAAAGTCTGGCACAATGGCTTGATCTTCAAGCTATACCAACTCGGCGTGCCAGATCGCCTCGTACTCATCTTACGAGACTTTTTGTCGAACCGCTCCTTTCGATACCGCATCGAGGGAGCGCTTTCAACCTCCCGACCAATCCGAGCCGGCGTACCACAAGGCGCCGTCCTTTCCCCCCTTTTGTTCACTCTGTACACCAGCGACATACCAATCCACCCTCGAGTACAACTCTCCCTGTTCGCCGATGACACAGCGATCTACCACTCTGGTAGAAACCCAACACTCATAGCAAACAAACTCCAAAACTCCGCAGCCGCCCTGGGCGACTGGTTCCGGAGATGGAGAATAGAAGTAAATCCCGACAAGAGTCAGGCGGTACTGTTCAACAAACCCCGCACTTGCCAACTCACTCTACCCCCCCCGATCACCCTGTTCGGTAAGCCGATCCCCTGGGAAAAGCAAGCCAAATACCTTGGAGTAATCCTCGACCACCACCTTAGTTTTCGAGAGCACGTTAAGACGGTTCGCTCGCGGGCCGCTTTCGCCCTTGGTCGACTCTTCCCCATGCTGAATGCACGCAGCAAACTATCGCTTAAATGCAAACTTCGCATTTACACCACTTGCATACGCCCATCATGACGTACGCCTGCCCGGTTTTCGCTCAAGCACACGACAGCACGATCCATAGGATGCAAACCCTCCAAAACCGTTTTCTCCGAAGGGCCACGTCTGCCCCGTGGTGCCTGAGGAACGATCGACTCCATCTCGATCTCAAAATTCCGACTTTGAAGCAGTTCATGAAACGCTTGACCAAGCGCTATTTTGAATCTGCGGAGAAGCACCCAAACCCCCTCATTGTAGCGGCCGCCCGGTACACCCCCTCTCAAATATCCCGCATCAGACGACCCCGGCACGCCTTAGTCCAACCCGACGATCCCACCACAATCCTACAGGAAAGCCGTAGGGAAACTAGCACTCTGAGAAAATACAAATACAGACCGCGTTCCACGTTCCGGCCCCGCCGCCGAGGCCCATCGCGACGTCCTGGTAACGATCCCCCCGTCCCTTGCATATGGAGCCAGCCCGCGTAGCTGAGCAAATAGTAACGCTAAATAGCCCCGTAAATAATCAGACCCAGCCTGTCCTGACTTGCTGCCCCCCCGAAATGGCCCCGCTGAGCCGAGGTTCGTACCCCACAGGGGGTGCCCTCAGCGATGCGGTCATTTAGTTTTAAATTTTAGCTTAGTTGCCCTGGCTGGGGGCCTTAACTTCTTGTTAGTGGCCACCGCAGGGTTTGTCCGGTTAAGTAGTCAACAGCCTTAGCGTGCTGAACTACGAGTGGTCCTAATCTAAAAAAAAAAAACGCCTTGCCCCTATTCGGTCACCATCCGTCGTGCAACATACATTAAGGTTTTATTTGTAATTTTGCATATAATTAGCGAGGGTAGATTGTTTTCATTTTGTTTATTTAAGAATTTGTTCTTTTTGATGATTGTGTCATTAATTTTTGGATAATTGTGTAATAATTTTAATTTTAGTTTTAAGGTAATAAATTGTCCTTTTTAAAAAATTCAACCTGCTTCTGATTTCTAACACTACAATTTGATAAGGGTCTGGAGTCGACCTGATGATGGAGCCGACAGACAGTCGAGAGAACTCCTCAACGGTTTATATTAACTAGGTACTATGTGTTTGGAGTTGATTAATTTGTATTGATGTTGATGAGGACTTTATACCTAGATAGAGTGGGACTGTCATTAAGGATCTGATGATGAAGAAGTGTAATTGTTAAGGGAACTCTTTAACGGTTTATAGTAACTACCTTTTGTTTGGGCTTGTATAATTTGTATTGATTAGGGCTTTGCACCTATGTAGATTATAAGTGACAAAACGGGTCTATGTAACTTTACACTGAAAATGATATAATAATATAATAAAAACTGCGTTTAAAAAACTAACTTCAAAAATCAACAACTAATAACAAACAAAAGGTCAAAACTAAAAAGCAAAGAATAACTATTATTAGTACTGATAGATTACCAACCCACTGATAGGTTAGAAGTCGGCGCCATAAGTTCTATACAAAATTATTCGGGTTGTTCCGTATTCATCCTATGACGTCTCATCCTACTCATTATTTTTTCCTTACTCAACCTATTTATGTTCCTTACTCAACCCAGAACAATAATATTATTAAAAAAATCTTTATTTATCCCATCCGTATTCCTTGCTCAACCTATTGTAAAACTACCTAATAAAACGTTAGATTTGTGTGTACGGTCTGAACAAAAATATATTTCTTGGAAATATTTTAAAAGGTAAGCTTTTGCTTTTATGTTGTTCTATTAAATAAAACTGCAGGAAATTTGATAGAATCATATATTTAAAAAAATATCATCACTCCTATCTTCTGTTCTCTGTTCTCACATACATAATTATAGCTTTTCAAATAACTAAAAAACGTTTTTTTTTTTATAAAATCAACTATAATGAACAAAAATATTTTAAGCAAACATTTCACAATCAACAATGTTAAATCTTCTTTCATTATTATGTTATTACTGGGTTGTCTGATCAAAAGCGTTTTGTACACATTTGGATATAAATTTGTTTAGAATTAACTTAAAATAAATAAAGCTATGTTGTGTGTTTATAAAATCCACAAATTAATACTTTTTAACTTTTGCTATCAACTACATAAAAAAGTATATAAAAATCACAGATTAAAGAAGGACCATTAACTTAAGACTAGTATAATATCGATTTAAAATAGGTATCAACTTTAGGCACTATGAACTAGGTAAAATAAAAAATAGATAGAAATCACAGATTACAGATGGACCATTAACTTAAGACTAGTAGGTATAATATCGATTTAAAATAGGTATCAACTTTAGGCACTATGAACTAGGTAAAATAAAAAATAGATAGAAATCACAGATTACAGATGGACCATTAACTTAAGACTAGTAGGTATAATATCGATTTAAAATAGGTATCAACTTTAGGCACTATGAACTAGGTACAATAAAAAATAGATAGAAATCACAGATTACAGAGGGACCATTAACTTAAGACTAGTATAATATCGATTTAAAATAGGTATCAACTTTAGGCACTATGAACTAGGTACAATAAAAAAATAGATAGAAATCACAGATTACAGAGGGACCATTAACTTAAGACTAGTACAATATCGTTTTGAGATAGGTATCAACTTTAGGTACGTCTTCAAATCATAAAAAAATATAAATTATTACTTCCATTTCTAGATTAATCATAGGAATATCATTTTTAAAACCAAGACTTATGTATTCGAACGATACATTTACACTTTAAAATAAATAAATGGAGCTAGTTTTTCTAGGCAGTGACCCAGCACTATTTTTTGATCAACTAATTCTTGAATAGCCCTGTTGATTCGGTCTTCATTTTCCTTTCCATTAGCTGACGAAGAGGTCGATGCACTATTTTGTCGTTGTAACATGCTCGCGTTTTGTAGAGATGTTTTTAAAAGAGATGCCCATCTCTTTTTAAAACATGTAGCAATTTCAGCATATTTATTTTTTTGTTTGGAACAAATCTATTTATTGTCGCATGCCAACTTTCGAGAGCGTTGGTCGTTCTATTTTTTTGCCCGCATACATTCCAAATATGTGTTGGAAATTTGCCCCCCTCTAGCCATGTCTTCACCAAATAGTCATTAAATTTAGTAATATTGTTTTCTCTTGGACAGTCCTCCATAATGTATAGATAAGCGTCGTCAATCAAATGTTCTGGTAACAATGGCAAAGCCAAACATAGGGCAAGATGTTTGAGCTGATTTCTGTTTTTTGTAACTTTTAGTTGTTTTGCTCGTTTAACAAGAGCTTGACAAAAGTGGAAATAACAACCTTTGATCTCTGTATTCGGTAGTACCGTTTGAATTGAATTCATCACAGCCTTTTCAAAATCAATTACAATTTTCTTCGGATTCCAATTTGGTATTTGAGCTTTAATCAAACGGAACATTGTAGTGTAAGTTTTTTCCTTTTTTGACATAAGTAGGACATATACTAACGGGATAATATAGGAATTTTCGCTGTCATTGCTCAAATCTCCATGTATAACATAAAGTTGGTAAAATGGTTTAATACAGCATTTAAACGTACCATCAGCATAGAAGTCTCGAATCGTTGCCATTCTTTGCCGCCCTTCCTGTGATGCGAATCCTATAATGCGTGTTTCATTTTCTTGATAGTCGAAAAGTAAAAAATCCTGATATGTACCGGGAATTTCTACTTCAGCGCCATTTTTAAAAGTTGTTTTTTTTACTCCATGGCTCTTATTGCGAGCGTTGTAGAGACCAGTCTTGATGTTTTTAAATTCTGGGAGGTTTGTTACTAAATTGAGCCCCCGTTCATGTAGTGACAATAAAGTTTCTTGATACACTGTCGATATTGGTTCACCTTGTAATGACTTCACTCTATCCTTGAGATTGTGCAAAGCTTCTTTCACAACATTTGTTATTTCACTACGATCACAACTATGAGGATTTTCTTTTTGAACGGCTTCGTTTAACACTCTCACACTACCAAAGCAAGCTGGTGCTTTTGTGCAACGCCACATTACGCTTCCATCCTTATTGTCGTATTTTTTATGAAATTGAAAACCGTTATATAACAACAATTTACGGCCTCGTTGCGATTCTACATAACGTAAGTCATAATCACGGTTCTGGTGCATTTTTAACACGCGTTGACACACAGTATGCCAGTTAGTGGTAAACTGATAAGAACAGATCCACAACATCGTTAAAACGATTAAAACCGGTTAAGGGTCAAGACAGTAGCTATTGCTATCTCTTTCACTTTTTAACGTAAAAGCCATTAAAGCTATTTAAACTAAACGCACAGATGGACGGCCGAACGGTGCAATAAAGTGTGCAAATGAAACAGCGCACATCATGTTCTCTCTCGCACTCGCACTGTTTATGAGTGACGTCACATAGACAAAGGTATGTGCGTCGACTTGTTTACTAAAAATTCAAAAATGTACATTACCATTTTTTATTTTTTTAATCCTAGAAAGTCGTTCTATTGAAGGCATAGATACATATTAATTTTCTGCAAGAAAATAAGTATTCGTTTGCTATCCATACCTTTTTGGTATTATTTGCTTCGAGACGAGTACGGAATGCATTTGGGTTGAATTAAGAAAATATATTAAAATAATTTAATGGGTTCAGTAAGGAATATTAGTTTGGGATGAGTAAAGAAATGGGATGAGACGTCATAGGATGAATACGGAACAACCCAATTATTCATTACAACCTTATTATCCCGAAAAACTATATACACAAAAAACAAACTTAATTATTATTGTGTAAACGCAAATATAACGACGTTCTCTGTGGATTATCGATGTTCTTGAAAAAATAAAACAAAATCAAATTTTAAAATTGAAATCACATGTTTATTTTTCTGTCACTTCAGTTGTAATGATAGCTTTTATATTATTTTTACTTAAATAATAAATAACTATGCATTTAACATACAATAAACATTTCAAAAAACCATGCCAATACATGACTGATTACCTACATGTTATGGTGTTATAAAATGGTTTATGAATCATAACATCATGTCGGTCTACCAAAAAATACATTTGGGTTAGTTCCTTACTAACTATAATTATGTATTTCAACTTTCCAATACATTAAAACAAACTAAATATAAATCACAATCCTCTGACAAAGTTATCAGGCATTGGAAACATCTGCCCTTAATCAATTTAAATCAATTTTCATATTTTGCTAGCAAATATTTAGGGAATAAGTATGCTACTTGCTACTTGACGCACAGTGTAAAACATTCTTATATAAAATAAAATTAATAGAAATCAAATCAAGTTACTGTTGCCTAACACCATAAGTAATTATCTTTGTAAGACCTTATATACTTACATTCAATGCAAATAAGTTATTCCATTTTATTCTAATAATTTTAAGCGACCATTCCAATGGTTTTTCACACTGTTGGTACAAGTGAGACTCGAAGCTACTTTTTAATCCTAGCCCAGATGAAGCAAGGGATGCAGGCGCAGGCTGTGCAGCCACATTCCTCGTATGACAACAAGCTAGTTTGTGTGTTTTCATATTACTTAGTGGCTTTTCATAACAAAGTTTCAATTTTTTACATAGTAATATATTGACCTAACCATTCAATTGGTTGGTTTCCCTCGATGCAAATACTATTACATCATTAGCTTAACATGGGTAAATCAATTTTAGTGATGTACATAAACACTAGACATACCTGCAGTACACATTGGTTACACTTATATCCCTGAAAAAAAATAAATTTCTTACTAAATTATTTACTTTACACTTTATTTAAGTCTTTGCTTCCTTGTAGCGGATGCGCAGTGTCCAAGCCAGAATGTGTGCTCAGTGTTCGGTTCACACTACAATGAATGCACCAATATCATGGAACGCACTAAACTCTGGCAGGTGTGACTGCTACCTCCGGTTGTTGCCTCGCTGGTGGCCACGTCCGCGCACATATGTTTTGTGCGTGTGTTTGCCAGTGTGGTCCTGTGCGGGCGCGAAGCGATCTGTCTTAGCAGCGTGCGGAGGAGCAGGTGCGGAGGGAGCCTGGAGCGGCCGCAGTGGAACGTGCGCCCCGTTGGATCGGTCCCCAGCTGCAGTCGCAGCGCCGGCAGCCGGTGGTGGCGGCGTCGGCTGCGGCTCGCTCATATTTACTTGCTCGTTGAACAGCATGCAGAATTCACCCACTTTCTGAATGTCTCCAGACTTTCCAGAGTAGAGAGTGAGCGCTGAGCGCCAGAGTGACGCGTAACCGCGTGTGAGACGCACGATGTCCCCGGGCTGCAGTAGCGCGCCAGGCTCATCCCACACAGAGAGATTCACAGAAGCAGTGGCGTCAGCTACGCGCAAAGTTCGCACTTCTCTAGCCTCTTTAGTGAGTGTCGGTGGACCTACCTCTAATACTATAAACTCTGCATTTATGTTCTTCATGCCAGGTTTTAAATCCTTTATCTGAATAAACTGCAAGGTAGTCATTGTACGGTCGATTTGTTTCGTTAGCACAGTATGAGTAAATATTTATAGTACACGTAAAAATTATTGTTTTTCGAATAACTGCAATTTCAAACAATTCTCTGACGCAACTGTAGGCAACAGATCAATGGTCATTGGAAATAAAACTGAAAATAACGTTTTACTCGAAAAAAGAAGATAGTTCAACTCAACTCAAATTGAATTGAGACAGATTGAGAATTGAGATTTTGAGATAGATCACATCTACACTCCGACAGGTGACAGGTGTCAAAAATGACTAAATTGACAAGTGTCAAATCAAGAAATTATTTTTAAGGTCTTTGAAGTGTAGAGTCCTTGTAGTGACTTGTAAAGTTGTAACTCGACGTATTCCTCTCGGAAGTTGATAATAAAACTAATTTCCTACAAAATAAGCCTTGAGGTCCCAGGTCCGAAAGTGGCTCCAGTAGTTTCTGAGATATTCAACGTTTTCGGTTTTGGTGAAAAAAATTTCCGATCAAACTACGAACCATCAATAAATAAAAAACTACTGGTTCGATTTAAGTGATTTTAGTTTTAATTCACTACACTAATAAGCGTTTACTAATACTAATACTTTCAGAAATAACATTCGTTTTGAAATAGCATGTAAATTAGTATCAAATTTTGTTTTGTGTCGCTAATTTGGTAAATAAAATTTACTGGATTTAGTTTTAAAAAAATATATTGCACTAAGCGTAGAAACTATTAGAAAAATTCCTTTTTTAATTCCTTGGATTATTGACTACCCAAAAACATTAGTGATGCTGAGTGCTAGGCTATTCCCTGCTAGGAAGATAGCGGAGTACAGTTCATCAACTCATTAGGCGTATATTTATGAATTCCGTTAGGGGCCTGTACAAATCGATGCCGTGAGAAGCTTATATCCATGAATGCCGTTAGGTCTTGTGTAACTGGATGCCGTAAGGAGCGTACATCCATGAATGCCGTTAGTGGCATGTACAAAATGGATGCCGAGAGGGGCGTATATCCATGAATGCCGTAAGGGGCTTGTACTAATGGATGCCATAAGCGGTTTATATCCATAGATTCCGTAAATGACTTGAATTCATATTTGCCGCAAAGAGGCTTATATTCATATATGCCGAAAAGGCTTAAATCATGCTTGCCACAAGTTGCTTAAATTTTGAAATGCTCTAATGGGCTCAATTCCATACTTTCCGTAAGGGGCCTGTGTTTATAACTACTATACTATAACTACTTTAAGGTTAAATAACTGCAATTGCCATCTGGTCATCGGGCTACGAGTCATCGGTACAGGAACCTGATGCCGAAACTCAATAAAAGATCCTTCGAGAACACAGAAGATTCAGGATGGCTGAATGTTAGACGACGAAAATCAACTAAATGAACGTCACTAGTTTCATCTGTATTATCGACAGCACTAGCTGTCATTGTGACGATGCCATATATCGTATAGGACGGATTATTAGTAAAGTTTCCCGCGCAAAAATTGTACCAGAACCGATGTCGAACGTCAACATTACGTGGTGTAGGTGTACGGGTATGGAGCCGCGGAAGACTTAACGGGTTGCCGGGGCTCCGGCTCGAAGTGCAGGAGTGGGAACGGGGTGGTTTTTAGTCAGTAAGAGTCTGGACACTCCCTCCCGCCTCACCCGGGCGGGAGAAGTCATTGGATGATTTTCCCCCCTCAAAAAAAAAAAAAAAAAAGGTGTACGGGTATGATGTATGTGCCGACACCAATCACAAACTTTTTGACTCATGGGCTGCAGTGTGGGTAGACACTTCCAAAAGTAATAAAGTAAAGGAGCCTACTACTATGCAAGTGTCCAGCCCGGCATCCGGCGGAGGCCTTGGTTTTCCAAGTACCCTAAGCTCCCCCGCCACACTGTTTCATCCACGGGTTTCATCCTTGTGCAGACTCAGACTCGGCCATTGTAGTAGCCCAGTCTTCCTCAACAAGATCCGTGTCCGCGACAGCTCGCTGTGTGAATGCGGCCTTGACGAGGGAACTGTAGACCATATATTTTTTTTCGTGTCCCTTAAATTCCCAATCTTTTGACCTTAATAAAAAAAACTCCCCAGTATCCAAATCCCACTTCCAATTAATTTCCACCTCCTTTTAACTCACTTTTCCCCTAAATTAATCCATTGTTTATGTAGATTTATTAATGATAATGAGATTAAACTATGACGGTGACTATTATGTAAATGGTGTATATACACCGTGATATTTTAATGGTTGTTTTCCCACAGTAAAATGATTCTATTTTAGTAGTACAATAGATTGAGAAAGTTATTTTTAATTTAAATAAAAAAATAGCAGTTTTACGATAGTGATACACGAAACTTGAAAGAAACCGCGAACCAATAGTACCGCCGCGACCGGCCACCGGCCGCTGTCATTGTCGCTCGCGCTTATCAAAAGGCTGATAAGTGATAACTCAGTATTAACTAACAAGTGATTTCTATTTTCCCTTCATACTTTAACGGGCTTAGGACATACCGTCGTAAATACTTTTTAACTACACTTACTAAACAGCAACATTAAACAAAATTTAATCAAGAGATATTATCTTGTTTATTACTGAATTTGGGAAAGTATATAAGGCGTATTTAATAAATGGGAATCAACGTATTTACAATGATTTTAATCACATAACTTATTGTTTTATTTACAAATGTACAAGTACTTACACTTCCCAGTAACGGAGCAATTGTTCGAAGTGTAAGCCACCGCGTTCCACACACAATCGTGCACGTTTTAACTGATTGGCTTTCAATTTTAATAATGTGTCTCTGTCACGTCTAATCACATCAAAAGCGTCCACTATCGCACTTTTTAACGCGTCGCGAGTTTCGTACTCTTGCCGATACACAAGGCGTTTTCGAGATTAGACCACAAATAAAAGTCTAGTGGATTAAGATCCGGGCTTCGTGGTGGCCATGGCACTGGCCCGCCACGACCGATCCAGCGCTGGGGAAACACCGAGTCGAGGTGCTCTCGCACGGCGCGCTGATAATGCGCAGGGCACTGCTAACGGAATGTCATGTCAAAGTGACTGCCACTGGAGCCCGTCTCTTGGAGGTCCCCGGCGCGACCAGCGGCCCATCGGCCGACGCCCTGGCCGAGAGGCTTAGGGCGTGCCTCGGTGCGGACGAGGCCCGCGTGTCCAGGCCCACCAAATGCCTGGATGTCAGGATTTTGGGCCTGGACGACTCCGTAACGGAGAGCGAGGTGGTGGCCGCTGTGGCCAGGACGGGAGGGTGCCCTGCTGACCAGGTCAGGGTGGGCGCCATCCGTCCGGATAATTCGGGGCTGCGCACGGTGGTGGTCAGCTGCCCCGTTACAGCGGCCAAGAAGCTGAAGGAGGGCAAAAGGCTCTTGGTGGGATGGGTCTCGGCGCAGGTCAAGCTGCTCGAGACCCGGCCTCTGAGGTGCTACCGCTGTCACGTGGGGGAGCACGTGAGTGTCAAATGCACCTCGGAGGTGGACCGCAGCGACTGTTGCTTCCGCTGCGGTCGGCCCGGTCACAAGGCCGGCTCGTGCAATGCCCCGCTGCACTGCAACGCATGTGCGGCGGCTGGCAAGCTGGCCAATCACCGGGTCGGGAGCAAGGGCTGCTCCCCTCCTGCCAAATCCAAGGGCAAAAGTAGGCCCTCCGCCGCCCCCGTCGTTTCCGCCGCCGCCGCCACTGCCGCCGCAGTCGCCGCTGCCGCCACTGAGGAGGTCGGAATGGACTGTCAATAATGGCTCCATTCCGCCTCCTCCAGGCGAACATCAACCACTGCGCCGCTGCTCAGGATCTCCTGCTCCAGAGCATGGCGCAGTGGTCGATCAACGTCGCCGTGGTCTCCGAGCCGTACTTTGTCCCGCCCAGGGGTCACTGGGTGGCGGACCTGGACGGCTCGGTGACCATCATCTCGTCGGCCGCCGCCGGTACCCCGACTCTTGAGGCTGCTCAAAGAGGTCGGGGTTGTGTCGCAGCACGGTTCGGAGAGCTCGCTGTGGTGGGCGTGTACTTCTCTCCGAACCGAACTCTCGCCGAGTTCCACAACTCCTTGAGGGAGTTGGTCACCGTCGTCGTCGGGTTCCGTTCCCTCCCCGTGCTCGTCCTCGGGGACTTCAATGCCAAAAACTTGGCTTGGGGTTCCCGGTTCACCGACGTCCGGGGAAGGATGGTGGAAGACTGGGCCCTTGAGACAGGCCTAGTCGTCCTGAACCGGGGTTCTGTCCCCACGTGCGTACGGATGCAGGGCGAGTCGGTGGTGGACATTTCGTTCGCCAGCCCTGCTCTGTCACCGCGTATTGTTGACTGGCGCGTCATGGAGGAGGTGGAGACGTACTCTGACCACCGGTATATCCGGTTCGACGTCTCTGCCGAGTCCGCAGACCCGCCGGTCAGACAGGCCCCATGTGGTCCGCGTTGGGCGCTGAAACAGCTGGACCGGGAGCTGCTCCTGGAAGCCGCTATCGTGCAGGCCTGGGTGATACCACCGGTCAGGCCTGCCGACATCGACGATGAGGCTAAGTGGCTCCAGGACGCCATGTCCAGGATTTGTGACGTGGCGATGCCCCGGATCCGATCAAGGCAGCAAAAGCGCCAGGTGTACTGGTGGTCACAGGAGCTGGCGGCGTTACGCAAGGCGTGCACTGCTGCGCGACGCCAGTACACTAGGCACCGCAGGCGCCGCATCCGTCCTCCGAATGCGGAGGCGAGAGAGGCGGAGTTGTACGAGGGATACAGGGCGGCCAAGGCCCTCCTCAAGGTGGAGATATTGCGGGCCAAGGAGGTGGCCCGCCGAGAGATGCTGGGGACTCTGGACAGAGATCCGTGGGGACGCCCGTACCGGAAGGTACGCGACAAGCTCCGCGCTTGGGCTCCCCCGCTCACCCAGAGTCTCCGGCCAGAAGTCTTGGAGGAGGTGATTGGCACCCTGTTCCCTCGACTGTGGAGGGGGTTCACCCCTCCGTATATGACTCCGCCCCCTGCGGTGCCCGACGCGGGCTACAGCGACGACGACGACGACATCGTCCCAGAGGTGACCGAGGCAGAACTGAGAGCGGCGGTGCGCCGGATGGGCGCCAAGAACACCGCCCCAGGACCCGACGGCTTGCATGGCAAAGCATGGGTCCTGGCCTCAGAGGCTCTCGGGCCTCGATTAATCGGTCTCTACAGCGCATGCTTGGAGAGAGGCCAGTTCCCGCTTCTCTGGAAAGCGGGCAAACTGGTCCTCGTGCGGAAGACGGGGCGCCCTGCGGACTCTCCGTCCGCATACCGGCCCATAGTGCTGCTCGACGAGGTGGGGAAAGTCTTCGAAAGAGTCATTTCGAACCGCCTCGTCGCGCACCTGACGGACATTGGGCCGGACCTGTCGGACGGCCAGTTCGGCTTCCGCAGAGGGCG
This sequence comes from Spodoptera picta, assembly GCA_038387885.1. Lineage (NCBI taxonomy): Eukaryota > Metazoa > Arthropoda > Insecta > Lepidoptera > Noctuidae > Spodoptera > Spodoptera picta. The sequence continues at coordinate 484,480 of JAZHFQ010000743.1, read as the reverse complement.
CTCCACGGTGGACGCCATCATGCGCGTTAGGGACCGGACGACGGGGACTGCAGTGTCCAGGGGTAAGGTCGTAGTGGCGGTGTCTCTGGACATCGCCAACGCCTTTAACTCCCTGCCCTGGAGCTGCATTTTGGAGGCACTCCGGTATCATCGGGTGCCTACCTACCTCCGTCGTGTAATCGAGGCATATCTGACGGACAGGTCCGTCATTTACCCCGGTCACCGGGGCGAGTGGAACCGGCGAGAGATGTCACGCGGTGTTCCACAGGGTTCGGTTCTGGGGCCGCTCCTGTGGAACATCGGATATGACTGGGTGCTGCGCACCGACCTCCCGAACGGCGTTAGCACAATATGCTACGCCGACGACACGCTGGTGCTAGCGCACGGGAGGTCGCACCAGGCGGCGGCCGACTTAATGGCGACAGCGGTTGCGACAGTCGTTGAGAGAATCCGGCAGTTGGGACTCGAGGTAGCGCTCCACAAGTCCGAGGCCATGTGTTTTCATGGCCGCGGGAACGCGCCACCTCCGGGTGGGTCCCAAATAACGGCGGGAGGGGTTACCATCGGCGTCGAGACGACGATGAAGTACCTGGGACTCGTCCTCGACAGTCGGTGGAACTTCGTGGAGCACTTTCGACGTTTGGCTCCAAAGTTGGCGAGGGCGGGGGCTGCGTTTAAACGCATCCTCCCCAACCTCGGGGGGCCAAACGCCTCCTGCCGGAGGTTGTACGCCGGGGTCGTGCGGTCCATGGCCCTCTACGGCGCCCCTGTTTGGGCGCCGAACTTGTTGCGGCGTCCTGCTCGGACGCTGCTCATGTCACAGAGGGTCATGGCGATCCGAATGATCCGCGGATACCGCACGATCTCTGGGGAGTCGGCGAACCTCCTTGCCGGTTTACCGCCGTGGGATCTGGAGGCGAAGGTGCTCGCGCGCGTGCATAACATGCGCGCGGAGGCACGTCGCCGGGGCGAAACTCCGCTGCCGCGCCAAATAAGTGCGTGGCGGGATGAGCTCCGGCGCGATCTCATGGCGGAATGGCAGCAACGACTGTCGCAACCGGGGGCTGGGCTCGCTGCCATTGCAGCGGTAAGTCCCCTCTTTGAGGAGTGGCTTGAGAGACGCTACGGCGTCCTCACCTACCGCCTGACGCAGGTCCTCACCGGACATGGAAGTTTCGGGAGGTACCTGTGTCTGATGGGGCGGGAGGAAACGCCCGGGTGTCATCACTGCGAGGACCGCCCTGAGGACACGGTGGAACACACAGTGGGAGAATGCCCTGCGTGGGCTGAGCACCGCCGTGCCCTCAGGGAAGTGATCGGCGATGGCGACCTCTCGCGTCCGGGCCTAGTGCAGGCCATGATGCGGAGCGAGAGGGATTGGGAGGCCGTCTCCTCCTTTTGCGAAGCAGTCATGCTGGCTAAGGAGGAGGCGGGACGCGTGAGGCAGCGAAGCGCTGCCTCCTCGCAACCCAGCCATCGCGAAAGACACACCGGGCGTCGGGGATCGCGAGACGATCTCCGGCCACCGTAAGCGCGGGCCTGCGGACGGCGAGCATGGGTGGCTCCCCGTCCGACCAGAAACAGACCCGAGCGTACGGCGCGTCGCGTTCCGCGCGCGCCTCAAAGAGCCATCAGGCCACCACAGATGGGGCCCAATAGGGCCGATGCCGATTCGGAGTCGCGGAGAACCTAACGGGTAACCGGGGCTCCGGCTCGACGTGCAGGAGAAGGAACGGGGTGGTTTTTAGTCAGTAAGAGTCTGACACTCCCTTCCGCCTCACCCAGGCGGGAGCAGTCATTCGATGATTTTCCCCCCTTAAAAAAAAAAAAAAAAACGGAATGTCATCTAATAAGTCCGGGACAACACTACGTAGCATTTGTAGGTACGTTTCACCGGTTAAGTGTCCTGTCACAAAATGCGGACCAATTAAGCAGCCGTTTATTATACCGGCCCACGTAGGTACTCCACATTAGAAAAAACGTAATGGCGATCCATTTTGGCGGCAGCAATATTGTATTGCGCTTGCGTGGTTGCGCAGACGGCGTTCGCGGTGCGACTGGTGCGAATGAAAGCCATGCGAGGCGATGCGAGCCGATGCGAGTGACAGAGAGCGCGGTGGTTGCCTTTGTTGTTTGTCGTGAGGCGATCCGAGCGCGCGCGTGCATTGCAGTTTATGCTGTATTACTTAGTACGAGAGATTATTTTACTATGAACATTGATTTGACGTCACATTTTAGAAGAGAAACTATCGTTTCTCATGCTTTCGAGTTGATGATTATTTTTTTGAGTAGATGAGGAGAAAAAAAAATATTTTTTCAAAAAGTAACTTGCATTATTCGATAGTACTACTAAAGGGAAATCGTTCTGCTGCGGGAAAACAACCATTAAAATGTCAGCGTGTATATTGTGTGTCTGTATTGTGTATGTACGTCCCCTCAACTATTTTCTTCGCACCTGTACTGTACGTACATATACAGTAAAATAGTTGTTAGTATTTATATGTTTACTAACCCAATTGTTTTGTCCTTTCAGCTACTAACTACTAAAAACTACCGCAAATTTAACTTCAACGGTTCATTAATCTGCCGTCACCACCCGATACTGGCAGTATAGTCGACAACATCGTATTGGAGAGTCGGTTGCCAAAGAAGAAAAAAAAAGGTACCTAACGCGCGATTCTGGTGGGAACTGGGAAGTTGTATGGAGCATCACGCTGTGTTCTTACAAGAATTAAGAATCCGTTTAGAATAAACTTTTTAATATTCAAGTATTAAGTTTTACTTAAAAGTACAAATCATAAAGAAAAAATAAAACAGTGTTTTGTCATTTGCATAGCTGGGCATTAACTCGTTAATCGTTAATTAACGAAGTTAAAATTCTGATTAACGGATTAACTTTTAAGTTAACTTTTAAAAATGTTAACGGACACGTTAACTTCCGTTAAAATGACAAGTGCTGAGCGGCGCGTGGCAGCGCGTGAAACAAAAACAAAACTATAGATACCTATTTAGCCGGCGCGTGCGAGTGAGAAAACTGAGAAGAATTTTCTTTTTTGTTTTTTAAGTTCACTAAAGCAACGATAAAAAAAATGTAATATTACACATATTAACGGATTAACGTTAACTTGCGTTAATTCTTCCGAAATCGTTACATTTCTTTGTCTTTAACGTTTAACGAAGCTAACTTTTTTTTGTAGCGGATTAACAAAGTTAACTATTTGATTAACGGTGCCCAGCTATGGTCATTTGATATTGTTCCCTGAAATTACAGCATATAAAACAACTTAATCACTCCTTGTTATCAACGAAGGGGTAGGTAGAGGTATACATTACGGCACCTAATGCCACTGTACAATGTAACACTCGCTTTTCGCTCTTTATACAGTGTGTTAGGTTAAACGAGGGACTTATTGAGGGAGGGTATTCAGTATTCGATTCTCGTCCCGAATATGTAAAAAACCTATAACCAAAATTTTTGAAGTAATTGTCCAATAAAATAAATCATCATGAACACTGAGCGCGCAACAAGTGAACTTGTAAACAGAAACAGTACTTACATAAAGTAAGTCGCGTTGCAAAACATGCGCCGATCTTGCCGAAAAGGATAGAGTGCGCTTAAGCCCGCTAAGCCGTAATCCGTAAGCGTAAGCGGAAGCGTTTTTATGGTTCTGTCTGTTATTTATTAGTGTTTTCGTTTCGTTTATATGTTTGTTAGGTTCATGTGAGTATACACTATTATGGGTTTGAATATGTCCCTCGTTTAACCTAACATACTGTATTATGAGTCCCATGTAATATGGGTGAGACACACATAAAACAAATATAAAATATTTTAGTTGCAAGTTGAACATAACTTGGTCTTGTCATAAATATTGGTCTTCATAGCTTACATTTGAGACATGGTAACTGAAGTAATTTTTGGTTTTTGATACGACTCAAACCCAGTGTTTTTTTTTTTATATATTTGATGGGGCGACGTTTGACCACTATCTCGCCTGGTGGTAAGCGATGATGCGGTCTACGATGTAGCACGTCGTCCCATAAGCAACCTATTCACTCGGGCCTTGAAGACTCCCAGGTTGTACCCTTCAGGAAATACAGACTCTGGCAAAGAATTCCACTCTTTAGCAGTACGCACAAGGAAGCTTGAAGCGAAGCGCTTCGTGCGTGTGGGCGGAACATCTACCATGAATCGGTGACGCTTCGCCGATTGTCTTGTGGTACGATGATGGAAAGGACTAGGGGGAATCAAGTTGTGCAATTCCCCTGCACACTCACCGAAATGTATCCGGTAGAAAACCGAAAGGCTTGCAACCTTACGCCTGTGCTCGAGGCTTTGAAGCCGAGCCTTCACAAGCGCATCATCGTCGATGAGCCTCTTGGCACGCCTCTCAATGTGCTCTAACGCGTCCAGCTGATATTTTGCCGAGCCGTCCCAAAGATGAGAGCAGTACTCCATACAGGACCGAACCTGTGCCTGGTACAGGCTCAGCAATTGTTTCGGCGTGAAGTACCGTCTCACCCTCCATAGGATACCCAACTTCCTACCAGCCAGTTGCGCTTTTGACTCTACATAGGAGCCAAAGTTGAGTGTGGGCGTCAGAGTTACACCAAGAAGCTCAAGATGATCGGTCATCGGTACGGACACATTCCGGAAAGTAGGAGTCAGCGGAAATTGACTCCTTTGGCGGAGAATAGACACGCCTGGGTTTTGCTAGCGTTGAACCTAACCAAGTTGGCGTCACCCCAGTCGGAGACCGCCTTCAAGGTCGAGTTCAAACGATCGACCATGGATTCTCTTAAAGACTGGATCTGTGTTCCGCTAGTCCGCGCACTGGACACATACCTTTCAACAACTGTGCTGTCATCTGCATACCCAAAGATACCGGGCTTAAGCAGGTCGTTTATGTGCAGCAAAAAGAGCGTCGCTGAAAGTACTGACCCCTGAGGGACGCCGGCATTAATACCGAATTGGTCAGACGAGCAGCCATCGATGACAACTCGTATTGACCGATCCCTCAGAAAGTCTGCTATCCATCTGCACAGACCAGTAGGAAGTCCATATGCAGGAAGCTTGCCGATTAGACTGTCGTGCCAAACCCTGTCAAAGGCCTTCGAGACATCGAGGGAGACTGCTAATGCCTCCCCGTGCCCCTCTATGGCCTCGCTCCATATGTGAGTGGCATACGCAAGAAGGTCCCCAGTCGATCGGTTACGTCGAAACCCGTATTGCCGATCGCTGAGGAGATCGTTACCTTCAAGGTATGCCAGGAGTCTATTGTTGAGTACACGTTCCATGCTCTTGCAGAGTATGGACGTGACCGAAATAGGACGGTAATTATTAGGGTCGGCACGACTACCTTTTTTAGGCACAGGCTGTACGTTGGCCAGCTTCCATGCAACCGGTACTAGACCCGTCTCCAAGGAAAGGCGAAACAGACGTGTCAAGATTGGAGACAACTCAGGCGCACAGGTTTTTAAAACCAGGGCTGGGATTCCGTCGGGACCACTGGCCTTGTTCACGTCCAGATCGCGTAGCGTCCTATATACCTCCCTCTGTCGAATGCGAATTTGCGACCAATTCGTCTTGCATACGCTATTAAGAGAAGGAGGCAAGGCGCCACCAGTGTCAAGACGCGAAGATTCCGCAAATAGAGAAGCAAATAGATTCGCTTTCTCTACCGCAGTGTGAGCCAGCGTCCCGTCAGACCTCAGGAGCGGAGGAAGTGAGGAGCGACAGAAGTTCGATTCAACCGCCTTGGCCAGGGACCAAAAAGCTTTACTTCCCGCTGGATAGGAAGCTAGTTTGTTCCCTATACGGCCAATGTGGTTAAATCGAGCCATCCGTAATGCCTTTTTGCATGACTTGGCAGCCCGATTAAAGGCTCTCTTCTTTTGATGAATGTCATCAGCCCTACGGCGCCTGGCATCCGCCCATGCCAAGTATGCCGCCTGCTTTTGCGCTTCGGCACGTCCGCAGTCGGCATCGAACCAAGGACGAGACCCACCAAAGGATGTCACGTCCGAGAATGGAATGTAGTATTCCATGCCCTGGCGCAGCACCCCCGTTACGGCTTCCGCAGAAGCTGACGGGTCATCAGAAGAGAAGCAGACGGGCCGCCAAGGATAGGATGCGAAAAAAGATCGCATCCCATCCCAGTCCGCTGTCTTGTATCGCCACATCCGCCGAGGTCCTCTGGGACTCGGATCTGGTGGGGAGTGTGTGGATACAGATTTCACCAGACAGTGGTCGGAGCTACCTAGAGGTGATGAGACTGTCACCGAGTAGCGATCTGGATCAGTTGTCAGCAGAAGGTCTAAGCAATTGGCAGTGTGCGTATCGACATCGGGTACCCTTGTGGCTTCCTGGACCAGCTGGGTCAGGCCGAGCGAAAGCGCAAGTTTACGCATTTCCCTTCCAGCATGGTCGGTGCACTAACCACTCCTGATGATGGGCGTTAAAATCCCCCAGTAACACCAACTGGGCCGAAGGGTACGCCTGTCGAGCCGCATCCGCCGCTTCACCGAGATATTGCGCTAATCTGGTCGCCTCCAAATCTCCGCTGTGCGACCGATAGACACAGGCATAAAGAATTTTCTCCATGCCTATGTCTACCAGTATCCAAAGGGCAGAAAAACTAGGGTCCTCAAGGTTTCGGAGACGCCGGTAACAGATGCCGTCTCGGACGTATACGCATACACCTGCATGCGGAACAAAATTGTGCTCCAGGGAAAAACCAGGATAGTTCAGGTAGGATACGTCCGACGGATGAAAACTTACTAAATGCTTGAAATGTTTACTACATAAATTAGATGACGAAGTTGGTTTCCAATTTTTGACGTACCGCTTTGATCCATTGTTTCCTTCTTTTCTCTTCGGCAGGAAAACGGTGTACTCCTATATTTTCTAAGAGAAAAGCACTACACAGAATCATGATGATTAAATAAACTAATATATATCTTGTTTTTTTTTATTGGAACCACAAACAAGTTTACAATACACCTCAATATTTATATCTTAACTAATACTATTTTACTTATTGCAAACTCAACATCAATGGTCACCTAAATATAAATGATTTAGAAAATGATGAACCTGCACCTCAATATAATCAAGTTTCATAGGAAGTGTTTTGGTAAAACAGTATGGAATTGACAGTTCAATTCAATCGACTCCAGCGACAATACGCTACCTGTCGGGATAAAAAGTTAGTGTGTTTGTGTTTCATTAAGAGTAAGCCTCATGGTCATGGACATGTTGCGCATCAGCACTTTAATAGCTGTGTAATGGAACATGTCTTTAAAAATATATGTGTACATGGGAAACGACGCGACGCTGCGACGACCGGACGACGCAATGTCCATAACGCAACGGACAAAAGTCGCATCGCCCTTATTCGTTTTAAACACGACTTAGAAAAAAAAGTCACTTTGAACTGTCAACTGTCACTGTTTCACCATCAAATGTTCAACCGTCAGGCGTCAATGTCATTCATTAAATTGCTGGTTATTACTTGTTTGAAGAGAAGAGTAATTTTATATTTATGTATTGTTTAGTACACATTCTGGTCCCGGCTAGTTGACTAGACTAGCCATTGCTTTATTTACGCTCGTTGTTTTACAACTCACAGTTAGAGGCGCGTTAAACCAAATTAAAATTCGCACGTTTTACTGAATTCAGTTATTAGGGAGCAAACAAGGAATAAATAATGTTCAACCAGCCTAGCAATCCAAACAAAGATTTGGAGGTAACTTCTCCACCGGATGACACCGTGTCGGCGCTCGAATTTTCACCACCCGCACTACAGCAAACATTTCTAGCGGCTGGTAGCTGGGACTGTCGGGTAAGTTTTACTTTAAGTAGTGTTATAATAATAGTAGACACTTTGGCGCGCCGGTAACTCTGTAAAGTTAATAACTGGTGTTGAACTATCATTCCAGTACTGTTACTGAAGCTAGATTGAGGAATAGATTGTTATATCTTCTGTGCAATTGTTCTACAACAAAAACAGAGCTGCTATTGTGCTTCTGACTCGTTAATTGTTACAGTTTCCTTAGACAGAGCTATTGTTTTTGTTTTGTAAGTTGTGTAAACATGTTGGTACAGGTTTAATACAATTCTTTCAAAATAAATATAAATATTATGCAATTGTCATAAAATGAGTCATTCATGAATTATGTTATTGTCTTTGGATAAACAAAATCTAATTTAAAATAGACATGTGGAAGATGTTACTTCCATGTAAACAGACTGTAGATTGAGTGGGAAAGGTCTGTTGTGTTTGTAAGTATTGCTAGTGGTGTATTTATTTATAATAGTAAATAAGGGTCGCCAAACAATGTTACACACACAACTTGTGCAAAATAGAAACATGTAATATTAGGTAACAGGCACTGCACGCACATTCATATCCTGCAACATATGTATCATCCGTGCACCTGCCAAAACTGATATGTGCAAACATTTTGATATTTTTCTTTGCTAGATGTCCTTCAAATCGGATTGTGCATTGATTACAAAAACAAATATGTTATTTCCCTCTAGAAATCAATTGGACAAAACTTATATGCGTATGTTATTTTCATTTCATTATGGTATGAGCTGGTAAACGACCGGACTGCCCATTGCTCACCTGAGAATTGGGAATTTGAGGATTGTGGAGGATTCGGGGAATGGGGATACTGAGGAGGGGGGGTAATTGGGCCTCCGGTAATCTCACTCACACGACGGAACACAACGCAAGCGCAATCGTTGATTCATGTTGGTTTTCAGTGAGGTGAGGTGTCAGAAATTGCAGCATCACATAGATAGTATAGCAGATTGAATTTCAACAGTTTTTGTTTAAAATTTTTACCCTTTTCTATGATATCAGTATCAATCACAAATAAAGGTTTCATTTCATTTCAATATGTGCATCAAAATGAGAAAAAATTTATTGGAGATAGTATGTACATGTACACGGGTTAAAATAGGTCATGAAAGTTTGTACAAATCTTTGTCAGTTTTAAAACGATCGGATTGAAAGTCGGCCTGCAGGTAGATGTTATAGTGTAGGCATCCTTTAACTCGTCGAGTACCGGTTTTGTAGACACAATTATAGAACAATAGGTTGCGGTCACCGGTGACCGCTTGGTATTTGACAGTTTAAGAAATGATTTTGGTTAACTCCACCCACAAAGGGATAAAATAGGTCATGAAAGTTTGTATAAAACCTTGTCAGTTTTAAACCAATGGGGTTGCGATGCGATATGCAAGTAGATGTTATCGACGTAAGCATCCTCTATGAAAGTATTTTGATCAATTCCATCCCCAAGCGAATAAAATAGGGAATGAAAGTTTGTATGAAACTTTGGTAGTTTTTTATCAATTGTACCCCAGGCCCAAAGGGTGAATCTCCAGAGATGAAAGTTTGTATGAAACTCTGGTCAATTTCAAATTAATCGCGCTGAGACTTTGCATACTTAAAGCTACTATGATGTAGGCATCTCCTAATAAAGAATTTAGATAAATTCCACCCCTAAAAAAATAAAACGACAATTTGTTTATACAAATTCCGTGTTCAAATGTTGCGCATTAGGAAGAACCCCTCCGTGGTTCGAAACTAGTAGAGCTTTTCTCAATATATTCACATGAGTAACCCGCGATTTTTATCTCGATCTTATCTTTCCAAAATCTTATTTGTCTTTTTTCTGGATCTCCTAAGCAATAACAGAAGTGCACACTTCTTTTTACGATCCATGCCACGACCTAGTCTTCATTTTATAATACGTTTAGTACGGTTGACGGTCGTCGAAGTACTGGTGGGACTGGGAGACGCCTTGTCGCACGAAATGGCATCGCAGCAATTCGCATCGTAATTTTTGGGTTGCGAATTCGCATCGCATTTTTGTGTACGAGACCTAAGTGTGCGACAAGAGCCATACATTCGGTATGGATGGGCCGGCTCCACCGGAGTGATACCACGGCCTCACCTAAAACTGAAGTGAAGCAACGCTTGCTCTTGTTTTCGTCATGTGAGTGAGGTTCATCAACAGCCTGTTCTCGTCCACTGCTGGACATAGGCCTCCCAATAGCACGCCACTGAGCTCGGTCAGCTCGGTCTTCAGCTCTACGCATCCAACCATTACCAGCCACTTTGTGGATATCGTCACTCTAGCTGAAGGACGCCCTTACACTACGTTTGGCTCGATGCGGTTTCGGCCGATTTTGGCCGAAACCGAAACTGCCGCCGAAACTCGGTCGAAACCGAACGTTCGGTCGGACACTATCAAAAACCGTGGACTTACATCTACAGGACCTGAATTAAATTTGTTTTTTCTGTGGCTAAGTTACATCTTAATGCAAGCACAAAGAGTTAAATATTATGATTGTAGGTACGATGCTGGGAAGTGGAGACGACAGGCAAGACAGTCCCGAAGGCAGTGCAGAGCATGGACGGGCCCGTGCTGGACGTGGCGTGGCACGACGTCAGTATACACTCGCTACTACTTGCCGCTGCCCCCTACTGTATAAATTACTTGGTTTTCGTGTTTGTGTTTGCAGGATGGCAGTAAAATCTTTATGGCGTCCACAGATAAGAGTGTCAAGTGCTGGGACTTGGCTTCGAATCAGTGCATGCAGGTAACGTACTTGGACAATTCCCGCACTCGCAAGTCGTAAAGAGTGCACTCGTCGCTCGTACAGCGTGAGCTGACGCATGTGTTGTGTTGCAGGTGGCTGCGCACGAGGCGCCCGTCAAGACGTGCCACTGGATCAAAGCACCCAACTATACCTGCTTGATGACCGCCTCTTGGGATAAGACACTCAAGGTAAATACAGGTCCGCAGTTGTACAACTAAGAAATACAGCAATGCAACAAACACATTTATTTGTCAGTATAGTTATAGAAAAAAGGAATACCTACTTAATCCCAACTTCACGATAATAAATTACGAATTTAAATTAACATTTTGAATATGAATGATTATAGTTAAAACAAATTGATTGACTACTTTTTCAGTTTTGGGACACCCGCAGCCCAGTCCCCATAATGAATATGAACTTGTCGGAGCGGTGTTACTGCGCAGACGTGGTACGTATAGCGAGCTGGCGCGAGTGGTGCGCGCCCCGTCCTGCAGCCAGCTCATGACTTGTGTGTGCAGGACTACCCGATGGCCGTGGTCGGCACAGCGGACCGTGGCATCTGTCTCTACACGCTAGAAGGCAAGCCGGCGGAGTTCAAGCGCGTCGAATCGCCGCTCAAACACCAACACCGTTGCATCGCCATCTTCCGCGACAAGAAGACCAAGCAGCCCACTGGCTTCGCACTCGGCAGTGTCGAGGGGCGCGTGGCCATTCAGTACGTGAACCCCACTAACCCCAAGGACAACTTCACGTTCAAGTGTCACCGGCCACCTGCTAGCACCACAGGGTATCAAGTAAGTAACACGCGCGGCGCTCGGCCGGCCCCGGCGCGGCTCTTGTCTAACGCACTGACGTCGGTCCGCAGGACATCTACGCAGTGAACGACATCGCGTTCCACCCGGCGCACGGCACGCTGGCCACGGTGGGCTCGGACGGCTCGTTCTCGTTCTGGGACAAGGACGCGCGCACCCGCCTCAAGTCCTCGGAGATGTTGGACCAGCCGCTTACGAAGTGCGCCTTTAACCACAACGGACAAATATTCGCGTACGCCGTTGGCTACGACTGGTCCAAGGTATGTACTAGTGAAGTCCCTCGCGATGCTCGATGGCAAGCTGGGCGTGCACATTAGGCCAGTGAGATTGTTATGTTCATGTGTATCTGTCGCAGGGCCACGAGCACTTCAACCCGGCCAAGAAGAACTACATCTACCTGCGCGCTTGCTACGAGGACCTGAAGCCACGCACCACGTGAGCACTGCGCCCTCTGCCGACACGTCGTGACTGCGGCCTTCAACACCACCACTTCAGTTTTTGTAAAAAAAAACTGCCCCTTTATGTAACTCATAATATTACTTAGATATTGTGATATGAGTCGAGTCCAATTGTAATTTTGTTTTATATTTTTAGGCATATCTTAATAAAATAAACAAATGATTGTTGCAATACTAAGTTGTAAATTAATGTTTACCTGTTAGGTTAAGGCCTCACGGCGCAACAATATTGCCGACGAATGCTGCGACAGACTGCGGTGCGGAGGTGCGCTTTGGGTACATTAGAATAAATTTCAGCAAGTCCAAATAAATTGTTCGAAACAGAGTTTCATTCGAAAATAACTTTTTGTGTAGAATTTAAGAAATCATGTAGGGAGTGATATACCATTTTGGTATCCTTATTATTTGTGCCAACCTTGGTGAAATTTACCGCAAATAGAACATTACATTCTATTTTCAGTGCAGTCACTTAAAGTAAATTGATTTATTGCGAATACATACATAAAAAAATTATATTTTTCCAAACTAAAGCAATTGGCTCAGAATTTATGATTTCATAATACTGATGCACTATTCAGGACAACGTAAGCAAAATAATAGACGAAAACATTAAGAATGTAGCAACAAGAGTCAAAAGACTGGCACAGGACGTACTTACTTTTTCATGGATAACACATTCATTGTAATTGTAAACGATTACAATGACTGCCTCATTGGCTGTGTGGTCGCAAGTGCGACTGCCGGCAAGGTGTGCGTTACCCAGGCCAGATGTTGTCGAAAATGGTCATTTGAATCTTATAGATGATTAGTTTTGACGTTCGATGTGAACAGACGTGTGCATTATACATACTGTTGAATTAACGCAAGAGTGACCTACTAAATTATTTTTGCTTAGTTTGAAATTTAGTATTTTATAATGGAAACATAATCATATTTGAATAAAAATGGATAAAATCCCGAGCAACCTGGCTTCCTGTGCCTCACCAATAGAAAGCAGCCGTAATTCTGGCTTCTCTATAGAAGCTGTGTCCACGCCCGACATTCAGAACTGGATGGCAAGCATTGAACAGCAGTTAAATGAAGTATGTGTCATTGGAACGGAAGGCAAACTCAATTCGGAGCAAAAGCTTAGAATATCAAACCTGAGCCGTAAAATTGGAGCTGATGTCTCACAAATGGCGGTCCTTTATCAAGCACTGAAGCAGCAAGCTCGCCTAGCCGTCAACATAATGGATGAATTGAGAGAAAACTGTGACCTATCGGAACAAATTGACGAGGTTAAAAAATCTCTCAAGGACTCAACTACAGCCAAGACTGTGTCTTTTGCGGACATGGTGAGAAAAGGATCCGATTTCGTTCGACCAAACAATCTGGCCTCTGTCGCTGTGTATCCAGCCAATAAATTGAAAACTAGCGAGGAAACTAAAACTATGGTGCAAACAATTATAAGTCCTAGTGAGATGAAGCTGCGCGTGCGTGGAGTCCGCAAGACACAAAACGGAGGTGTAATAACCAGCACTGAGTCGAAACAGGATGCTGAAAAAGTGAAGCAAGCAGTTGGCCTGTCGTTATCCGGTCTTCTCGCAGACGAACCAAAGAAGCGCAAACCACGAATCGCAGTAATAGGAGTGCCGTCGACAATGACAGATGCTGACGTCTTCAGGTATATTTATGACCAGAACGTATCTGACAAGCTCCCGGAGATGACAATGGAGTGTTTTTTAACATCAGTCAAGCTAAGTCACAAATCGGGAAGAAAGGATGCGCCGACCTGCAATTTCATCATCGAAGTTCCAGGCAAGATACGTAAAGCCCTTATATCTCAAGAGAGAATTTATATCAATTGGACTTCCTGCCCCGTTAGAGACTTACGCTTGTAATGCGATGCTACAATTGCCAACTATATGGACACGCAGCAAAATCATGCAGAGAGATCAACTCATCGTGTGGCCACTGCGGAGATGCAGGACATGTAGGTACAATCCTCGTGCACTAAAAAGTCGGAATCCCCTAAATGTGCTACATGCTCTCGTTACAATAAGCCCAATAAACATAAAACCGGAGACACTGACTGTCCGGCTAGGAAAATAGCTGAATATAGGTATATCAACTCTATCGATTATGAGGACGCGTAAAGTGTCATATTCTCAGATTATAGAGTTGATTAGCCTTTCCTTGCACATTAATTAACAATTTGTTGCTGTCCAAGCATATTTTATTGTGACATCGAGTGAATGACCGTTTGGACTGTAAACTAGATTATGTTTCTGTTGATGTATCAAATTCTTCAGTACTATAGTTCCTACAATGTTTTATATAAATATATATGTATCTCTATCTATGTTTTGCAATTAAGGTAATATAATTACTTGTTTAATAAATGTACTTTTACGATAATATTAATATTTAGTCACCTATCAATATATGTAGTTATGTTCGTGTGTATGTATGCATGTATATTAAATAATCAACTTTACTTTAATTTTGATCGATTACTTATGTTAAGGAATTTGTTTATATAAATAACTTGTCCTAGAATTAGTAATATTGTGAGTGCTCCTTTCGCCTGTGATACAGGATATTCTTACTAGTACAGGCATTCAAACCTAGTAAGATCTCTGATTTTAAATTAAGATGTTTATCTGTACTATGACCAATTTCTTATAATGAATAAAGATTTATTTAAAGATTTAAAGTGCGGCTTCTGTAATTGTTGCGCACATTTTTAAATTTGTTGCACTTATAGTTTTTTAATTATTTCACAAAAACATTTCCTGCTGGGGTAACGTTACCCCAGCCAGACCTTTTTCTTTCTAATGGGAATATTTAAATAATTACTAGCTATAAAATTAGTTGTCTAGATGAAGTAAATGTTGCGCCTTGTTTTGTATTTGTTCTTTCATCGGTTGTGAAGTTATTCGAGATTTTGCTAGATCTTTAAAATGGTTAAGCGGATTCTTATCATATTTGGTACATGGCTTCTTATTAATTAGTTCAAATTTGTTGTGCAATAAAAAAACCAAAATAATACATAGCTTAAAAGTTATTCCATGAAATAGAAAAACACATAAATTGGTCCCAGCACTCTCAATAACAGCTCTAAAGACTTACTTTAAACGTCATTTAAAAGCTTGTGACTGCCTTCAAATTTGTGTGAAGTTTCATCAGTATCCTGTCAGTATTCAACAAGTTATGATGATATTGAGTTCTTCACGAGCACGGTCTTGATGCGCGCGGTGTTATTTGGCCACTGGATTGGATATTTTTGAACTGAATGTTATGTCAATAATTAGTTGTTTAGTGCAGTTATACATCAGTAAAATTTCAGCTCAGTACATTGGATAATTAATGAGATAATACGATTAAAGTCATTAGGAAGAGAATGATCGTGGTAATCCGACCAAGTTTAGGTGGTTACGAAAAAGCGAAAACGCAGAACAGCACGGAGTCTGGAAATGTGCCCGGTAGGTACCTATATGGCAATAGGCCATCCCCTCTTTTACATGGGACTCATAACATAGATAGTGAAAAGTAGGTAGTACCTATTACATTGTAGTGTCATAATGTGCACCTCTGCGGACTCTGGAGAAGATCATCGCGCCTATCGAGCCTTGTGCCTTCAAATTTGTCGCGCGACGGCAGCGCGGCTGTTTCTCTGTTGCGCCCGTCATTTAGGTGTTATACGGCGCATTGCGACTAATTTGAAGGCGCCCTTAGACTGAGCTTGAGCCACCAGGGACTAGACGTTTCTTATTTACCTGTGTCCATAAACTGTAACGTCAATTAGGCATTCTATACTAATACTACAGTCTATACAGTCGTCCAACGAAGATGTCTAGACAGGGCAATCGTGCGGGCTGTGAGGGGCAAGACGTGGTCCGGGGTGTACGTTAGTAGCTCGGGATATATTATTCAGGGCTAATGCGTGTTTGTTTTTACCGACTTCAAAAAAGGAGGAGGCACTATGTTCGAATGATTGTTTCTTTTTTATGTATGTTTGTCGCTTCAAATCCAAAATGGCAGCTGCACGAAATTTTTAATTTATCGTCATAGGTAGGTATCTCGTTTTCAATGTTTTCGAGAGTGGTAAAACCGATGGTGCTGTAAAAATGTATTGCACCTATGTGGATTTATTAGTGGCAAAATGAGTCTATGTAGCTTTACACTAAAACTTTTTTTTTTTTAATAAAACGTTGCCCCACACTAGGATTATCTCCTGTGTCGTGGGTGCGTTTACAAACATACAAGTTCACATACACATGACACCCAGACCCGAAACAACAATTTGTGGATCACACAGTGTTGTTCCGTGCGGGAATCGAACCCGCAACACGTTGCACGGCAGCCGGTTGCCCAGCCACCGCACCAACCGTGCAGTCAAACACTAAAACTGATAATATAAACTGCGTTTAAAAAACCGAATTCTCAAAAAAAGTAAAAACAAATAAAATTACTCTATATTAGTTTAGTACCTACTGGTGAATTACTCACCCACTGACCGACTTCTAGTCGGTGCCATAAGCTCGTATATATTAGTTTAGTACCTACTGGTGAATTACTCACCCACTGACCGACTTCTAGTCGGTGCCATAAGCTCGTATTTTTACAACCCTGGCTGATGCGTTACTGTCTTGACGATGTTGGCATTTTACACAAGATCAAAGGTGTCGTCCTAAATGATTTTTATACTGTGCTAATACTATAATACCGATGTCGCAGATGTAGAACACGGAGAACCAAGGATGACTAAATATTGGATGCCCTGAACTCTATATTGGCGTATAGGCAGCCATTTGAATATGACTTGCTACGCGGATACCTACGTGCTCATATACTTATATATTATTTACGTAAATTAAAGACGAATATGAATCAAATTGCCTAATTGACTGTCTCGTTGGCAGATTTGCCGATACGGAGCTGCGGAGGACTTGTCTGGTTACCGAGGCTCCGGCTCGAAGTAGGAACGGGGCGGTTTTTAGTCAGTCAGGGTCTGACACTTCTCCCGCCTCAACCAGGCGGGAGAAGTCATCTACTGATACTTACCCCTTAAAAAAAAATTAAAATATCGATGATTGAAAATCCAAAGCCTGTACAAGCACAGCCAATATTTGTACACTGAGCGTCAAGTTCTCGTAGATAGTGTTAAATGAACAATGTTGGGGCAATGGGACCACTCTGTTATTTACAGTACAAGTGAAAAGACTTGGTATAGATTGGGTTTCTAATGTTTTTATTTCTATACCCTAGCCAATAGTAATATAGCAATCAAAGATAACAATGATGATACATTAAATAACACGTCAGTGGTGGTCGTGGTCGTCCTTGCCGCCGAGCGCCTTAGTGGCGGCGACGGTGAGCAGGGCCAGCCCCAGCCCGAGCGGCGCGCCGCGGAAGAACACGGCGCGCGCGCGAGCCCACTTCGTGCCGAACCCGGGGTGGTAGCGCCACGCTTCATTCCTGCAAGTATCGATTTATTACGACCACTCTTTGTACACCACTGAAATCACTGAACAGAGGATGGATCACAGGCCCACTACAAGCTGAAACATTATCTGAGTACCTCAGCCAGGCCTTTACGCCAAAAACATCAACAATGTCAGATTTTGAGGGAAATAGATGCCATCGTCAAGTGAACAGCAATTAACACTGCCTATAAAGCTTATCACACGCAGGGAGTTACATTGTTTCATCAACCACCTTCGAGTAACAAAAGCCCCATATTATGAACTCATTACTGGTGTAACAATTAAACATCTACAAAGAAAACCTATAGGTAGTGTTCCTAACAATGCTATTCATTGCTATTTTAGACTGCACTACTATCCCAAATTATGGAGAGTGTCACAAATATGTATGATACTAAAGCAAAGAGTTGTTTATTTATTATTATCTTTTACCCGCGGCTTTGCTCGCGTCACAAAGGGTAAAAAGTAGCCTATGCGACATAAACCAATACACACAGCGCCATCTATACCAATACTTTCGTTTCCCTTGGATATATCAAATTTTTCCGGGATAAAAAGTACCCTGTACGTAAGTAAATAAGTACCCCTTATTTAATCCAGACTTCCAACTTTACGTCTGCAAAAATTCAAAGCAATCGGTTTAGTAGTTACAGCGTGAAAGCAGAACAAACAAATTCACTTTCCGATTTATAATATTAGTAAGGAAGTAAGGATAATTTGTGATAGTAAATATGCTAATGCAGGGATAGTCACCTGATCCATGGATCACGGAGGCCTTTTTTTTCTAGTGCTTTCTCAAGTTCTTCTAGTTGAGGGATACCCTTGATGGTGAACTCCTGGTAGCTTGGCACTTTGTATGGAGGTTCATGTCCATGTCCACCCATCTAGAGATATAATTGAACACTTGAACATCAATCTCAACAGACAATCTCATACCAACCAACAGCACAAATTAATAATGAATTTCAACCCAAAATCGGTGGATAAAAAATAATTTTTGGCAGAAAATATTACATAACAAAGTGAATTTTGTATACAGTCCAAATTTCATGTTTGTAGCATTGATAGTATGTGCTTGGCCGTGATCAATGCAGCCCTGAGTCCACAATGCTTCAGTACAAATTGACTAATGTAGGTAATTAGGTATGTAAACAAATTGAAATGTTTGCCTTCAACACTCCAATTATTAATTATTATCATACTTTATCAAGCATACTTTTCTTATACAGTGTGTTGTGTAAGTGTTGTTGCTATATGCAAGTGCAATCACTAACCAAAGAGTAAAACACAAAAATTCAAGCATAACAGTGTTAATTTCTGCAATAAGTCAGTCAAATTACATAGTTATTACAAAAGACACTTTGGAAAACTAAACTAAATTATTTTTGTTCATTGGTCAGTATTCTAATGCTATTAATTGTTCATTTCAAATTGCCTTGTACTAATATAACTAGGCAGTCGTTGTAGAACCACAAGGATTACCATGGCTTTGTATGAAGCAGGAGTTGGAATGGGTTGGTTGTTAGTCAGCAAGAATCTTAAATCACAGCGGGGAGATATATGATGAATTCCATCCTTCAAACACAAGGTTTTAAACTTCGTTTTTATAGAAGTTTTTAATTAACTCATCGAGTACCGGTTTTGTAGACACAATTATAGAACAATAGGTTGCGGTCACCGCTGACCGCTTGGTGTTTGACAGTTTAACCTCATAATTAGCAATGTGCTAATTTTATCATAATATGGTAATTGAAAAACTTACTTATTTCGAAAAACTTATTTAGAGGTATTTCTGTAGGCCTGTGATATTGCTCAAGTTGAACCGGCAGATTTGTACTGAAGTGCTCTCACTTCTCTCTCTTATGGGAACGAGAGATACACTACTTTTTGTTGACCTCCTGATCAGTCAGCTATGAGTGTTATGACGCAATCAAACTATTTTATTCCTGTATGATAATAATATTAGCCCACAGCCCATGTTGTACAGACTGTCACAAAATAAACCAATGCGATTGCACTGCTAAACATAACCCCTTGCCCTACTAGTTTATAGTTGACTCTCCCTGCGAAGTTGAAAGCGACTGCATCTGGCGACTCTTTGCGATCTTAATCAGATCATATAAAGATAAATAATATCGTTATAATAATTATACAGAGGTTGTTAGTCAATCTAGGCATCCACCTACATCTAAAGCGGAACGAGACATGTTTCTTAGTAATCTTTTATGTTTACTGTACCGCATTAGAGATTATAATTATCCAATAGCATTTTATACTACTTTTTAATGGCAACAAAACACAATTATAACCTTAAGTATCATTACATAATTATTCCTATTTATCTACATGACATATGCTTTGTAATTTATAACCAAAGCATTAATTCTAACTATTTATACAATTCTATTGCATTGTTGTTAAAGTAAACATGTACCTTTTTTATTTTTTGTAAATAAAAATCTTCACGTATCCCTCTCTGAAATTATTAATTAAAAATGTCATATGTCAAGTTAATTTGTCAATTTTTTTGTCACTTTGACAATACGAAACCCAATGTTTTGACATTGTCAAAGACTAGAGCTGCAAACTACTTACTAAAATTTACTGTTAAAGAATTCTATTCTATATGACTAATTAACTAGCACCACTCGGGAGTTGGCGAGACTGGCTGGTCATAGTCATAGATGTAATAATATCCTCATAACTGTGGTCCATAGATTTAGAAATATAACACTGTGGTCATAGTATTTTTAGTCATGACTTCACGTATTTAGTTGTAGGCATGGATGTAGTTATAATACGTCCATGGTTGTGTTTAAAAGTTTATAGTACTTATTACTTCCATGGACGAAACAAACTTTTTTCAACATCTTGGGATGCATGTGTTATGGTAACTATTGAATATTTACTTTATATCAAAAAAACAATAGTATTAATAAAATGTATTGTATTTTAATCAAAATAATTAGAAAGTTACTGCCTTCTAACATTGAACAAATACTTATTTTTTGATCTTGCAATAAGCACTCATATTAAAAAATTAAACAGGACTTGCTTGAAGTTTGTTGTATTTTGATAATAGGTACTTGTACTGTGAATGTCGTTTCGTTAGCCGCGTCTCGCTTGCATCGTTGATGCGGCAGCTACTTGTCCGGCTTTTGTAATTTCTAGGTATTAACAGAAATGTCCAACATACATTACTGTGTCGTCGATAACTCGATATTGTGTATTTTACGTTGTTATTAACTAACTAATAGCTTTATTTATTATAGTGCCGAAGTGTTTTTAATTGCTTTTGTTAAAATTTGGTCGATCTACTGTCTCTACGGACTGGCTGAGAATACGTAGCGATATCAAGTTCCAGCCAATGTACTGTCTGTGTATTGTGTTATTGTGGTGTCAAATGTAAACTAAAATAGATTCGGATGCAATCTAAATTTTGTAAAGGATTCATAGAAGTAAAAAATGAGATGCTTTAAATTGGCGAGTTTTGCATAGCCAGTTATTAACAAACATTATTTATACCTGAAGATGTTAAGTATAGTAAGAAAGCTCGCAAGCTGGTAGTGAGACAAAGGATGGCGCCCGGAACCGGGTGGCCGGCGGCTGCAGCGCTTCTTTTGGCCATACTTGGTTTAGCGCACTCAAGTTCGGGTAAGTTAGTTGCTTCACATTTCCCTACTAGAATTTTTTTTTCGCAACGAGTTGCCAGCCGGCATCTCAGCTGCGAGCAAGTTCACGCACACGAACTTTTAGGCACCTAACTTCCGACACTACTTACTAAGTTATGAGATTAAGTACCTGTCGTTCGTTAATAATCTCGACTAATCAACTCCAATCAACTCGCGCCCATAATTCGTACTCCTGTAAGTATACATCTGATAGTATTTTTGTAATATTTAACTATTATGTAGTTACTTAGTATCCGTACAATACTACCTACCATCTTCGCGCTGTCTGCGACTCGTAGATTATGTAGGTAGGTACTTGTGGTGTTCGTTTCGTCCCCTGTGCACTATCTAAATTCCGTAGAACCTAAATTTTAAATAATATTTGGGGGTTCAAAGATATGAATATACTTTCAGTTCAGCAGTTACATATTTGGGCGATGGTTTAACTTCCAACAGCCTACACAGTGGTAAAATAACAGACAAAGGTAGCGCAGTAAAGTACTTAATATTGTACCAATATTCTACCAAGATTCTACTAAAACTTCACGCAGATACGTCAAGCACTAAGATGGTATATGATTGTAGGAAACTTGTTTTACTGTACTCTACTACGCTTATACATAATAAGTACTCTATCTATCGTGTTACTATCTATGCCGTTTACTCAATCCAAGTGTAGGTACACCAGGGCTAAGCGCGTGCATTTTTTTTATTAAGGGGTATAATCATACAATGGTCTCTCGCCTTGGGTAAGGCGGGCTCTTAATTACTAAAAATTACCCACCTACTAAAAACCACCCCGTCCATGCTCCTTGCTTCAAGCCGGAGCCTCTGCAACCAGCACGGTTCTTTGTGTATTATGGTCGATATTTAGAGTCGGGCAAAAAACTGCCGACAGAAGATGCCTGGCAGCATTCATTTCTAATTGTTTACAGTATTTCCTACAACACGTAAAAATTAGACCTCTCTGTAAAGTTAGTGCGATATTACGTAGGCTTATAGCACCCGCTACCTCAGAATTGGCCGTCGCGCGTCGTCTAAACTAGCGGGTATGTATGTATGTATACGTTTACTGTAAACATCAGAAAATACGTTAGGTCTGGCTTGGGGATGTTGCTCTATTAAAAACATCTATAAACTGTCAGCTGTAATCGTGTTGGACGGCCACGAATGAGCTGGCTCGTTCGGAGTTATGCCAAAACAAGACCTCACACAAAACTGGTCGTGTGAGTGAGGTTACCGCGGAGGCCCAATTACCTCTCAAGTTCCAACCCTCAAATTCAAGCGCGCGGAGGCACGTCGCAGGGGCGAAACTTCGCTGCCGCGCCAAGTGCGTGGCGGGAAGAGTTCCGGCGCAATCTCATGGCGGAATGGCAGCAACGACTGTCGCAACCGAGAGCTGGGCTCGCTGCCATTGCAGCGGTAAGTCCCCTCTTTGTGGCTTGAGAGACACTACGGCGTCCTCACCTACCGCCTGACGCAGGTCCTCACCGGACATGAAAGTTTCGGGAGTTACCTGTGTCTGATGGGGCGGGAGGAAACGCCCGGTTGTCATCACTGCGAGGACCGCCCTCAGGATACCATGGAACACACAGTGGGGGAATGCCCTGCGTGGGCTGAGCACCGCCGTGCCCTCAGGGACATGATCGGCGATGGTGACCTCTGGCGTCCGGCCTTAGTGCGGGTCATGATGTGGAGCTAAGGGGACTGGGGTGCCGTCTCCTCCTTTTGCTTTTTAGGAGGAGGCGTGACGTGTGAGGCAACGAAGCGCTGCCTCCTCGCAACCCAGCCATCGCAAATGACACTCCGG
Organism: Spodoptera picta; assembly: GCA_038387885.1. Classification (NCBI taxonomy): domain Eukaryota; kingdom Metazoa; phylum Arthropoda; class Insecta; order Lepidoptera; family Noctuidae; genus Spodoptera; species Spodoptera picta. Next base: position 461,637 of record JAZHFQ010000743.1, on the reverse strand, counting down.
GCGTCGAGGATCGAGGGACGATCTCCGGCCACTGTAAGCGGGCTGCGGACGGCGAGCATGGCGGCGCGTCGCGTTCCGCGCCATCAGACCACCACGGAGCTGCGGAAAACCTAACCGGTTACCGGGGCTCCGGCTCGAAGTGCAGGAGTAGGAACGGGGTGGTTTTTAGTCAGTAAGAGTCTGACAGTCCCTCCCGCCTCACCCAGGCGGGAGAAGTCATTGCATGATTTTCCCCCCTTAAAAAACCCTTAAATTCCTAACCCCTAAAAGGCCGGCAACGTACTTTTAACGCCTCTAGTGGTTCGGGTTTCCTTGGGCGCCGTAGATTGCCCACCATCAGATGATTCGGATTATTGTTTGCCGGGTTATTCCATAAAAAATCAGTGATATTCAGATGATAGCCGTGGTCTATGCCACAAACCACTTACATAACATAACATCACGCCTTTTATCCCCGAAGGGGTAGGCAGAGGTGCACACAGAAGTAACACCCACTTTTCACTATTTATGTTATGAGTCCCATGTAATAGGGGGTGAGCCTATTGCCATATACCGGGCACATTTCCAGACTCCGTGCTACTACTGAGATTTTTTTAAAAACCCAGTAATACTTTGCCCGACCCGGGAATCGAACCCGAGACCCCTTGCCCGGCAGTCGCACTCGCGACCACTCGGCCAACGAGGCAGTCCATACCACTTACTCTTATGAAATTGTATGTTGCTACTCTATTGTAGCTGCAGTACTGAATCATCAAATATTAGGAACTAGGTACCTACATACCTAGTTAATAATAATAATAATAATAATACCAATTTATTTCAGATAATAAAATCCATAAAATTACATTAAAAACGAATTTAGGTTCAAAATTATATAAATTAACAAATTGACTTTATAGCAAGTATCATAAATTTAAAATAATAATCAATTCGTTCATTCGACAAATAATCAAAATAATAAATTACACAAAACACACAAAGAACATACATAGTCAATTAATTTTAAGTAGTCAGTTTCAATTATAAATAGTCAATACAATCTCAATATAAGTCAATAATAATACAAGTCAATAGATAATAATACAAGTCAATAGATAATAATACAAGTCAATAGATAATAATACAAGTCAATAGATAATAATACAATTCAATAGATAATAATACAAGTCAATAATATACGTATGTCAACTATAAATATGAGGGACCGCTCGCGTGCAATCGCATCCACCTCATCAGCATTGGTGAGTCCCACCGCTGGGACAATGTGCTCAGAATACCATTCGGGCTGCCACGCACACGCCTTAACAGCGAGGCGCACCTTTTCCTGATTATAGCGAAAAAATCATCAGTCTGCGCCTCAGCAAACATAGCGGAAGCACTACAAAAACGTGGCAGCCCCAATAATATCCTAAACGCATTGTTATACTGCACTCGCAGTGCACTGTACCCCCGCAGCGCAAAATTAGTCCACAGGCTGCACGTGTAAAAGGTCTGGCAGTACGCCTTGAATAATGTTATCTTTACTTGAGTAGTACAACGTGCAAACCTGCGGGCCAACATATTACACCGGATGGACAGAGCCCTGCGTTCCCTCTCGATGTCCTCATTGTCACACAAGTCTTCAGTCACCCAGTGACCCAGATACTTAAAGGCACTAACCTTTTTCAGACGCATGCCGCACAGAGTTACATGAGGAACATGGGAGTAGCATTTGCTACGTGATTTGAACACCATGAACTCACTCTTATTAGCGTTGTATCTGAGCCCATGGGCTTCCGCGTATGACTGGCAGATGCACATCAATTTCCGTAACGCTGCAATCGATGGGCTCAGCAACACCATATCATCAGCGTAGCTTATGTTATTTATACTGACTCCGTCTATGGAACATCCGATACCAGTGTTACTGAGCTCACCGATGAGCCGGTTCAAGTTAATCAATGTTATTGAGTTTTACCACTAAATGTATTTAATTTAATTTGATAATTGAATGAATATATTTTCTTTAGTTTTTTCTGTGTAAATAATATTATTACGTAATGGTATTCGGTATTCGGATTGTATTTTAATTGTTTTTGACGTTAGACATATTTTTTTAATATAGAAGCACTTACAATATTATTCAATATTATATGTAGGACATAAATAAAATGAATATTAACTATTACTAAATGAAAACATATACAACTTAAAATGTAAATAACTATGAACTAAAATATTTACACCTTAAAAAAAAAATAATCCTTAAGGCATAAAAAAAAATTTTCCTCATTGCTATCGTGAGGAAGGGTGCCCAAAAGACTGGCAGCATTGCCACGTTGCATGGCAATGCTTAACCTTTGTCCAAGGTAGTAGCCAGCCATCACCTGAAGTGTCAACCGGATGGTTGACACTTCAGGTGATGGCCTTACAATATCTTTGTAAAGAAAATCTGCACTTGGACCCCACGGCCCCACGGTTTAGAGTAGAAACACTCTAAACGGTTCGAAAGCATAATTGCCAATCAGATTATCATACTTTCGCCGTTTGAGGTTCTCGGCAGCAGCAGCGGCAGCACCGGCTCGACACAATGAGTTTGGAAGATGAGATGGCGCCAGAGTATCAACGCAAGTGGTGTCCCATACTAAAGGCCTACCCATCTGAGGGAATAATGACATACCGTCGGGTCTCTTGCCATCGTTGCGTACTAAGCCATTAGGTTCTAAAGTAGCTGGCACGCCAACGGAGACAAGAGCTCGATGAATTATGTCATTAATACTTGCGTGTCGAGCAAAACGGCCTGCACTACGGCTACACGACTAGCCGTGGTGTCCGAAGCTGTTGACATCTTCACCACAACGACAACGATGAGGTGAAGATGTCAACAGAGGTGAAGATGAATCGATAAAATTACGCTAAATGAAATGCTAATGAGTACGACCGCACCCGGTTTGCTGTCCGAATATGTACTGAAGCCACGCTGCACTTAGCGTGTCGTGTTTGGGTTGCTAGATCAGCAAAACGTGTTCGATCGTGGATAATGTATCGAACATGCTCCCGAGGGGAAGAAATGAGATGAACTTATACAAAGATAAACGTTAAATGCTTAATAATGATTGATGGCTTATATTCTAAGGAAGGTTAGAACAGTGTTGGATGATGATTTACAAGGTGACAAAACAATAACAAAATATAGCTAATGACTCAAACAGTTGAGCCGTCAATGAAATTTACAGATCGTCTTTTGGCAATAGGTGAGGTTGATATGTCTCGCTTTTTCGAACGTAAGCTAGACCACCGTTTTGAAAAGTGAGATACGCGTGCACTATCACTTACACTCGACTCCTCGGATGGAGGTAGGTTTCGCGCACTGACACTTGAGCTCATTTTTGGCTCGGATTGATTTATACACACACTCACACTTGCTGGTACGCTCTCGGTCCGCCCCTGGCGGGGCAAACATCCGGCACGCTGACACCTTCTCCTCAGTAACCAGATCGTGGTCCCTGCGATGGCTGCTGCTAGTAGTCCATAAAACACCGTGTATTGGTGTATATCATGTGTCGTCAGGAGGTCCGGCGGCTGAGCTGATTCTTTCAAGGACTTAATTTGTTCATGGAGATGTTTTAGGGAGCTATTTATCATCATGCTTTCGTCGTCAGTTTCAAAGTCGTTAAAATGTTGGATAGGCAGCGTGAGGTTGTTAATAAAGTGATTTATCGGAGTCAATTCAGTGTCGAGAACAGCTGGCTTAAGTTTGAGCGTATTTTCGAATTGTTGATAAGCGTAAAGCGTCACGTCATGACACTGCTGAGTAAGCTGAATGCGTCCGGCCTTGTTGACTCGGTGAACTTGTAGGCCGTCTTCACATATGATTCGCAAAGAGTATGAGTCACAACAGAAGAATAAATAGGTAGAAAAGTCGTGTAGTGGAATCCACTTGTTTTCACAGTTAGATTTTTTCATTCGGCAAATGGCTAGCTTCTCCCTTTTACAGAATTTTTCATCAGGACCTAAGCTCCTAATAGGTCCCTGCAAATGGCAAAGGTAAGTTTCTGCTTGATATTCACAGTTTTGAAGATCTTTAATGCTTGCTGTCAAATAAGCATCTCTTCTTAAGTTGATCGCAACATATTCTGCTATTGGTTCAATGGTGATCATACTTTTATTGATTTGAACTGGAACTGGAATCAAATTATAAAGCTGGAATGTGTCTCTGCTGATTAAGGGTAAAGTAATTTCAAATATGAAATATTCCTCCATCATCCTGGCTTTGACTTTCAATAATTTATAGATCTTATACAGGTTGAATTGGATGTCGTCTACAGGTATTGCTAGCTCTTTGGATATTTGGCCACACACAATTTGTAACTCCCTACGAAGCTGTTGTGGTGTCAACAGATGCAAGTTGATTTGACCGTGATATACTTCAGTCATTGTGTCAAGAAAGGCATCTTGAATTCGTTTTAAGTTTTGGATCATATTGATGGTTGCTAATGCTGTCAAGGTGAAATCTTGATGGGTAGATATTACGTCGATTTCCTTCTGTAATGTGTTGGTTTCGCTGTCTAAATAATTCAAGTGCTTATTGATAATTTTATGTTGTTTTGAAATTGTATCCTCTGTTCTCTTTAAGATATTATATTCCGCTTCAATGACCGATGTCTGATTCTTATAAAGCTGACTAAGATGGTTTATTTTACTACGCACGAGGTCAATGTCGTTCTTGTACTTTTCTGCGAATTCCTGGTCGAGTACTCCGAACAATGAACTTGCAATAGAACCGACAGCGTTAATCAACCCGCGTCGGGTTCGCAAGTGCGCTCCAAAATGCTGATTAAGCAATAGCTGATTGTAAAATTTTAATTCATTATACTCATGCTGTACTTGCAAAATGATGATTCGACAATGGCTCTGTGCTTGAATCTTTCCGCATGTTTGTTCGAGATATTCCATATACTTTGTAATCGCTGTGTCTCCTTGCCAGTAGGGAGACATGTTATAATAAGTGACAATTTTCCACTCATCACGAATGAGATGCATTTGTCCTAGAGGGTCGAAATAAATAGTTTGATTGTTGTCGAACGCTGTTAGTTTATAAGACGCTTCAGAAGGTATAAGAAGGTTCATAAAAAATAATAATGATAGTGCAATGCTATAGATCTTAGGACAACTGTTAGTCCGTTTCCTTATTTCTATCTTTCTTTCTTGGCTTTGCTGTTCTGTAGCTTCGATTTTTCCTTGTTTGTCTGTAATCTTGTCCGATATTGGCAAAATCGATAGTTTAGTAATTGGACGCTTCATATAACCATTTTTAGTTTTTAAAGTTACTACCCTGACGAGTCCATCCTTTCCTGGGTGGACCTCTACCACCCGACCAACTGGCCATTTTCCGGCAGGCATGTTGTCATCATGAATAGTAACCATGTTTCCTATCTCTATATTCTTTTGTTCCCTGAACCACTTGCTACGCATCGATAGTTGGCTAAGATATTCGGTTTTCCATCGTTTCCATATATCTTGGAACGTTTTGTTCACCAAATACCATCTTGTCCTCGCATCTTGTGCTGTTTCTATGACAGTAAGACCCGCACGGCTAGTTAAAAAATGTGCTGGTGTAAGAAAATCAATGTCCTCTATGTCTTCTGACATTGAACACAGTGGTCTTGAGTTAAGGCTCGCTTCAATTTGAGACAGAATAGTAGAATATTCTTCGAATGTTAAGGCCTGATCTCCAATTACTCTTTTCATATGTTGCTTAAGACTTCTGATTGATCGCTCCCAGATCCCTCCAGCACTCGGCCAAGATGGACAATTCCAATGCCATTCTATGTTTAGTTCTGCTATTTCTTTATAAAAGCTCTCGCTAAAAATGTTCTCAAAATGTTGTTGCTCTTCTTGAAGTATCTTATTGGCTCCCACAAAGTTAGTTCCATTATCAGAATATATATGCTTTGGAGTTCCTCGTCGAGCCGAGAAGGGACGTAAAGCAGCTAAGAACGATAACCTGCTGAGGTCGGAAACTAACTCTATGTGTACTGCTTTCGTAACCATGCAAACAAACAGGGCAACGTATCCTTTAGAGGTTTTGATTCCTCTCCCTTTGTTTGATTTTACTTTAATAGATCCTGTGTAGTCTATTCCAGTATGATAAAATGGAGGAGCTGGATTAGTCCTAAAATCAGGCAGTTGTCCCATTATTTGGTGAAGTCGTTTGGGTTCTTGTTTTTTGCAGGTCACGCAATTACGAAGTTGTTTCTTGGTGGCTCTATTTCCCTTGATTATCCAATATTGTTGTCTCAACAAAGACAAGGTTAGTCGAGCCCCCCCATGAAAGGTATTTTCATGTGCTTGCTGGATAAGGAGCTCCGTCAGTCGTCCGTTATAAGGGATGATCATGGGATATTTCATGTCAGTGCTAATATTTGCATTTTTAAGACGTCCTCCGACTCTTAAAATGCCGCTGTCGTCTAGAAATGGATTCAGATTTAATAGCTTGCTATCGCAACTGAGTCGGTTATGCAATAAATCGTCGATATCCGATGCAAATTCCTTGCGCTGTATGTGTTTAATTATAACTAATTTTGCTTTCTTCAGTTCTTGTAACGTGAGATATGTTGGCCTTTGTTTAATTGTCGGTGCAATTGCACGCAATAACCATGCTACTATGCGATTTATTTTTATGAAGGAACTATAGCGATTCAACAAATCTTCGATAAGGCTATTTCCAGAGCTTTTATTTCGAATGATGAGGACTTGTTTCCGTATCTCTTCCTCCGTCGTAAACTTTGTTTGATCCTGTTGCGACTTGAACTCACATGTGTTCAACCAGGCTGGTCCTTGCCACCACAATGTATGCTCCTTTAATTGTGTAGCTGATAGTCCTCTGATGTAACGTCATGTAATTTTTTAATAGCTGAAAATGATTGCTGCTGTATAGTGGGAAGATTCAAGAACACATTAACATGGGAAGTAAAAATGAGTTTCTTATTGTCAAATCTATGGTTTAGAATATCCCAACAGACAATATAATTTTCAGAGCTAATAGGCAAGTGCTGGATCAAACGCTCGGCTTCTCCTCTAACCTTACTTTTTAGGAATTGCATTTTCTGAGCGTTAGATAATGCTGTATTTTTGTGGATAGCTTCGCAAAAAAGGTCTTTGAATGACACCCACTGCTGATAATTGCCCGTGAAGACGGGAATTTCCATTTTTGGAGTTGATTTTTCACGATAGGACGTTGACCACATTTTAGAGTTGATAGATTTTTTCATCCTGTTGAAAGTTCGCTCGTGTTTGCTAAATTGGAAATCATAGTCCTTTACTAGCTCCTCACCCGACTCGCTAATGATTTCCCAGTGAAGGTTATCAATGGTGCTCCAACGGTTTTGGAGAGTTAGAAGAGCATCTTCGAACTCCCATTTGTCGACTAATGACTCAACATCAATATTGTCGACAGCTCTTACGAATGCCATAAAGTTAACCGATTGCTTATGAAGCATATCATCAAGCTTGCTGTTGGATCCTCTCGACTCAAACTTCGGAGGCGCGGATGCCATTGTGTTAGGCTCCGGCTGGCTCACTGAAGACCCCGCCACTCCTTGCTGTGCTGGTTCTGAGTATGCTGATTGCTGACCCCGTTGACTCAACTCATTTTGATGTTGAAGGATCAGTCTTCTGGCTGTCATGTAAATTTCTTCTGTACGCTCAAATTCCGAGTTGACGAAGTACTTATGATTTGTTTTTTCAAAAGGAAGAATCTTCTCATGATTTACTTGGAATTCCTCCCAATACTTCTCAAGTAGCTCGATTTTACGCTTACAATAGTCAAAAGTTTTACGCTCAACGCTATCCTTTTTAAAATTACTGAGAAGCTTCCCCAAACACTCCGAAATCTCGGATTGATTGAAATACAGAGTCTCCATCTCACTGCTGCTGCTAAAATAAGTAAAAGTGAACGATCTTACTTGAGAAAGTTCTGGTTGCTGTTAGCCCGACGAGGGTTGCTCCCCAAGTCAGTGATTCGCTGGTATTGTTGTTGGTGTGAGGTGTTACTCGGTACGACGTAACGAGCACTTCACTCACTACACTGCTGCTAAAGTCGTTACCACTACAGTCACTGCTAAGCTAGCGAATACTGTAATCAATAGTTTCACAAGTTCGGTACAAGTTCACTTCACTGTCGTAAGTCCCGAAAAACTAAATAAACGACCGCAAAGTACTTGGATCCTGCTCGAAGGACCAAAATGTAGGAGTCGCGACCGAAGTGATATAGACTTGTTATGCTGATAAATTAAATACTTAAATAACTTCAAGGATTTATTGCAAAATCGATAAAATTACGCTAAATGAAATGCTAATGAGTACGACCGCACCCGGTTTGCTGTCCGAATATGTACTGAAGCCACGCTGCACTTAGCGTGTCGTGTTTGGGTTGCTAGATTAGCAAAACGTGTTCGATCGTGGATAATGTATCGAACACGTATGTATCTTTACATAAAGATGATAATGAATAATTGAAAATGTGTAAAGATACACAAACGATTTAATATAATATTAAAACAGTAAATAAAGGTGTAAGTATGTACTTACATTAAATATTTGAAAAAAAATCTTGTATATTTTGTCTCTTCGTAAGTTCGTACACACTAATCTCCGGATTTAAATGAAAATGTTTTGTAGTTAGAAAACCAGGGCAACATAAGCATTTTATAAAGTACAAAATTCTGGCTAGCCGCTGTTGTTGCACATTAGGCATGATATCCTAATGCAAATCATGATATCGCAAACCCAGAAGCAGGCGCAGGACGCACCGCAAATTAAATATGCGTCTGAATTTTGTATGAAGCAAGGAACTGATGAATGGTTATTACCTGTGCAGAATATGCTGAAAGTAGTTATTGTAACGGCGCGTGACTGGTACCCAAGATCACGTCTGAAACGCCGGAGTCGCGCGAACTGCAGACAAAAAATGGCGAACCACCGGTCGATGTAGCAGTGACAGTGGTGCCGGGCCTAGGGCCCGCGCACCGCCTTCAATACTAAGACCTGTTAATTACACACCTGCTGTTGCCTAAACCACATGGACTCGTTACCTATACATTGTACAGACAAACACTTAAACCTTCTTCACTCAAGAGTCAAGAATTGGGTACTTGCCAACTAGTCAAATTCAATACTTTTTCGAACTGTCAAAAACGACATGCATTTTGTACGAGATTGTGTATTGTGACGTCACGTTTTTTGCGTCAAATAGCATACTTATTTCTTGAAATTTTACAGGTAAAATATTAAAATGAAGTTGGTCATAAAAGCAATTATTGAAAGTGTGCTTATTTTTTAATATTTTATTGTATTGAACAGTCGAGATAATTAATTGATAATTAGGGAAGGTACCCAATTACACATTAAAACTGCATAAACGCGTTCATATAACAGTTATGTTATGAGTCCATGTAATAGGAATGAGCCTTTTTTCATACACCGCACCGGACACAAGTCCACATTCAGTACAACAACTGAGAACTTTTAGAAAAACCGATGAGACTCCAATAATACTTATATGTATTAGATATTCTGCCTATCTTTATTTTGGCATTGCTTACGAAATTCAAGAAGGAATACACTATCGTTTATTTTTATATTTTATAGGTAATAAGGTAGGTTTTCAAAATTTCGTAATAGTAAACTCAATTAGTTAGTCCATTATTTCCCGTCTTCAAGAAATCGAACGTCTTTAGATAGGAATACAGGATATAATATAGTACCTGCCAAATATTTGTATGAATTAATCGCTTTATTGTAGGCTGTTAAAACCCGGGCGCGCCATAAGTACCAATTGACCTCCGAAACACCTGCCCCTAAACGTACATAGATAAAATCTGTTGGTATTGTACGTACATGCGCTGGTCTGCGCCTGTCACTCTTCATTCAAGGGACGCGTCGCGTCTACGTCCCTGGCTGTTCCACTAGTTTTCACTAAATCGGACTGTATTGTTTCGTTTAGAATGTAGTTAGATGAAACACGTGTCAATGTGCGCCACTGGCACGGCCATTGTACGTGCACATACTCATTGAGGCGTCTTCCGACGCGGGCGCCGACAAAATTTAAATGCTTAAAGTTAAACACTCATATTTGGGCACTATGTAGCTTTTTAGTCGCTACAGCGCCCATGATTTACAAATCGAACGATTAATAAACTTAGTATTCAGCCTCTTTGCATAGGTACTTTAAAGTTGTAACATGATAGTAAAAAAATTAATTGTCAATAATCCATTGGCATGAAACTCACTTGTCAAAAATATGGCAGATAACTTACAAAGGTATAATTAATATTATATTTTAGGCAGCAATAGATTTTTAGTTTTTTTTTTTGTTTCTCTTGATCTGTTTATAATCATACTAGCTTTTACCCGCGTCTTCGCTTACATCACAAAAGGATAAAAAGTAGCCTTTTTTCGTGGGAATGAGATGTTATGCCGCGGTAAAGCCTTGCTTTTCCAGGACTCAAACTACCTTCAAAGAAAGAACAACAGACAAAAGGAGTTATTTTTGCATTACCACAAATATATACCATTACCATTTCAAGATAATTGAAATAAAGCACTTAATTAATCTAACCTAAATAATATACAGCTACTGTATATATCAACCTAAACAATGAACAAAGTGACTTAAAATGGCGAAAAAACAATAACTAATTTAGATAATAGAGGTAATATCTACCTAGAAAAAAAATCACTTGACTAATCAAGCCTATTATTGAGCGAGCGAGAAAAATTATTAGAGTGCTAGATGCTTACACCAAAATATATTAGTTTCGGAAGCTCGGAACCTAAATTTTCGCCGATAACGAAACCATAGCGCCATCTAACTCGATCCTAACGCCATCTATCGAGCGTTGAAACAACCTTAAATCTATAAAATACACAATTAAATGTAAAATGGTAGGAACCAAAATTTAAACCGAAAATACTTAAAAAAACAACGATACCAAGTTTTTTAAAAAAGCCTAGCGCCATCTATCGCTAAGTAGTGTTACTACTACTTAGATACCAATTAGTAATTCGTTTACTTGTTTTAAATGACATACAGCGCCATCTATAACAATACACACAGCGCCATCTATACTAATACTTTTGTTGTCCCTCGGGAATATTAAAGTGAAAGTGGAACAAACTCCACTTTCCGATTTATAATATTAGTAAGGATTGTCATCACGATTTATGTTTCAATATTTAACTTATTCATTTCCGCAGAAAATATGTATTGTTAATCTCGTACAGCAGGTACTCTCACCGTATTGATTAATTTATTCAAAATCCTAAACGTGAGGACTTGTAATTGGCTCATTGTTACCAACGCCTATTATTTATTTTATTTATCCTCACTAATATTATAAATGGGAAAGTGAGGTTGTTTGTATGTTTGTTCCGCTTTCACGTCGTAACTACTAAACCGATAGCTTTGATGTTAGAAGTCCGGATTAAACAATAGGGTACAACCAGACTACCTATGTAATTGAAAATGGTTGTATGAACCTGATTGGAAAAGAGTAACCTATGGAGTTTCTTACTCGTTCTTCTCCAAACGAACCTACCTTGGAATTAGCAAATAACTTCATTTTGTTGACGTTGAGAGAATATCTATATGTCGCGTCTTGGGTGGCCGAATTGCGAAGCATCGGGTCTTCATCATGATCCGACATGGTTATCGCTACACGTGGGCACTATATGGGTACTCGAGCGAAATACGATTTTGATTTAAAATTAATTTATTCCAACAATAAATATTGTTCGGTTTACAATTTAAGAAACAGACACGTGCGTTGGTACCGGGCGTTTGCCAAGACGGTCTCAACTAGACTGATCCAACGATCGATTCTCCCTCCGTCCTCGCCACATCCCTTCTCTACCGACGATCGTGTCCAAGCGGTGGGGCGCGCTTGCGTTTCTGATCACGTGATTGATAGTTTATGAATCAATTCGTTAGATGGCGCTGTACGTCGTACCGTAGCGCCATCTATCCACGACATAACATAACATAACATCACGCCTTTTATCCCCGAAGGGGTAGGCAGAGGTGCACATAGAAGTAACACCCTATCCACAACATATATTATATATACTAGCTTCTGCCAGCGGCTTCGCCTGCGTTCCTAAATGCGTTTCTTCGAGAATGTTAAATAAATCGTCATAACAAACGTAATATTTGATTACACCATTATCTTCCTTCATCGGGGCAATTAGCATTTCTTCGCCGCCTATAGTCAAAATATCATAGCGTTTTATACACCTGTAATGAACAGCTTCCTTCTTTTTAATGTTCTTTGCAGTTTTTACTTCCTCTAAACACTTAGCGTATTTGTCCATATCGAGATAAAAGTTATTATCTTTCTTGTTTGCCACAAGCTCGTCCATTATTTCATAAAATCTTTGCTTCATACTCATTTTGATTCACAAATAACTTTTAAACACCAAAAATATAATTAGAAATCAATTTATCGTGCGAGTTTACACGTGTCAAACGAGCGACTGAGGCGAGCGGAGTGGCCGAGACGGTGCGCGGTTTTTTTTTTTTTTTTTTTAATGGGGGAAAATCATCCAATGACTGCCCCCGCCTGGGTGAGGCGGGAGGGAGTGTCAGACTCTTACTGACTAAAAACCACCCCGTTCCTTCTCCTGCACGTCGAGCCGGAGCCCCGGTTACCCGTTAGGTTCTCCGCGACTCCGAATCGGCATCGGCCCTATTGGGCCCCATCTGTGGTGGTCTGATGGCTCTTTGAGGCGCGCGCGGAACGCGACGCGCCGTACGCTCGGGTCTGTTTCTGGTCGGACGGGGAACCACCCATGCTCGCCGTCCGCAGGCCCGCGCTTACGGTGGCCGGAGATCGTCCCGCGATACCCGACGCCCGGTGTGTCCTTCGCGATGGCTGGGTTGCGAGGAGGCAGCGCTTCGCTGCCTCACGCGTCCCGCCTCCTCCTTAGCTAGCATGACTGCTTCGCAAAAGGAGGAGACGGCATCCCAATCCCCCTCGCTCCGCATCATGGCCTGCACTAGGCCCGGACGCGAGAGGTCGCCATCGCCGATCACTTCCCTGAGGACACGGCGGTGCTCAGCCCACGAAGGGCATTCTCCCACCGTGTGTTCCACCGTGTCCTCAGGGCGGTCCTCGCAGTGATGACACCCGGGCGTTTCCTCCCGCCCCATCAGACACAGGTACCTCCCGAAACTTCCATGTCCGGTGAGGACCTGCGTCAGGCGGTAGGTGAGGACGCCGTAGCGTCTTTTAAGCCACTCCTCAAAGAGGGGACTTACCACTGCGATGGCAGCGAGCCCAGCCCTCGGTTGCGACAGTCGTTGCTGCCACTCCGCCATGAGATCGCGCCGGAGCTCATCCCGCCACGCACTTATCTGGCGCGGCAGCGGAGTTTCGCCCCGGCGACGTGCCTCCGCGCGCATGCCGTACACGCGCGCGAGCACCTTCGCCTCCAGATCCCACGGCGGTAATCCGGCAAGGAGGTTCGCCGACTCCCCAGAGATCGTGCGGTATCCGCGGATCATTCGGATCGCCATGACCCTCTGTGCCATGAGCAGCGCGGGTAGCGGTAGCGGCGAGCTACAAGTCGATGCGCTGAGCACGTTATGACATGTTTTGTTTTTCAACATTACCATACGGAAACAATTCGAACTTTTACCAACATAACGGAATGGTGGTAAAAGTTCGAATCGCAAATCTTTTTGGACATTTACCATTAGGCATTGGTAGATCTTAGGTTTTACTGGAATATCTTAGGATTTACTGCAGTTCGAGCTTTTACAGTAACATATACATGTAATTTGAAATAATACTTCTAAGCAAATAAAATTCTTTGATAATGCGATATCTTCTCTTCTTCTCTGTCGGTTCGTTCTTGGCAGAGCGGGCGTGGTCACGTTGAGGCGGCCGTATTTGTGTTGGAGCCCGATACAGCCGTAGCCGCAGGCCGTAGGTGATGGTAATGCCGAGTTCTCGGAGTATGGATACGTTGGTGCGGAACTCAGTCCACGATACACCAAGCATCTTCCTCCAGCACCACATCTCTAGAGCATCTATCTTCCCCTTTTCCAATTCACGTACTGTCCACGTCTCTGCCGCGTAGAGGAAAATTGGATATAGCAGCGCCCGCATAAGTCTAATGCGATATAGCTAACTTATTTTCACCTCAATATAAAAATTGTCGCTTCGCTTCTTTTTTTAAATAATTGTAGATATTTTCTAATTTCTTACGTATAATATTTTCGTATGCGAATTGAGAAGGCTTTGTAGGGATATTTATCGTTTTTCAATAGGTAGTTCTTTCAGAAATTCACGACGGAGTTTTATATTGCTCGAATAGTTGTAAAACGTTTTGTTCCGGACGTTTGGTAACCCTTGGCATGCCGGGGCTGGCGGTGGCGAGTGGCGACGCGCGCCCTCTATGATAACCCCACCTCTTGTTGTTTGTGTGAGCTGCGCTGCCAGTGTCCGTTCATTGATAATAATATCTTTATTTAATTAACCGCGAGATAATAAATGTTCGTACTTAATTTTAATCTAGGACTTCTCATTCAGTAAATGAGATGAGCAGTGGCATGTACATAAGTAGTAGGTGTTGAGGGTGTTGAGTCACTGATTACACTGGCCGACTTGCTTCATTGCTTAGTGGTATTAACGAAATGTAGACATTGTGCTTGGTATCGCAAATATTTGTAATTTTATGTTTAGTCCGATAATTAAGGCGGCGTAATAATCACGGCGCGATCTTCTCCCGCGCCCGCCATGGTGGCGGAATGGGGGCGGAATTTTCAAAACTGACGAGACCGCAGTTTTTGGGTTACCTGGAAAATTTTCCGGAAGTTTTGAAAAAACTGTTAACTACATTAAACATAATATAACATAACATCAAGCCTTTTATCCCCGAAAAGGTAGGCAGAGGTGCAAATTATGCCACTGTGCAATATTTTTTCACTATTACTATTTATGTTATGAGTCTCATGTAATAGGGGGTGAGCCTATTGCCATATACCGGGCACCATTCCAGGCTCCGTGCTACTACTGACATTTTTTTAAAAACCCTGTAATACTTTGCCTGAACCAGAGACCCCTTGCCCGGCAGTCGCATTTGCGACCACTCTGCCAACGAGGCATTTAGAGCAGCATTAAACTACTCACAATTTTCTACAATTTATATCTGGACGAGTTTTTTGTAGTACTAGCTTCTGCCAACGGCTTCGCCCGCGTTCCCAGGGGTAAAACTCCTAGCTGCCGTGCTACATAATGCTTGCGTGGCGGGATAACCTCCGGCGCGATCTCATGGCGGAATTGCAGCAGCGAATGTCGCAACCGAGGGCTAGACTCGCTGCCATTGCAGCGGTAAGACCCCTCTTTGAGGAGTCGCTTAGGAGACATGCCAGCGTCCTCACCTACCGCCTGACCCAGCTCCTCACTGGACACGGGAGCTTCGGGAGGTACCTGTGTCTGATGAGGCGGGAGGAAATGCCCGGGTGTCATCACTGCGAGGATCGCCCTGAGGACACGGTGGAACACACGGTGGGGGCATGTCCTGCGTGGGCTGAGCACTGCCGTGGCTTCGGGGATGTAATCGGCGACAGCGACCTCTCGCGTCCGGCTCTAGTCCGGGCCATTCTGGCCATCTGGAATGCTGTCTCCTCCTTTTGCAAAGCAGTCGTGCTAGCTAAGAAAGAGGCGGCGCGCGTGAGGCAGCGAAGCGCTGCCTCCTCACAACCCAGCCGTCGCGTAGGGCACTCCTGGCGTCGAGGAATGCGGCCACCGTAAGCATCACGTTCCGCGCACTTCAAAGATCCATCAGACCACCACGGATGGGGCCCAATAGCGCTGATGCCGATCGATACGGAGCCGCGGATGACTTAATGAGTAGCCGGGGCTCCAGCTCGATGGGCAGGAGTAGGAACGGTGTAGTTTTTAGTCAGTAAGAGTCTGACACTCCCTCCCGCCTCGCCCAGGCGGGAAAAGACATTCTATGATTTGCTCCCCTTATAAAAAGATCTTAATCTACCTCTATTTCAGATTTCATCCTTGTCCCTTCAGCCGTTTTGATGTGACAGAGTACAAACATACACACAAATGCACATATTTTTACATTTATAATATCGGTTCAAGCTAATTTCGACCATCGGGACTACAGCGTACGGCGTAAAGTCTTATATTTGCGTTTGGTACTGTAACTGTGTCTAGGGATTGAGCCGTACAATTTAGTTTGTTTTTTCGTGTATATGTTACCGGCCAAACCCGATTTCAGGACAAACTAGTTTTGCCTAGGCTAAACTAGTTCTTCCTATACGCGTTAGGATTAACTAGTATAGCCTAGTTCAAACTAATTTGTCCTAAGCCCGATAGGATAAACCAGTTTAAGCTAGGACAAACTAGTTGATCCTAATATAAATACGCATACTCTAGGATTAACTGGTATGACCTAGTCTAAACATTCTAATATATCTAGAAAGTCGAAATAAATAGATAAATTGAATAAAATACTCCGTAATTGAAAAAAATATCATTTTTATTAAACTGTAATGATTCGTCGTTAAAACTTATGGTTAATTGGTTATGCGATCAATCATGCTATAACAAATAATAAGTGTTTTTTAAAAGAAACAATAATGATTTAAATTGTTATTAATTTAAAATCATAATGATTCGTCGCTACAAGTTATAGATAATAATTGGCAATACAAACAATCATAGGTACTATAACAAATAATACTGTTTTTTATCACATAACATCACGCCTCTTATCCCCGAAGGGGTAGGCAGCGGTGCACATTATGCCACTGTACAATGTAACACCCACTTTTCACTATTTATGTTACGAGTCCCATGTAATAAGGGGTGAGCCTATTGCCATATACCGGGCACAATTCCAGAGTCTAGTGCTACTACTGAGATTTAAAAAAAACGTGCGACGTGTCGCGGGTTCGATTCCCGCACGGAACAACACTTTGTGCGATCCACAAGTTGTTGTTCCGGGTCTGGGTGTCATGTGTATGTGAACTTGTATGTTTGTAAACGTACCCACGACACAAGAGAAAATCCTAGTGTGGGGAACGTTTAAAAAAAAAATACCCAGTAATTGCACCTACTATTTACTCTTCTCTGCATCACCAGACTGGTAGAAAACACCTGCGGCATTAAGTATTTGTACATTTTGTGCATGAAGCATATTCAATAAATAAAATAACTAATACTTTGCCCGGGAATCGAACCCGAGACCCCTTGTCCGGCAGTCACACTGCGACCACTCAGCCAACGAGGCAGTCACATTGTTTTTTTTTAATAGACGCAATAATCATATTATGACTAGGTCATACCAGTTTATCCTAGAGTGTGCGTATTTATATCAGGATCAACTAGTTTGTCCTAGCCTAAACTGGTTTGTTCTATCGGGCTTAGGACAAATTAGTTTGAACTAGGCTATACTAGTTAATCCTAACGCTTATAGGAAGAACTAGTTTAGCCTAGGCAAAACTAGTTCGTCCTGAAATCGAGTTTGGCCGGTAACATATACACTTTTTCGGAAAAAAGGTATCCAGTGTTATGCCCCGTATATTAAAGTATAATCGTACGAAGTTTCATCGTAACCGGACCAGTAGTTTCTGCGTGATGCATGACCATACAGACAGACAATTTTTTTTAATCACATTTATGGTTTCGGTGTTTATCTAGTAACACTATTTATTATTATTTTTATATTTTCAACGTACAGAATGAACATTTCTACAGTTTAATTTATTTATTTAATTTTATTTAGGAAACAAACAGTCACATAAAAAACAAAACTTATGTGTGTGTATTTCTATGAACATTTAGGGAATAATTATAAAAACAATATTTTCCACGCCATTAGTAGTAGTCTTTTATAGGTGTAATGCGCATGTGATTGTGGTACATACTTTAGGAACTTGGCACAATCTCCGGCCTGTGGCTGTTTCTGATGAACAGTACAAAGAGAGATTTTCTTCGGCATCCATCGATGTGTCGTAATCGTTATTTTTGAACGAAAATGCTTGTATTGAATCTGCAGAAGTGCATCGCGAATAAACAGGGAC
The DNA here is from genome assembly GCA_038387885.1 of Spodoptera picta. Lineage (NCBI taxonomy): Eukaryota > Metazoa > Arthropoda > Insecta > Lepidoptera > Noctuidae > Spodoptera > Spodoptera picta. The sequence goes on along the minus strand of JAZHFQ010000743.1, from coordinate 443,549 downwards.
AAATTTTGATCGGTACCCAAGGGTCCAATGAAATCGATAAATAAGTGATTTATCACCATTTCGCAACATTACAAGCGTTGTAGTCCTTTTTAAATTTCAACTCTGCCATGTCCATATATATTTCAACTCTGCCATGTCCATATATATTTCAACTCTGCCATGTCCATATATATTTCAACTCTGCCATGTCCATATATATTTCAACTCTGCCATGTCCATATATATTCGAAATTGCTGTTTTTGATAAAAGTAATATTCAAATGTTTGATAAGCTTACTAGTGCCAGATGTAGAGGTAAAGTTAGAAGTATGCCTAGTAAGTCTGCCTTGTGTGTGATTGAGAGTGTGTGTGATAAGAGTGTTTTTTGTTATCCAAGGTATACAACAAACTGCCATGTTGTATTTCAGGAATTGGGATCCTCAACTTGTTTAAACTGAAATTAAAAGAATTTCTATGACAAAGTGTACTATACTGTAAAGGATTATCTCGAGTGGAAGTGGGAACCCTTATGGTCAATGATTAACTTAATTTATTTGACATTGTTTGTGTGACATTTATACCTAATTGACATTTACCTTTTTACATTACATATCTAATTTGGCATTATTTTTGACTTCAGTCTAATGAATAACTCTAATTTCTTTGACATTATTGTATTCTAACAACATTATTATTTACACAATTGTTTGTAAGAATTCAATCCAATGGACCTAATTTTATTATATAACTAGCTTCTGCCAGCGGCTTCGCCCGCGATCCCAGGGGGAAAATTTCATTCCGCCTTCCGGTCCCTTCAGTCGTTTTAATATGACCGAGTAACAAACATACACAAACACATAAGCTCACATATTTTCACATTTATAATATCGAGTCAAGCTAATTTCAACCATCGACCCTACAGTTACAGCGTCAAGTCTATGGATGAGTATTGTAAACGTAAGAGTAAACAAATGTAAGCAGAAAGCTCCGAACTGCTAAGCTATCGGGAGGTACACGTGTTATTGTAAGTCAACCATAAAAGATAGACATGTGCTGTTGTGGGATATTATTTAGATAATTTTATGTAGAACATTTCTGTCATACATGATTTCTATGTAGCTTTAACTATTAAGCCTGCACACGCGACGGAAGCTTAGAAAATGGAGTAACTTCTCCCGTTTTCCCAATATTTCCCTTCACTGCTCTGCTCCTATTGATCGTAGCGTAATGAAAAGTATACTGTTATAGTATACTTTTCATTACGCTACCCAAGAGTATGAAGAATAATTGTGCCAAATTTCGTTAAAATCCGTCGAGTAGTTTTTGTTTCCATAACGAACATACAGACAGACAGACAGACAGACAGACAAAAATTTTAGTGATTGCATTTTTGGCATCAGTAGCGATCCCTAACCACCCCTTGATAGTTATTTTTTTTAAATATTTTATGTACAGAATTGACCTCTCTACAGATTTATTATAAGTATAGATTAATTTTATAACATATCTTTGCATGCCAATGCCAAGTGAAGGTAAAATATAAAAAAAAAAAATGGAGAAACTGTAAACTTTGTTAACACCTATATATCATGTGCCCATGTTTGCAAATGATTAAATGAATATGAATAACTTTGGGAACCACTTAGAATGTACCGTTCAGCTATACGAATGTATTCTCTGTTGGATATTCTTTTAAATAAATAAACGGTGTAAACGGAACGCTCCCGAAAACTGTGACAAAAAATATTTTAAACAATTTTAATAGTTTTAGTTTACGTGTTATTCACTCAACATCAGCCTTGAGCGGTTGATTAAAACTATTATTACATACCTCTAGAAGAAACATTAATTTCCTTACTTTTATGAAAATATAACTTTGTTTTGACAATCACCTGTCGGCGTTTTTCGAGAGCGGTTCGTTTACAGCCTATATGTACGTATGCGCAGACAGCAGCGCGGTGTCGTGCGAGGCGCATCAGTTCCGGTGCGCGGACGGGCTGCGCTGCGTGCCGGCGGCGTGGCGCTGCGACGGCCGCGCGCACTGCGCCGACGGCTCCGACGAGCTGCACTGCTCCAGTCCCAACCGTGCGTCACACACACTTACATGACGCATTGTTCTAAACTTGCACTTGTACAGGGTTTTTGGCCCATGGACCGACACAACTTTTTCAGGGATTTAGAGGCCATTAGCTACCTTTTACCTTTAGCTTTCATCCTAAGTGTGATGGTTGTTGTCACCATTTGTTGCAAACAAAGGTGTATTTAGATATAATAGACTTTGGGGTATACAAAAGATTACTAAACGCACAACAAAAAAGTAATTTCGAGTTAAAGGAACCATTTTGAGAAAAAAAAATTCATTTCATAAAAAATCATATTATGTGAAATATACCAAATCTCTGAAAAATCGTCGCCGACTCTCCAATATGTCAAGAAGAGTATTTTCATTTACTTCCTTTATTTTGGACTAATTTTGCACATCATACTTCAAATATCCCGAAACTAGACGAATTCCTTTTATTTCTTTCTCCACCATTTTATTTGAAATCGGTTAGAACAGATACCCGTCGAACATGTCATCCGCGCCCGTCTCCGTTATAAGGTTCGTCTGTATGCAGTAGTACTCAGTAGTAGTAACAGATGTAAGACGCAGTGAGAGGTGTGTGTGTGTGTGTGCAGCGTCTAGCGCGGCGTGTCGCGGCGACGAGTTCCGCTGCGCCGTCAGCAACTTCTGCCTGGCGCCCAGCTGGCGCTGCGACGGCGAGCCTGACTGCGGCGCGCATGACGCCTCCGACGAGGACCCCTACATGTGTACGTACTGCATGGGATGCACCGTGTGGCTCACTGCTCATTGCTGAACTCTGACCGTGTGTGTGTGGCAGGTCAGAAAGACTTCAAGTGTCCCGGCAACAGCGCGCGCTGCGAGACGCCGGTGGACGGCCAGTTCACGTGCGTGCCCATCCAACATTTCTGCGACGGCGAGCGTCACTGCCTCGACGGCAGCGACGAGTGGGATATTTGCGATAATTGTAGGTAGCCCGGTGTACGCCTGCTATCTCTGGTGATCTGTAACCGTAATTGTTGCATTAGTTCATTCAAATCACAAGTAAATAACAAGGTCCCTATTTTTTGCCTCAGCAGAGGAATTTTCGAAACACCATTATAAACTAAATGTAAAAAATCCTCATCTCCAGAGTAAAAGATCATAAAAACGCATATTAAACGTGCGAGATCGGGAAGTTGTGTCAGCGGCAGGAATGTGTCCGTGGTGGTAAGACAGTACGTTGTGCGCAGTCACGGCGGCGCAGTGCGCGGCGCTGCAGTGCGAGGTGGGCTGCCGACCCACGCACGCCGGGCCGGCCTGCTACTGCGGCGCCGGGTACGAGGCGGGCGCCGGCGGCCGCTGCCACGGTGAGTGCCCGGGCGAAGGCCGCGGGGCGGGCGCGGCGCGGCACTGTACGGGGCTTGTGTTGCAGACACGGACGAGTGCGCGCGCGACGACACGTGCGCGCAGCTCTGCCGCAACACGGTCGGCTCGTACGTCTGCAGCTGCGCGGCCGGGTACCGGCTGCACGACGACCGCCACGACTGCGTGCCCATCAACGGTGAGTGCCGCGCCGGCCGCTGCCCGAGGCCGGGACTGAGTGACGAGGCGACGTCCTGTACAGAGCCGGAGGGCGAGCCGCTGTCGCTGGTGCTGGTGACGGCGGGCGACGTGCGGCGCGTGTGGCCGGGCGACGAGGCGCCGCAGTGGCCGCGCACGCGCACGCGCCTGCCCGCGCTCAACGTGCGCGCCATCGACATCCTTTATTCCAACCGGTGCGTGCTCTGCGTGTCGATTCAAAATTAAAAAATATTATATTAAACTATTTTAATACGCTTATATTTTACTAACTGTTTCCCGCGACTTTGTCCGCGGATAATAATGACTTCTTGCAAATGTTGGATTTTTTATTGTTGTTCTCCAAGGGTAATTGCAATGCTGTGTAACAAATCACATCACGATTCATTTGTTTTTTAGTGTGAAATGTCGTTATTATCCTGATTTCAAAAAATAAACAATTCCACGGGGATTATAAAATTTAGTATTTAGCCACTTTACATACCTTAATGTTATATCATGATAGTAAAAAATAAATTGTCAATGATCCATTGGCATAAAACTCATTTGTCAAAAATAAACATTATAAAATATTATAAATGACGGTTAAAAGTACTAAGCGAAAAATTTACAAAAAAATCTAACTTACTTGTAAACTAAAAATAATCATAATTTATTATTTATTGAACTAACACTAACCTGCCCTTTATGTACCTACTATTTATTCTAACCGATAAAAAAAAATTAAGGTTCGTTTCGATTTTCGACAGTTATTTTGAAATGATTAAATCGATTTAGATATACCTAGGTATTTTTGATGGAACGAGTGCAACTGCAACAATATTTTATAAAATGGTTTTAGTGTGGGAGAGTTTATTTTAAGTGTGGGAGAGCCATGCTTCGGCACGAATAGGCCGCCTCGACCGAAGTGATACCACGGCCTCACAGAAAACCGACGTGAGCGTTGCTTCACGTCGGTTTTCTTTCGGTTGCGTTGTGTTTCGTCGTGTGAGTGACGTTACCGGAGGCCCAACTCCCTCCCCTCTTCCTCAATCTCCCCAATCCCTGAATCCCCAACAATCCTCAAACTCCTAATCCCCAAAAGGGGCTGGAAGTTTGTACGGAGCATTTCGTAATTTTCAAGAAACCTAAAATTAGCATCATATTTGTAACTAGCAAAACATAGGGCACGAATTCTTTTTTATCTTTTGTATAAAATCCCTTCCCTCAATACTTTCAAAGAGCGCGTGCGAAACCGAATCAAATGTATTCAGTTAATTGAACTTGTATTTTCTTTATTTGTATATCTTTAAAATATTATTAGTCCTTTAAAACAGTCTTTTTTTGGCAGCCAAAACCTTAAGCAATAGGTAGTACTTAGTATAAGAAGTTTTTTGATAGTATTTTCACACATCGGGTTACATTATTGAAATTTTCACACGGCTCCCTTTTTTATCTCTTATTAAATATAGCCTATGTTGATCATCTATACTGTAGGATTCCAACGATAAAAGAATTTTGAAATCAGCCCGGTAGTTACGAAGAAAATGCCATTCAAACAAACAAACAAATAATCAAAGCTCTCCTCTTTATACTATTAGTAAAGATTAGTGTACATAACTAGCTACTGCCAGCGGCTTCGCCCGCGATCCTAGAAGTGAAATGCCTTTGTATTACTTCAGACGATCTACCTCTGTTCCGAATTTCATGTGCTGCGTGACATGTATGTACTTGTCACTCACCCCGTGATAGTTATTTTGGAAGTACATATATGTCATGAACAAAGAAAACCGACTTCAAAAACTAAAGACAAATGAAAAGTAAAAGCTAAAAATAAAAAGAAATAACTATTATTGGTCATACGTATGTACATATAGCTTACCCACACACTGATAGGTAGTGGTATGTACATATAGCTTACACACACACTGATAGGTAGTGGTTTTCAATACTTAATGAAAAAAATAACAAATGCACTAGTCGCCCCTGTAATTTTTGAAAGTTCCCCTCGGTTTCCCTGGTCTTCCATCATCAGATCCTGATTTCCTAATCATGGGACCATTCTGAGACTATCTCTTACCAACAAAAAAAAAAGAATTGTCGAAATACGGTTCATAAATAACGGAGATATCGGCGAACAAACATACAAAAAAAAGCATATACAGGGTTACAGGTTAAGTCGACCTAAATCCTTTAAGAGGTGGTAGTTGCCATCATTTCTGACTGATTTGACTATGGAACCCCCTAGCCCAAATCCTTAATCGTTCTCAAGTTATGGGACTTTGAAGATTTTTTATAAAAAATCCAGATTTTTTGTCTATTGTCCCCTTTTTTTGTGTTTTGTACCTCTAATGTTTTAGTTTTTGTATTTTTTGTGTAGCAGATTAGTTGCTCCATTATTTTAAACACAAAAACTGCAATTAACGGTACCAACTGGGTCGTATTAGACGACTAATTGTTAAAAAAAGAAATAAATTTGTGAAAAGTGTTTTTTTCTTTGTAAGATATTGCAAAAAAAGTCTATGACAGTTGTGCTGCAGATATGCTTAAAAATATCTACGCTTCTTCAGCTTTCCGATAAGGTATAATACAATATGGTATTATTGGATTTTTTTAATAAAAACATCGATGATATGCTACCAGGTAGTAGTAAAAAATAACGATACTTAAGCGTCAAATTTAACTTTAGTCAGAAAACAAAATGAAACAATCCAAATAGGAAACGAATAAGGTTTATTAATAATTTTTACAATACATGTTCCACATGTCCACCCCTATTTCGCACACATACACGCATTCTGTGTCTTAAGCCACTTTTCACTACCCCAGTTGTTAGTCCTCTTCTTATTTCGTTAGCAGCATCAATAATTTTCTGCCTCAAAACATCAACAGATGTTATTGGGTTAGGTTCGTTGTAAACCAAACTTTTCATGCCCCCACACATAAAAATCCATGGGTGTCAAGTTTGGACTTCTAGCTGGCCACGGTATAGGCCCACCTCTTCCGATCCACTTATTTGAGTAATTAGTATCTAGCCACTCTCTGACACTCCTTCTGAAGTGCGCGGGGCACCCGTAGTGTTGAAACCACATGTCTCGAATGAGGTTTAATGGTATGTCGTCGAGCAAATCGGGTAAATCTTGTCTTAAAAAATTTGGAGGAAGAAAGTAAGGCCCAATTAGATAGCTTGATATTATTCCCATCCAAACGTTAAGGCTGAAACGTCTCTGTGACCCCTTTACCCTTTTCTTATTAGGATTTTTTCTTGCTTTCGGAGCCCAATGATTGCAGGAGCGCTGCGACCAACTGTACGAAATACCGTTACTTTTGTTATTACCTGGGAGTCTTTCATCGATGTTTTTTCCGAGAATCCTGATGTCACCCTAGCAAATTATACCTTATCGGAAGATATTTTTAAGCACATCTGCAGCACAACTGTCATAGACTTTTTTTTTCAATATCTTACAAAGAAAAAAAACTTTTCAGAAATTTATTTCTTTTTTTAACAATTAGTCGTCTAATACGATTCAGTTGGTACAGTTAATTGCAGTTTTTGTGTTTAAAATAATGGAGCAACTAATCTGCTACACAAAAAATACAAAAACTAAAACATTAGAGGTACAAAACACAAAAAAAGGGGACAATAGACAAAAAATCTGGATTTTTTATAAAAAATCTTCAAAGTCCCATAACTTGAGAACGATTAAGTTTGGGCTAGGGGGTTCCATAGTCAAATCAGTCAGAAATGATGGCAACTACCACCTCTTAAAGGATTTATGTCGACTTAACCTGTAACCCTGTATACTGTCGAATTGAGAACCACCTCCTTTTTTTGAAGTCGGTTAAAAACATACAAACAAAAAATAACTGATGAACTATTACAAAAACCAAACTACGAAAGCGCATACGAACTCATACAAACAAAAAATAACTGATGAACTATTACAAAAACCAAACTACGAAAGCGCATACGAACTCATACAAACAAAAAATAACTGATGAACTATTACAAAAACCAAACTACGAAAGCGCATACGAACTCATACAAACAAAAAATAACTGATGAACTATTACAAAACCAAACTACGAAAGCGCATACGAACTCATAGTACACAAAACACCGCTAATTAGTTCGCAGCACACATCGACACTACTATCGTTTACACAATATACATGTGTGGGTAATTTCATATTAATAGATTTGTATAGAAACATTCGTCTATCACACACATCTTGGTATTTAAATATCATTTTTGTGTCGGTATACGTAATAATTTAGTAAATAAGTTTAAATAAAAACGAGGGTAAAGATAAAAATACTCATAACAAACTGAATAAATCGAAATCAAATAATGAACGATCGAGCTACACAATACCCATATAAATATAGTGTTTTCTCATCGTATTTTTATGTTACTGAATGATATACAATATTTCGATAATCTCATATACAGCGCGCTTGGCGCAATGGTTATCGCCTCCAGTTGTCAAGTAAAGTGCCGCCGGATCGATTCCGGCATTCACATGTTGTATTAATTTATCAAATATTTGAAATTTGAAACAATTAAATCTTTTCTTTTTTTTCTTATCCTATTTTTCTAAATCTTATGTTAATTTTAATAGTAAATACTTTAGATTTATTTATACCTATAATATCTTTTATTTATATTTAGTTCTAGTTATTTATTACTTAGAATAATCTCATTTGCTTCATGCATTTCAACCAACTTAAATAAGATAAAAAACAGTAAAAAAGTAATAACTATGCTTTCTTAACGGTTCGATACCTGAGTATATTTGTAATGTTTGTGGCGACCATGGAATTTTACCCGCTTATTAAGAAACTACCGACTAATTATAAAACAAGTTTTTCAAATCACCCGACTTACAAAATAATTGCGTTCTTAGTTGTCAATGTATGAGGATTTCATAGTTTATTGCTACGCTACTCATATTCGAGTGCAAAGTTATTTTTATTTTTACAAGATGTTCCAACACCTATCAACATTTAAAAAGGCTGAAATCATTGTTTTGCATGAGCAAAACATAACAATAACTGAAATTGCAAGGCGTTTAATGATATCGGTGAGTAAATAAGATATAAGTTGATATTCTATCTAGTTGATATTGTGTTTATAATTTAAAGTTACTTATAGATATTAATCATATTTATTATTATTATTAAGTAACTTTAATTCCTGTAAAGTATTTCCTGGTATTTTAAATACTTATTTGTTTGGTATCAACAGAGGAGATCCGTGCAGTTATGGGTGCACAGATATGCGGAGACCGGTGACGTTGAACATCGTCGACGTGGGCCTAAACCAAAGGCAAATTCATCGGCTCGGCACTACGACATCGTAGTCAGGCACAAGGCTGATACGTTCCTGCCAACACACACTACAGTGACAGCACTGAATGTTTCAGTACAAACTGTACGGAGACACCTGCATTCTGCTGGTTTAAGGTGCAGAAAGCCAGCGAAGAAAATATTGTTATCTGTGGTGCACCAGCAAAAGCGATTAGAATTTGCTAGGGACTTTATTAATTTTGATTGGGCGAACAGTGTGGTTATATTTAGTGACGAAAAGACTTTCAAGTCGGATAAGGATGGGCGTAAAATATTGTGGAGAAAAGATGGAGAAAGGTATACGAATTGCAACCTTCTGCCTTGTAGGACCAGTGGCCGTATTACTGTCGGGCATTGGGGTTGGATGTCTTTTATGGGTCCCGGTGAGCTCGTGGAAATATCTGGTCTCAGTAACAGTCATGATTACTTGAATATTTTACAAAACGTAATGTAGCCTTTATTCAAATTAACGTATAATAATGTTTATATTTTTTAAGAATATTAAAATGCTGTCTAGAGCATACGGTGAAGTGATGTTATTGTTTTGTGGTTAGAAATTGTCATAATTTCTTTCTATTCAACATGTTGATTCACTTCACTTTAATTTTTCATTAACAAATTTATTTAACTGATTTCGAGCTTGATTGACATATTATATTTACGCCCATCTTTAACTAATTTAAAGTTTCCCTGATTCTAAAAGTCATGAATGTTAAAATCGTTCCATAGCATTCGTCACATTTTTTTACTAACATACAGCCCACTGAATATTGAACCTAATAACAACGGTCGTAAAATAGATAATTAATGGAAGATTCCAATGACAAAAAGTCGCCCATTTCAAGAAATAACATGTTGAAATTTCAGTGTAATTTTTTACATGTTTTACTTGTTTATTAATTAATGTTTTATTAAATTACAAAACAAAAATGTTGTATTTGTTTATTACTTAATAAAAAATGTTGCTGCCATCGCATTACCGCATGATACTTCCCGATTCGACTACTTATGAGGTTTATTGTCATATCTATTATGATTTAAAGAACTTTAAACTTAACATGTGGTATATAATTAATTATTAGATATAAATATTGAATATAAGACCACATATTTGTATAACAAATAAATTAATTGTAATAAAAATTGGTATTGTTTTATTTACCGACTCATTTGCTTCTTTTATAGCCTGATATAATATTACAAAAAACAAAAAAAAAAAAAGAAAAACAACAAGGTAAAATAAAAAAAAACTTTTAGCTGGAATAGAACCCACATCATCAGTGATCCTTGACAGACGATAAAAGCGTGCTCATTAACCAATCGACCACGAGCACTACGATAATGATAGTGAAAATGTCGGGTCATATCAATGATTGTAAATAGTTTTAACCTTACCCATGCATTAAATTATAAAAATACGTATACCGACACAAGAATGAAAATACCAATGTGAATGTGGTGGACGAATATTTTTATACACAGTAATATGAAATTACCCAACATGCACACTGTGTAAATGACAGTAGTGTCGATGTGTAGCGCTGCAAACCAATTAGCGGTGTTTTGTGTACGTACATTACCAAAACATCGCGCCATGTAATTCTTGAAGAGGCATTTCTCGTCAGGTGGCACGTGCAGTGCGAATAGTGCGTGCTTAACGTGTCGTGTTTCACGAGCGTATTTCACGGTATCGAAGGGTAGGAAGTAAGTAGAGCGCCGCGTGTACAGGAGCGTGTGCTACGTGCACCACAACCTGAGCGCGGCCGACATCGTGTGCGCCGACGCGGACGACCTGGCGCGGCGCCGCGTGCTGCCGCGGCCCGCGCTGTTCCCCGACGTGGCCGGCGTCAGCCACCTGGCCGCCGACTGGGTGGCCGGCAACTGGTACCTGGTGGACGGCGCGCGCGAGGCGCTGTACGCCTGCACGCGCGACCTGCGCCACTGCCGCCTGCTGGTGGAGGGCGCGCTGGGCAAGGTGCACGGCTTCGCGCTCGACCCCGCCGCCGGCCTCATGTTCTGGACGGTGTGGGGCGCCGCGCCCCCGGCCGTGGAGCGCGCCTCGCTGGCGGGCGCGGGGCGCGGCCCCGTGGCGGCGCTGAAGCTGGTGTACCCGTCGGCGCTGACGCTGGAGCCGGCGGCGCGCTCGCTGTACTGGGCGGACGCCTACCTCGACTGCGTGGAGCGCGCCGACTACAGCGGGGCCAACCGCCGCACGCTGCGCCGCGGATACGCTGTCAGTAACGAACCGGTCCACTACTTGTCGCGCTACTTCACGGGATAACATTCGCAAATCACTATAAAAAGGCGTTTTAACAATCACGGCTCATTTGTACCAAGAGCTTGTTTTTTCTTAATTCAAGACAGTCTCTTACAAATAAATATTTTTAATTGCTTGTACAATCAAAAATAGAAAATGGAACAGTTTTTTCTACAAAATTTAATTCTAAGTAGATACATGAATTTACCAACAAAGTGACCCCGATATAATTCCCTTCCTAGCGCTCAGTATATTTGTTCTAGATTCTTAATTTATACACATTAAAACTGGTGTTAAAATGTTTAGTTCATGTGAAAATAGAAGAAAGAAGAAGAAAAAGCATTTATTTGGCAAATGGCACACAAACAAAGATTATGAAAAATAAAAATACAGATACTTAGATAAATAATAGGTAATATGAAATAACAAACTTAAAAGAGTAAAGAAAATAACAAATATCATCAAAATATAAGAAAATAATGTACATACAATGCGAAACAATTGCAATAAGTTTTGACATAAATAGAAATGAAATATAGCAAAAAAAACACTAAATATAAATAATACATAGTAATATTGTAGTGCGTGTGCACAAGCCAAAAGGGCCTCCACCTCAGCATGTAGTTGAGCGTCCCTGCCCAACGCACCCTGCAGCGACTCACGGGCGGCGGTACCGCCCCTCAACAAGGAAAAGAAAATAAATTTAAATATGAAATTAAATAGATAAAATAAATTCTGCAGAATATGTGTGTGTGTGTGTGTGAAATGTATAGATCTAATAGTAAATGTAAATACAAATAAAATGTAAAAATGCACCTTCTATATTTATTCTTTTTTTTAATTAACTGAGGGTATTACATATTTTCGGGCTGCCAAACCAGACAGGCACTATAATTCTAGTGACAACCTTGCTGAGCTCTGGTTCATTTCGACGCGTATCCACAAAATACAAGTGCCAACACTATGAGAGGGTACTGAAAATAATGTTTGCAAGCGGGAGTTATGTCGGGGTACCCTTATGCTTAGTTCGCACTACGCTTGTATTTTAGTCGAGTATTTAGTAGCCTTCTGGCCCAAAATGGTAGCGAGAGAGAACTATTACAAACTCGTTACTCCATTAAAATATTAGCACAGTGCGGACAAGGCTTCAGATATAACCTTTCTAATACAGGGCGACTAGAGGGCGATGACGATACAATAAATAAATGGTAGACGTATTTAAGTGAAACAAATAAAGTTGGCTAGAGGGCGGGAGTGTGCGCTGTGTGCAGAGTCAGGAGCTGCTGCACATCGCGGCGCTGGGCGGCGTGCTGTACCTGCCCAGCTGGAGGAACTCCAGCGTCCTGCTGGCGGCCCGCGGGCGCGCGCGCAGTCTGGCGCTGGACGCGCGCCCCACCGCCGCGCTCGCCTTCCACCGCGCGCGCCAGCCGCGCAGCGCGCACCCGTGCGCCGCGCGCAACGGGGGCTGCGCGCATCTGTGCATCACGGCCTACGACGGCGGCGCGGCGCGCGCGCACTGCCTGTGTCGCCACGGCTGGCGCCTGGCGGGCCGCGGCGCCTGCGAGCGCGCGCACGAGGACGCCTACCTGGTGCTGGCGCGCGGCGCGCCCCCGCTGGTGCAGGCGCTGGCGCTGCGCCCCCGCGGCTGGGAGGCGGCGGCGCCGGCCACGGACGCGGCGCGGCCCACGGCGGCGGACGTGGACACGCGCGACCAGTACCTGTACTACTGCGACGTGCACCGCTACGAGATCGTGCGCCAGCGCCTGGACGGCAGCGGCCGCGAGGTGTTCGCCGGCCGCGACGTCGACAACTGCGAGGGACTCGCCGTCGATTGGATGGGTGAGCGCGGCCCGGCTCCCTAATACTCCTATAAACACGGCCGACGATCATCGTTTCTTAAAATAGATTTAATTAACATTTAGCTCTATGCCCGTGTTACAAACGAGTCGTACACACATTTGCAGGGCGCAACCTGTACTGGACGGACGACGCGCTAGGCACAGTGAGCGTGGCGCGGCTGGACGCGCCCGACGTGCGGCGCGTGCTGGTGCGCGAGCACGACTACCAGCACTACCACCCGCGCGCCATCACGCTGCACCCCGCCAACGGGTATGTAGCACTCCCTGGCTTGTGTTGCAGCACCATGTTCTGGTCGATGTGGGCGGGGCGGGCCGCGGGCACTCACTGACTTGTGTTGCATCACCATGTTCTGGTCGGTGTGGGCGGGGCGGGCCGCGGGCACTCACTGACTTGTGTTGCATCACCATGTTCTGGTCGGTGTGGGCGGGGCGGGCCGCGGGCACTCACTGACTTGTGTTGCAGCACCATGTTCTGGTCGATGTGGGCGGGGCGGGCCGCGGGCACTCACTGACTTGTGTTGCAGCACCATGTTCTGGTCGATGTGGGCGGGGCGGGCCGCGGGCACTCACTGACTTGTGTTGCATCACCATGTTCTGGTCGGTGTGGGCGGGGCGGGCCGCGGGCACTCACTGACTTGTGTTGCATCACCATGTTCTGGTCGGTGTGGGCGGGGCGGGCCGCGGGCACTCACTGACTTGTGTTGCAGCACCATGTTCTGGTCGATGTGGGCGGGGCGGGCCGCGGGCACTCACTGACTTGTGTTGCAGCACCATGTTCTGGTCGATGTGGGCGGGGCGGGCCGCGGGCACTCACTGACTTGTGTTGCATCACCATGTTCTGGTCGGTGTGGGCGGGGCGGGCCGCGGGCACTCACTGACTTGTGTTGCATCACCATGTTCTGGTCGGTGTGGGCGGGGCGGGCCGCGGGCACTCACTGACTTGTGTTGCAGCACCATGTTCTGGTCGATGTGGGCGGGCGCGGGCCGCGGGCACTCACTGACTTGTGTTGCAGCACCATGTTCTGGTCGATGTGGGCGGGGCGGGCCGCGGGCACTCACTGACTTGTGTTGCATCACCATGTTCTGGTCGGTGTGGGCGGGGCGGGCCGCGGGCACTCACTGACTTGTGTTGCAGCACCATGTTCTGGTCGGTGTGGGCGGGCGCGGGCGGGGGCGCGGCGCGGCTGGAGACGGCGCACATGGACGGGGGCGCGCGCCGTACGCTGCTGGCGGACGGCCTGCACTGGCCCGCCGGGCTCGCGCTCTCCGACGACGGCTACCTGTACTGGTCAGTACTCTCCCCGTTCTATTCGAAAGCTAGTTCGTTCTATTGACAGAAAGAAGCCGTGCTCTAGGTGTTGCGTGTTGTGTGCAGGTGTGACACGTACCTCAACAGAGTGGAGCGCCTGGAGCTGCGCTCGGGCCGCCGGCAGCTGGTCACTGCCGACGCCGTCAAACCGTACGGTCTGGCGCTATACGAAGGTCGGTAGATAGCCCCGCCATTCTATTTCGTTACTATACGAGGTGTAGGTGGGTGGGCCGGTCCAGTGCAGTGATGTATGTCGGGCAGGCGCCGTGATCTGGAGCGAGCACGGCACGGGCGCGGTGCGGCGGCGCGACGCGGACGGCAACGTGACGGAGCTGTACCGGCTGCCGCCGCCGCTGTACGGGCTGCGCCTGGTGGGCGAGCTGGCGCGCGGCGGCCGCAACGCGTGCTCGCGCGGCGGGGGCTGCCCCGAGCTGTGCCTGGCCACGCCGGCGGGCCGCGAGTGCGCCTGCGCGGACGGCCGCGAGCCCGCCCCGCCGGCGCCGCTCAGCTGCCGCGCGGCGCCGGCGGCGCGCGCCACGCCGCCCTGCGCGCCCGGCACCTTCGCCTGCCGCAACGGGTGAGGCCATACGTTTCATGATGATACGCTCGATATCGCTTAGTACACTTTATTTTGTTTTCCTTCTAGAGAAACAACACCCTACATTTATGTTAAAAAAAAAACTAACGCAAAAATAGTAGTGTCATTAGTCAAATATTTCACTGTAACAAAGATATTAATTGATAAACGAACACTGTAGTTATATTGGTACTATATTATTTAATTGTTGGCCAAATAACCACGTGTAGGTACTTTGGATGGTACGAGTTTGAAAGACAGATGTAAAACAATTTATACAAGTGGTAACCGTCGTAAAATAATTAAATCTATGAAAGAATTTTACGACACAGTAAATATTACAAAAGAGTATATTTACCCCTTTTTTACATTACTTTAAAACGTTGACTGCCAAGTAGCCGTAAAATACGTATTTTGTATTAATTCCAAATGCTCATGAAAACGATAGGTGTCGTATTTAGTATTACATAATTCGTGAAAATTAGTAATTACCTACAGAATATAATATCAAATTGTTGTTTTGTCGATAGTGGCGTTGAATTGAATAGCGAATTGTTCGGTACTGTTATAGGAATCGTAATATATAAATGAAAGGAATGGTCAATATTAAACTTCAATACAAAATCGATATCATTAATCATGGCTATAGCTGGACACTTGTGTGATAAAGGCGCTGCATCGAGGAGCAGTACGCGTGCGACGGCGACCTGGACTGCGCGGACGGCTCCGACGAGGACGCGTCGCCCAGCGGACCTTGCGGTCAGTCTCCCGTCATGTACGGCCTGCGTGCCGCACGGACACACTATTTTTTCACGCATTTGGGAGGTCGTTAGCTCAGATTATAGAATGTATAAAAAACAAAACAGTACATTGTAAAGATGACCACATGCTCCTTAAAATTGTGCTAAAATTATAAATGACGGTTAAAAAATACTAAACAGATCAGTAATTAGAAATTACATTATTCAATTTATGTTTTTGACGTAACTAATTCATCGCCATATTTTATAAGTGTTCTCCTGAGTCTCAAAAGAGGAAAAATTATAAAAAAAAATTGAATAATGAATTGGTTGTTACTTACAAATAAAATCATAATTTATTGAACTAACACTTAACTACGCTTTAATGTACTATTTTTTCTAATCGACTTAAGAAGCTACGTTTCAACAGGTATTTGGAAATGATTGGATTGATTTAGGTATACATTATAAATAGTTTATATAGTTTATACTAAATCACTGTGTGATGGTATTTTTCCTACAATATGGAAACAAGCTTTAGTTACTCCAATCCTGAAAAGTGATAGAAGAGACTATATATAGATAATCTGAAATAAGTATTTTATCATCACATACACTCGAAACCGTACACCTGTAAACTATAACTATCATAATATTAACGGTGAATCCCTTAGTCGAGTTTACTCGGTTCGTGATTTGGGTGTCTTGAGGGACTCACAACTCTCATTTAACTTACATATCGATCATGTGATCAAGAAGTCGTACAGGCAGCTTGGTTTCATTACAAGAATTTCAAAGCCATTTAAACGAGCTAGTACCTACTTTAAAGATTTACTTTCGTTTTGTACATTCTCTATTAGATTTTGCATGTATCATCTAGAGCCCCTATTATGCATGTCACATAACTGGAATTGAAAATATTCAAAAGAAATTCATTAAATGTTTAGATTACCGCTGCTGTCACCCTCATGTATCTTATGAGACCTCGATGAGATACCACAATTAGACACTGATAAAAGAAAATACTTTAATCAAATGTACCTTTTTAAAATAATTAATGATTTAATACCAGTTCCGATGTGTATAAATCTAAAATTAAGCAGAAATATACTCCGCGCTACATTTTGGAACATCATTTTTGTTGCTATTGTATGGTGACGCTCAATCTAGACATTATATAATCTCTACTATAATAGCATTCTGACTTCGCCATTGTCGGATGAAGCCACAGTTTTTATTAATACACATATATTTATTTAAAATTCTCTATAATTAACATTTTTAAATACTACTTACAATAAAAAAAAATTAAAAATATAAAAAATAGGAGCCGACCAGTAGCGGGAGCATGGTCCAAGCTACCGGTGGTTAGGGCTCCAGAGACAGAAACCTCCTCACGATACGTGCCGTTTCTAGGAGAACTGCCTTCTGTATCAGGTCCTTGATCCATCCACCTAACGCCAGCCTCCTGAGATGGATGTCGAGGCTTTTAGTAATTAACCCATTGGCCGACACAACTATCGGCACAATGATAGCCGAATCCACACTCCACATGTCGACAACCTCGTGAGCTACATAAGTCAAGATATTTTATTTGTTTATCTTTCTCGGCTTTCACGAGGTTCTCGTCATGGGGAATGGGGTCAAGCAAGTTGCTGATGGATAATCTTGGCTACTTGTTTCATCATCATCAGCCTGTGTCCGTCCACTGCTGGATACAGGCCTGTCCAAAGGCACGCCACTGAGCTCGGTCTTCAGCTCTTCCCTACTTGATTATGCCTATGCAAATATTCACTGTTAGCCAAACGACCACAACCAGAAATAATATGTCTATTAATACTATTATTAGGGTACTAGGTTGCACGTAGGTTAACATAAATCTAAGCCTTATATAAGTGTTCTTTATTGTTATTTTTTTCATTTGTTGTCGTAAATCTGGTTTGCCTGTCATCTGGTCCAAGTATATCGTTGAGTTTCGGGGTGTCCTGACTCGGGGGGTCCAGTGTGGACCCACCTGTATATTCGCGCGTGGTCTGTGCAGCCAACGTCACGTGCGCCGACGACCAGTACCTGCGCTGCGACTCCAACCGCTGCATACCCAACTCATGGATCTGCGACGGACAGAAAGGTAAGTGGCGGGGTGCGGGGGCGCGGGGGCGCGGGGCCCGCCCGACACTCAGCCCTGGGCGTGTGCAGACTGCAACGACGGCGCCGACGAGGCGGCGGCGGCGTGCGCGGGCGGCGGCTGCCGCGCGGCGCAGTTCCAGTGCGCGCGCTCGCGCCGCTGCATCCCGCTGTGGTGGCGCTGCGACGGCGCGCCCGACTGCGGCCGCGGCGACGCCAGCGACGAGCACGCCTGCGCCGCGCAGCGCTGCAGCGCCGCCATGTTCCCGTGCGACAACGGCGCCTGCCTGCCGTGGGACTACTACTGCGACGGCCACGCCGACTGCGCCGACGCCAGCGACGAGCGCGCCTGCGCAGACGTCAGCTCCACGCCGCCGCCGCATCGCGCGCTGGACGCTCACCACCAGTGAGTGTGTTGCTACTGTAAATACTACGTCCACACAGGAAGCGAATGGATTCACTGTAAACTGTCAGAGTTTCAAAAATTTTAAGAATTTATAGAACTGATAAACTTTTTTCTTCCAATATTTTATTTTCTTTTATTTTATGAAAATATTTAATATATAGAAAATTATATTATATATAGAAAATAATCGAATATTTTTTATGATTTGTAAGTTTTATTTGTTGCAGTACAATATAATAATTAATGAAACCAAAGAAAGGATTAGTTTAATGCCGTGTCTCATTTCAGTAAAAATGCGGATGTAAGCGCGTGTGAGGAGCACGAGTTCCAGTGCAACAACACCGAGTGCATCAGGAAGGTAAGCGTGTCCCCACCCCGGCCCGCCCCGCCCCGCCCCGCCCCGCCGCCCGCATGCTGAGATGTGCCGTGTGCTGCAGGAGTTCCGGTGCGACGCGCACGTGGACTGCCTGGACGGGTCGGACGAGGCTCAGTGCGCCGGAGCGGGCGCGGCGGGCGCGGGCGCGCAGTGCGCGGCGCCCGGCCTGCGCTGCGACAACGGCTCGCGCTGCGTGCCGCTGCCGCAGCAGTGCGACGGCGCGGCGGACTGCGCGGACGGCGCGGACGAGGCGGACCGCTGCGGCGAGCCCATGTGCGCGCTGGCGGCGTGCTCGCACGCGTGCCACGCGGCGCCGGGCGGCCCGGTGTGCGCGTGCCCGGCCGGCCTGGCGCTGGGCGCGGACGGCGCGACGTGCGCGGCGCGGCGGCCGTGCGCGGCGTGGGGCGCGTGCGCGCACGGCTGCGTGCCCACCAAGGCGGGCCACAAGTGCACGTGCGACGACGGGTACCGCCTCGCTGACGACGGCTTCAGCTGCAAGAGCACGGGTGAGACCATTCCTCGGGGCCTCACGTTCTCAAAAGCGAGAATAAATTGTTTATTCACGTTCCATGAATAAATAACATAAGCTTATATATAGCAGGGTTATACGAATGACAGTAAATAAAGACCTTCAAACCTTCAAGAAAAGAGCGTAATCCTTTCTAAAAGGTCGGCAACGCACCTGTGACTCCTTTAATGTTGCGGGTGTCCTTGGGCGACGCTGATCACTTACCATCAGGTGATCCGTCGGCTTGTTTGCCACCTATTTCTTAAAAAATAATAAAAGGGAGGTTGTCTATTTAATCATAAAACTGAATGAGAGCGCCCCAGTCGTTCACATAGCAACCTGTACGGAACTGTAGTAATATTGATACTAGCGCACTATTTTACACTAGAAGTAAACTTGAAACACCGATAGCATTTTGACAAGAGAATGCAATCTCAAGGAAGCAGACAAGTATTAGATCTTTAATAAATTGCCGAGATGATCTATGTATACATATTATAGGACTAACCCGGTCGTCCGTTCACAAGAAGACGTACTATGAAGATAATATTTATTTATTGTTCGTAACACCAGCAAAATCATATCAAACTGTTCGATACATTGTCCATCGAACGCGGTTTGCAAATGTAGCAACACAAACGTGTGTGGCCGAGTGCCGCGCCGCTTCACATGTTCGGCCAGCAAACCGGGTGCGTCCGTACTCATTACCATATCATTTAGCGTCATTTTACAGTTTTTGAAGTTATTTAAGTATTTGATTTATTCTCGGAATCGGTACACTGCATCCAGGATGGTATGTTGACTCACTCGCACATCGAACCTCTGATATATATTAACCGCATGTGCAGTTATGGAGGTACACCCGCGGTAGCACTACACCATTTCAAGATATTGTTGATTTTAATTTCGTCGCCTGGGAGGCATTATTAGAAAGAAAGAAAGAAAAAGCATTTATTTGGCAAATGGCACACAAACAAAGATTATGAAAAATAAAAATACAGATACTTAGATAAATACATAATACCGAACCGTTCCTCTACTCTTCAGCAGAAGACCTTTGGATTAGAGAGGTTTCGTAAAACTATACGTTTGTGCTGTTTATTTATGTAAACAAAACAACGGTTATTAAGTAGTCTTAAGTAGTGAAAATTTTGATATGCTCACCTATCAAATTTAAGTCTGTCATTATACGTGAGGACTTGTAATTGGCTTTCAGTAGTTTATGTTGGCTTCTATTTTTATGTAGTTTTAGCTGTAAACCCTCCAGGGTGTAATAAATAAATAAATAATATTAATGACAGACTTAAAAGCGTAAAGAAAAGAACAAAAATCATCAAAATATAACTAAATAATATACATACAATACGAAACAATAAATAACAATACAATAAGTTTTTGATATAAAGATAAATATAAAATACAAAAAAAATCAAAATATAAATAATATAATAGTAATATTGTAGTTTTACGTAGTTGTTGGGGTTGACTGGGCTACTAGCGGGCGGGCGGTGCGTGCGACGAGTTCTGTTCTGTCGTGCACTGTTGCCATTCTTCTTTCTCTTCTTCTTTCAATCAATACAAATTAATACGTAGATTTTTTGTATGAAAAAATAAGCACATAGTAAATATGTTCCTATACTTCTTGTCATGGCCACTGCTCGAGCAAAAATATAATCTTAATTCGATAAAATTTGTCTACCTACTTGTTCTATTGGAAATCACTTTCTAGTCAGATACAATCAGTTGAGCTCCACTCCGAATTGTTCTTTTGCGTGTTTAATCCACTTCTTCTATGTTTTGTTGACTTTAATTTCAATTTAATATCTGCAGATTCGCAAAACAAATTTAATCACAGCAGATGATATTCAAAGTACCTTCATTGAGTGTTGCCATAGGTTTAATGTTTATTAATTCCTCAAACATTCGTTTTCATGATTAAATAAACAGATTATGCATTCAACTAAGGATCCATGACTACCGTTGCCCTACCGTAACGTGAAATAGGTAACGCTTAGGACTAACGCACTTGTTTTCAGCGCAAGTTGTATAAATACACAGTAGCAATAGGATAAAGCCAACTGGCAGACACGTACGTACTGCATGTAGAAGAGCTGGTGTATGCCGACAGACGGCAGCGCGGCGCTGCTGGTGTTCAGCAACCGGCACGAGGTGCGCGCCGTGGAGCTGCCGGCGCTGACGGCGCGCCCGCTCGTCTCCGCGCTCAAGAACACCATCGCGCTGGACTGGCGCCGCGACCCCGGCGGCGCGCTGCAGCTGTACTGGACCGACGTCGTGGACGACGCCATCTACCGCGGCTCCATCGTCGGCAACGGTGAGTGCGCGCGGCGCGGCGCGGCGCGGCGCGGCGCGTGCTCGGCCTGACCTGCGTGTGTTGCAGCGCTGAGCGGCATCGAGGCGGTGGTGCGGCAGGGCCTGTCCACGGCCGAGGGGCTGGCGGTGGACTGGGTGGCCGGCAACCTCTACTGGGTCGAGAGCAGTCTGCGCCAGATCGAGGTACGCTCTCCGCGATCATTTCGCATGGTCCACACAAACCGGCGACTATCCCTGCATGCACTATGGAAATGCACTCAAGGACAGATCCTGTTTAGTGTAGAACCATTATGGATAATGGAAAAAAGGTACCGGCATGGATGAGTTGCTGTGGATACTCACACGGAGTGACTTCGCCCTGGAGCACTCGGGATGATGGTAGCCCGCGGGGTGGCTAATGCCCATCACCTCGCCTCAAGGTGTCCTGCCATCGTACCGGTGGCAACCTGTTACGCTACGACTCAATCGGTTTTGACAATTATTATTTTTAACATGTTTAAAAAGAGGAAGTCCAATTGTTTATTCATGGGATATGGTCCGAAGTAAGTGATTCAGACCAAATTCATGTTAAATTCTCACGGGAATTCCGGAATGATAAAAACGGTCAGCAATTTGTGCGTACGAAGTGGCCGACAGAAGCCTGCGTTACAGGTGGCGCGGCTGGACGGGCAGTACCGGCGCACGCTGCTGGCGGGGGACATGGACAGCCCGCGCGCCATCGCCGCCGACCCGCGCGACGGGTACTTGTTCTGGAGCGACTGGGAGCAGGCGGCGCCGCGCATCGAGCGCGCCTCGCTGGCCGGGCGCGCGCGCCGCGTGCTGGTGCGCGTGGACGTGCTGGGCGCCGGCGCCTGGCCCAACGGCATCTCGCTGGACTACCGCGCGCGCCGCGTGTACTGGGTGGACGCGCGCTCCGACTCCATCCACTGCGCCGACTACGAGGGCGCCGACCACCGCGTGGTGCTGCGCGCGCACCCCGCGCTGGCGCACCCCTTCGCCGTGGTGGTGTTCGAGGCGCACGTGTACTGGACGGACTGGCGCTCCAACAGCGTGCTGCGCGCCGACAAGTGGCGCGGCGCCAACGTCACCGTGGTGCAGCGCACGCTCACGCAGCCCTTCGACGTCAAGGTGCTGCACGCGCGCCGCCAGCCGGCCGCCGCGCGCAACCCCTGCGCCGCCAACGGGGGCTGCTCGCACCTGTGTCTCATCCACTCGCCCGCGGAGCGCCACTGCGCCTGCCCGCACCTCATGCGTCTGCGGCCCGACGGCGCCACCTGCGAGCGTACGTGTCCGATACGTTACTCCTTGGAGTCGCGAATATATTCAACACATTTATTTATACTCAACCGAACTCTTGTACTTTTTATTTTGTTTTATTTATTTTGAAAACCAACAGTGTTACGTATAGTTTACAATAGTTTCCTGATTGCTGATTGCTTTTATTAATTCATTTAATGATGTGTTGTTTAAATGTAGGTTTAGCACAACTGAATAGATCTATTTCGGCAAAGTTATTTATTATTGTGTGTTCGGGCAATGCGAGTCAGTACACAATTTTTTGCATATTTAGTCGAGCGCCGAGCTATGGCGAGTGCGTCTTCTGGGAACGTTAAACGTTATCTGCTGGACCAACTCGGGGCAATCCAAGCGGCCATTAATTATATCGTATAGTAAACACATATCCATTACTCTTCGTCTTTCCTCGAGAGTTAGCAGTCCATACGACTGCTGTCGATCGATTCGTAGGACATCGGAGCTTTATGAAGGCGATAATGTGGTTGACAAATATACTTTGAATACGTTCTAATTGTATAATATAAGTGCCGTATTGCGGGGACCATATCGGGCACGCATATTGCAGGACACTGCGGACATATGCAAAATATACCAATAAAATAGTTTCAATGTTTTTAAAATCTTTACAAGACCTAATAACAAATCCCAAGTTCTTGTAAGCCTTTGTGGCAATGTAATCAATATGATTAGAGAAAGTTAACTTGTCGTCAAACAAGACTCCTAGATCTCGTACTGCCACGGCTTTACTAATAATGATACCATTAAAGTGATAGTCGTAGGTTACAGGGTTTTTCTTTCGTGTATAACAAATATATTGACACTTTGTTACGTTAACAGTTTTGTTTAAAATGTAATAATCATGCAATCAATTACAAAGGTCTTCCCGAAGCGCACTACAATCATAAATTGACCTTATTTTACAGAAAATTTTCTTGTCGTCTGCATACATTAAGTGTTCGGAATATTTAAAGCAGTTAGTAATATCGAACAAATACGCGTTGTAGAAAAGAGGCCCCAAGTGAGAGCCCTGTGGAACCCACTTACAGCCCATGTTGATAAGTGTGTCCGGCGCAGCGCACGAGAAGGTGCTGCTGATAGCGCGCGCCGGCGAGATCCGCGGCGTGGACCTGGACGCGCCGCTGGAGCACGTGGTGCCGGCCGTGGCGGGCGCGCACGTGGCCGCGCCCGCCGCGCTGGCGTACGAGGCGCGCGCGCGCCGCCTGTACTGGGCCGACAGCGACACCAGCGAGGTCAACAGCGCCGCGCTGGCCGGCGGCGCCGTGCGCGTGCTGGCCGACAGCGGCGTGCGGCGGCCGCGCGCGCTGGCGCTGGACTGGGCGGCCGGCGTGCTGTACTACTCGTCGGGCGCCGCGCTGCTGGCCGCCAGCCTGGCCGGCGAGCGCACGCTGCTGCTGCGCGCGCGCGCCGACGTGTCGGCGCTGGCCGTGGACCCGCGCCGCGGCCGGTTGTACTGGGCCGCGCGCGAGCCCGACGCCGAGCGCATCACGACGGCCGACGGCGCCGCCGAGCACGCGCGCCCCGTGCTGGACTCGCTCGCCGAGCCGCGCCTGTCCGGCGTCACCAGTGAGTGCCCCCCTCCCTCCCCGCCGGCCGCAGCCTGCGCCCGCTGACCGCGCTCGTGTTGCAGGTCTGTGCGTGGACCTGGACGCGGACCGCCTGTACTGGGTGAACACTGGCTCGTCGACCATGCAGTACATCGACGTCGCCACCGGTAAAGTGACTACGGTAAGCATTACACGTCCATCGCTTCTACTTGTATTCCATCAAAAATATCCTGTAAAACATCCAAGTACTGCAACTCAGTTTTTCCACGGTAGAAAAAAATTAAAAAGCAAAACAAATATTTAAGATGCCAACGTATCGGGAACATATGGACTTGAATATTGACTGCCTCGTTGGCCGAGTAGTCGCAAGTGCGACTGCCGAGCAAGGGGTCTCGGGTTCGATTCCCGGGTCGGGCAAAGTATTACTGGGTTTTTTAAAATTCTCACTAGTAGCACGCAGTCTGGAAATGTGCCAGGTATATGGCAATAGGCTCACCCCCTATTACATGGGACTCATAACAACTAGTGAAAAGTGGGTGTTACATTGTACTGTGGTAGAATGTGCACCTCTGCCATATCCCTTCGGGGATAAAAGGCGTGATGTTATGTATGGATGTTATGTAATAAATAAATTTTGTTTAATACAGTTCTCATATCATATTAATTTGAAATCATAATTCTGTACGTGAGATACCCGTGCTTAATGTTATGTTTAACTGATTTTATGAATAAATAAATAAAAAATTGTGATATCTACAAGTCTGTTAATTATCTAGTCCTTACCGTACTTAAAGGACTATCTGTCTTAAGTTATTGCGTAATTTATTATTTAGTTATATTTCATTGAAGACTTACAGCTAACGACAGATAAAATAACAAGAAGTGCAGGTGTCAGGGAGCTAATTAGTAGGGTGCACGTTGAGCAATGAGATGAATGTTGAAATGTGTCGTGAGTATTGCACGATTGGATGGGGCAGCTGGAGACGGCGGCGGGCGCGCGGCCGAGCGCGCTGGAGCTGCACGGCGGCGCGGTGCTGTGGGCCGACGGCGCCGCGCAGCTGCTGCGCGCCTGCGACAAGGAGCGCTGCGCGGCGCGCTCGCTGCGCACGCTGCGCCCCGCCGCCGCCGTGCGCGCGCTGCGCCTGACCGACGCGGCCGCGCAGCGCGCCGTGCGCGGCCCGTGCGCCGCGCGCGCCGCGCCCTGCGCGCATCTCTGCGTCGCCGTGTCGCCCGCGGCCAGCCGGTGTCTCTGCGCCACGGGCTACCGGCGCCACGGCGACGCCTGCGCCCGTACGTAGCGCCTGTACTCTCGACCCCCGGCTTGTAGGAATGCGTACAATATTTCAAACCAACACACAAGACACTATACTCCATTCACTTCTGCATTACAAAAATATGGTCATATAAGTACAGCAAGTTATTTAAATACTAGCTTTTACCCGCGGCTTCGCTCGCGTCACAAAAGGATAAAACGCCAATGTGACATATGAATGAATGAATGAATGAATTAATGAATGAATGTCATTTATTTCTCAGTACATGGTGCACACAGATCTTAAAATTAACAAAGTTCCACACATACTACCGTTACCGGTGTAGAAATATAAAATTGTATTAATTTATGTCTAATTAAAGAACAATTATATTAAAATTAGTATTATTATTATTGATAACAATTCAAATAAATTAAAACAGGTAAAGTCAGAAAATAAATTAGGAATGTCAATAAAATTAAGATGTCATGAAGAAATTATGTATCAGATATTGTAGTCAAATTTTAATATACTAAAAAGTCAATAAATTAATTGTCATAGCAAAACAGGAAGTCAGGTGAAAAATTTATAATTAATTTTGGTCAAAAAACATGGAGGCACTGATTAGCACGATGATACAATGATTTAAAAAGCTGCATACCTACAGCTGCTGTTACTTAGGAAGTCTCGGGTAGAATAAAAACTCTCCTGAACCAACCACTTTTGTAAGGCACGACAAAACGGTTTATATGGCAGCTCGCTAATTCCTCGGGGTAGACAGTTAAATATGAGCGGCGCCATATATGCACAACTTTTCCTATAAAGCTCTAGTTTAGGGATGGGCATTTTCAGGGGCAGCTGAGTGATCAAGCGTCTGTTAGCATTATCGTTAGCAACGAACAAATAACTATGATATTTCACAAACTTAGCCACTTCGTAAATATAAATGCTAGGAACAGTCAACAATCCTTTAGATTTAAATACGGGTTTGCAAGAATCCGACCATCCCATGCCAAACATTGCACGAATGCACTTTTTTTGGGCCACAAAGACCCTTATGATTTCAGAGGAGTTTCCCCATATGACGATACCATAACGTATTATGGAACAAATATATGCATGATACACCATAATGGAACTTTGAATTGATGTTACGTCTTTTATTTTCCGAAGTGCAAAGACAAACTTGTTAATTTTCTTGCATAAGTTGTTAATATGTTCCTTCCACGTGAAATGAGAGTCAAGAGTTACACCCAAAAATTTGGCATTATGAATCTGCTGAATAAGTGTATTATTATAACTTAAATTTAGTTCGATAGTTTTACTTTTAAATGTTTTAAAATTAATAATTTTAGTTTTTTCTATATTTATTTTTAATTTGTTAATACTAAGCCACCTAATAACATCATTTGAGGTTTTATTTATTTCAGCTTCATATGTAGCCCTATTTTTGCAATCCAAAATAATTGTTGTGTCGTCCGCAAATAAGACACATTCGTGTATAAGCGCACGTGGGAGATCATTGACAAAGATAAGGAATAACAAAGGCCCCAAAATACTACCTTGAGGTACACCAAAATAGTTGACTCTTGCTTGAGAATCGAATTTTATTACGCTATTACTTTTTTTGTCAAATTTAGTTATTCTAGTAAGCTGTTTTCTATTTTGCAAATATGATCGAAACCACGACAGTGATGAGCCTCTAATTCCACAATTTGCTAATTTTGAAAGGAGTAAGGAATGATCTACAAAGTCAAATGCTTTACTCAAGTCTAGTAGTAAGGCGGATGTGGGAACTCCATTGTTAATATTATTAATAATGCTATTTACTAATGTGTAGGTGGCCAACTGTGTAGATCTGTATCTTCTGAAACCAAACTGTTCCTTTGCTAAGATGTCATATTTATCCAAGAAATTCAAGACTCTTTTGTACATAATCCGTTCAAATACCTTGGATATAACAGGGGTAAGTGCAATAGGTCTGTAATTGTTTCTATCGAGTTTTGATCCTTTTTTGTGTAGAGGTTTTATTATTGCCAATTTTAATTTCTCTGGCAAACATCCTTGTTCTAGTGAAAGATTAATTATATGTGCCAACGGTTCAGCTATAGACCTAGCTACAGTTTTCAACAAGATTGAATTAATGTCGTCATATCCTGCGGACTTAGAATTTTTCAAAGAATTAATTGTATTAAAAACTTCATTTGGATTCGTGGGACTTAAAAAAATACTATTTGCATTTGATTCAACATTATAAATATAGGGTTCCTTGCTAGTATGTGTATTCTTATGCACTATATTTATAAAAAAATCATTAAATGAATTGGCTATGTCCGACCCAGTGGATGCCAGATTATCACCATCTATAATGTTCTCGATACATTCACCACTACAATCATTATCACCCACATAACGTTTAACTATTTCCCATGCAGCTTTGCCTTTATTTTTAGAATTAGCAATGTACTTAAGATTGCTAAGACTCTGAAAGCTAGTGATACACCTCCTTAGTAATTTCGAATATTTTAAATAAGATTTTTTATTTACTTTGTTTTTATTTAAGTAATAGTTATAACGTAAGATTCGTTTATTTTTACAACTGATTTTTAACCCTTTTGATATGTAGGTTAATTTGCCACGTCTGAAACTCTTTTTTACTTTTATCAATGGGAAGCAAAGCTTATAAAACAATGTCAACTCGCTGTGAAGTGCATCGAAAGCTTCGCCTGTATCCGTCATATGATAGATTTCTGAAAAGGTAATGCTACTAATGCAATCAACAAACTTAGCTAAGTTACTTTTTCCAAGGTCATATGTTGTTGTAAAGTAGTGCCCAGCCATATTATCTTGCGGTTTGATCAGAAAGTTAATTGTTTGAGCTGTGTTGTGGTCTGAGAGACAAAAGTTATGGGTTTTACCTATTGCGGTAGAAATATTGCTTAAAATGTTATCAATATCATATAACAATACACATAGCGCCATCTATACCAATACTTTTGTTTTCCCTCGGGAATATCAAATTTTTCCGGGACAAAACGTAGCCTATTATTTAATCCGGACTTCTAACTATACATCTGCAAAAATTCAAAGCTATGGGTTTAGTAGTTCTGGTGTGATAGCGGAACAAACAAACAAAAAAAACTCACTTTCTGATTTATAATATTATATTATTAAGGATTTTCAAACTATTTTCATAAATAATGATTTCAATATAAAACATCATCTAAACTTAGATTTTAATAAATGAAGTAAGTACTAAACATATGGATTGGTCAGTGAATCACATTTTGTTTAAAATCCATATAACATTAATGTAATAAATAAAGTAATTAAATAAAAAATCAATAATTTATCAACAAGATTCGTCTCTACAGATCGTATAAATGATACATAATACAAGACGTAGTAACGATGGAATGGTCGGCAGCCGTGGACGAGGTGGTGGTGTACTCGGTGAGCTGGGAGGTGCGCGGCGTGGCGTTGAATGCGAGCGTCGCGGTGGGCGACGCGAGCGAGACGAACGAGACAGGCGCGACGGGCGAGGCGGGCGATCCGGGCGTCGTGGCCGACGAGCGCGGGCTGCTGCCGCCCGTGCCGCAGCTGTCGATGGCGTCGGCGCTGGCGTACGACGCGGCCGCCGAGCTGCTGTTCTGGGTGGACGCGGAGGCGGCGCGCGTCTGGCGCGTGCGGCGCGACGGCGGCGGGCGCGCGCTGCTGGCGGACGCGGGCGAGGGCGCGGGCGCGGCGGACTGGCCGGCCGCGCTGGCGGCGGACTGGCGCGCGCGCAACGTGTACTGGTCGGACCCGCGGCGCGCGCTGGTGCTGGTGGCGCGCTACGACGGCTCGCACCGCTACGTGCTGCTGGACAGCGACCCGCTCGCCGTCACCTGTCAGTCGCTTCTTTCATGTCCGCTAGGAGATCCAATAAATCATTCTGTGAAGATTCAAGCCTCGAAATGGCTAAAATGGCTTAATAAGGCCCACCTTACTTTAAAACTTCATAAAATATAGCTGATCATTAAAGTAGAGAAAAAGCATAATTCAAATTGTAAGACATTTATTTAACAATCACGATATTATCCAAAAACTTGAATATTTTTTGGCATTTTAATTCTAGTAAAACACTTTCTGTAAACTTGGTATTGGGCGATCTTAGGAACATAGATTGACCCGAAAAAAAAAATTGCGAACTATGTCCTGCCTACAACTTTTTTTTACTTAACTTAAAAAAATGATAAGTCGGCAATCGTGACAATTGGGACGAATGGTTTATCTGTAGGAGGTAGCTCAGTACGCGCGTAGTATGCGTGCAACGGTCGTTTGAGTGTAGGGTCGGCCTTGCAGCGATGGCGATAGACCCGGTGGAGGGCTGGCTGTTCCTGGCGGGCGGCGGCTGGATCCAGCGCGCGCGCCTGGACGGCACGGGGCGCGACCTGCTGTACAACGGCTCGGCCGTGGGCGACGTGGCCGCGGACGGCGCCGCGCGCCGCCTGTACTGGCTGGAGCCGGCCGGCGCGCGCCTGTGGGCCGCCGACTACGACGGCGCGCGCCGCGCCCTGCTGGCGCAGCTGCCGGCGCAGCGCCACCACCCCGTGGCGCTAGCGGTGTACGGCGCCTCGCTGTACTGGCTGGACACGTGAGTAGCGCACCGGCCGCACCCTGGCCTCGCCCTGGCCGCGCCATGGCCGCGCCCTGACCGCGTCCCGGCCGCGCCCTGACCGCGCGTGTGTCCGCAGGACGGCCAGTCGCGGCAGCGTGCTGGCGGCGCCGCTGGCCAACCTGACGCAGCTGCGGGTGCTGCGCGACAATCTCGGAGACAGCCTCAAGGACATCGCGGTACGTCGTCTCTTTACTTTTACATAGGTACTCGTGCCGTCACCGAGGCAGCACCACGCGGCCTCCTCGTACGCGTACCTACAGATGTAATACCTACCTACGAATCTAAAAAGCTTATTTCTATTATACGAATCTGGTAGTATAATTACATTATCGGAAAGAAAGAAAAAACGTTTGTTCAACACCATCATATATCATTATTTATAATTTCTAAAATATTTCAGATAATGTTCTATCTGGTTATATGGCTGACAACAACGTGTGTTACATTGTGACGTGCGATCTGCCAGAGATAAAAGACGTACCTAATGGTTAATGTTTTAATAAATGTTCATAATTTGTATAATCTCCCATGAATATGGGATATTCAAAAAATATTTTGTGGAAACATTGCAGTGAATTTGAGATATTATTATAGGTAGTGCTTTTAAATTTGTATGATACTGGAGACACCTTTCGAGTCGAGGCATGTCGTTGTACGGCGCTCCAACTATGTCTGTGACTGGCAGGTATGGGCGCGCGCGGCGCAGCCGGCGGGCGGCGCATGCGCGGCGGCGCGCTGCGAGGCGCTGTGTCTGGCCGCGCCCGCGCCGCGCTGCGTCTGTCCGCACGGCCGCCTGGCGCCCGACGGCCGCAACTGTACGCGTGAGTACCGCCCGCCCCGACCCCGCCGCCCGCCCCATCTGCACCGCCCGCCCTACACCGCCCGCTTCTGTCCGCAGCGTACGACTCGTTCCTCGTGTACTCGCGCGTCACTGAGATCGACACCATTCACCTGCTGGACGAGAAGGACCTCAACTCCCCTTACAAGCCCATCCGAGACAAGTGAGTGCTCGCTCGCGGCCGCAGCGCGATGGCCCCGAGCGGGTACTCACTGGGAACTAATGCCGTGCAGGGAGCTGATGCGGAATGCTATCAGCCTGGCGTACGAGTACGACGCGTCGCGGCTGTTCTACTCCGACATCCAGCGCGGGTCCATCAACACCGTGCACTTCAACGGCTCCGGACACGAGGTGCTGCTCGAGCGTGAGTATCGCCGAGGTCGCGGGCCGCAGGCGTCGGCGGTGCCTTCGGCGTGCTGTTATTCAGAGCGTTTAAGTCGCAAAATTTTATTTATATTAAAAGTTATAATTATACACACAGTTACACACACACAAAAAGGCTACGTCGACCCTGCCTAGATCAGGAATTTGTGCTGAAAACCAACAAGTTGGACTAGACGTGATGATCACCAGCACCTGCGTCTACACTAAATCTGCACTGAATTTGAGAAAATAATGATTATTTATAGCAAATAATTGTCGCTGTAGAATTTTGTGATCGACGTAAATCAGTGCAGTTGTACGCAGGGCAGGGACGTAATAAGCATCACTGTTAGGGCATAACGGGGCAGGCGTGTTGCAGAGGTGGGCGCCGTGGAGGGCATGGTGTTCGCGGCCGACAGCGGCACGCTGTACTGGGCCGGCGCGGGCGGCGCCCTGCGCAGCGCCCGGCCCGCCGCGCCCGGCCCGCGCCGCGCCGCCACCGTGCTGCGCCTGGGCGCGGGCGCGCGGCCGCGCGGCATCGACTACGAGCCGTGCGAGCGGCGCCTGTACTGGACCAACTGGAACGAGTCGCAGCCCAGCATCCAGCGCGCCTACGCCAGCGGCCGCGGCCTGCAGACCGTGGTGGCCACGCACATCCTGATGCCCAACGGGCTGGCGCTGGACCACGCCGCCAAGAAGCTGTACTGGGCGGACGCGCGCCTGGACAAGATCGAGCGCATGCAGTACGACGGCTCGCAGCGCCGCGTGGTGACGCGCGCCAGCACGGAGCACCCGTTCGACCTGGCCGTGGCCGGGCCCTGGCTGTACTGGACGGACTGGCTGGCGCACGGCGTGTTCCGCGCCGACAAGCTCGCCGGCGGCGCCACGGCGCTGCGCCGCGACGTGCCGCGCCCCATGGCCATCCTCGCCGTGCTGCCGCAGCACCAGACCTGTCAGTACCGCTCGCAGTGCTTCTTCAATTCTCTTCGCAGCCGTATCATTCTTGGCGCAGTGGTCGTGGTTAACATGACTCTGAATCAGTGGCTGTACCGCTTTACGTTAGAAATAATCGAAACATGTAAGCGTTCGGCGCTCTGATTGGCCGGCTCCAATGAACGTCTTGAAAGTCTTGAGACGTATCGCAACAGTTTTACTATACGAGTTTGAATTAACATTTTGTGAAAACGACGAAACAAAATTTTCCAGGCCCGAATACCAAATGACTACACTCTTGTTAGATTCTACAATAGGCGCATCATCGTTAATATTTAGGAACCTTTCTCTTTCTTCACATCTTTGACTGACATGCGTGCTATAGAAGCGACGTCAGGGAACAAGTATCGTTTAGTGAGTACTACATCCAGTAAGCATTGCGCAGGCTCGTCGGACCCGTGCGCCGTGCTCAACGGAGGCTGCGCCGAGCTGTGCCACATGGACGCGGCCGGCGCCGCCGTCTGCGGCTGCGGCGCCGGCCGCCAGCTGGCGCCCGACGGCCGCGCCTGCGCGCCCGCCGCCGCCGCCTGCCCCACGGGGCGCTGGGCCTGCGCCGAGGGCGCCTGCATCCCCGACGAGCTGGTGTGCGACGGCGTGCCGCACTGCAGCGCCGCGCCGTCCGCCAGCGACGAGGACCTGTACTACTGCAGTAAGTAGCGGCGGCCGCGCGGCGGACGCGGCGGACGCGGCGGACGAGTGCTGAGCGCGCATGTTGCAGCGTCGCGCGCGTGCGGCGCGGGCAGCGCGGCGTGCGGCGCGGGCGGGCGCTGCGTGGCGGCGGCGCGCCTGTGCGACGGCCGCGCCGACTGCGACGACGGCGCGGACGAGGCGGACTGCGACTGCGGCGCGGCGCGCTACCGCTGCGACGACGGCGCCTGCGTGCCGCTGACGGCGCGCTGCGACCGCGTGCAGCACTGCGCCGACGGCTCGGACGAGCGCGACTGCCCGGCCTGCCTGGGCCTCGACTGCGTGCCGGCCGACCCCGCCACCACCGGTACGGAATATTTAGTTACACTCTTTGACTAAATACGTCTTAAAATGAATAAATCAATTAAGGTAATAAAAACTAGGGAATGCAATTTAATACATTACGGGATTGCAGTTGAGCATGACACTCTTCACTTATTTAATTAATAATAATTATCTCATCTTAATATTCAACTTAACTCACGCACGGCTTCAAATACCTACTAGCGTATCATTTTCTTCATTTTGGATAAAAATATCATCTAGAATGTTAATATCATATCTACCTCTATATGATGGTGATACCTATATGATTATGATCTTTTCTAAAAGCAAACCTCATTCCTACCAAAGTTCATGATTTGATGCAGTGGTTCCAAAAAAAAGCTTGACCTAGTGTTATATTACCTTCTTTTAAAGCCAGAACTAAGTGACACTTTTACCTGACTGCTATCATTATTATAGACAATGAGATGAATTATTATTGTGGTTCAAAGTTCCCATGCATGTGGTATATTTATCTTGTACCAAGGCTTTGTCTGGGTTACTGTTCGTACTTGCTTTGAAAACTTCTTTATCTTAAATGCTTAACTTTCTTTCAACAATTACAGTTGGACTATTGTTAGTAGCTTATTTAAAGTTTGTTTGTTAATAGTAATGGTTTTTTGTTTACTACTAGTGGACACCCAGTAGTCCAAATCTTTATTCGATTATATCGCGATCTTTTTGCTAGATTCATAAATAAAAGTAAACAAATAGGTACGACATACTATTTTTCATTATTGATATACAGGGCGTCCCTGAAATCGTCGATCAAATGGC
Source organism: Spodoptera picta (assembly GCA_038387885.1). Taxonomy (NCBI): domain Eukaryota; kingdom Metazoa; phylum Arthropoda; class Insecta; order Lepidoptera; family Noctuidae; genus Spodoptera; species Spodoptera picta. The sequence goes on along the minus strand of JAZHFQ010000743.1, from coordinate 409,376 downwards.
ACTAGGTAATCGACAAGTTTCTAACAGTCAAAAAAATATAACCAAAATCCAAAACCGACAGTTTTTCAATTACAATAGCTTATGTGTTATCTACGAAAAAGTACACCCTGAGCCATACAATAACAACAAAAATGATTCCAAAATTTCTTGCGTGAGTGCGTGCGGCTTGTTGTTTACACGGAGCAAAAATGATACCAGCTCTCTCTCTATCTCCCACAAATATTTTAATACATGTACCAAACAATTTAGAAGTAAAGTATTAACATGTAACCATCTCTCTGAATTTGATTTTAAAGTTTGTTTATTGGAAACTTCGTTGATATTGAGTTTCACTCTCATGTGGGTGGATTAGAATGGTATATGGCCAATAAAATAGATCGTCAACCTTTTTTTGCGACTTCATAGTTACAACCATCGGCATCATTCAGTAATTTATTTTTTAACCCAGTAGTGATGGAGACGTGTGCGAATTGCGATAATAATTTCATTGATGGGGTGCAGTGTATAGTCTGCAAGAAGCACCTGGATTTTTTTTGTACTAGTATGTCTGAGACGACATGGAGAAAAATGGAGTCGGACCGAAGAGCACAGTGGAAATGCCTCGCTTGTAAGTCGTCGCCTGGACCTCTCTCACTCAGCCTTCTGCCTCGTTGGATACAGTGCTGAGTGATATTTGTGAATTGAGGCAACAGTTGTCAAGCCTGCCAGCCTTAGTCAGCAGTAAAAAGTCAATCAAAGAGGAATTAATCAAACTTAAAAAGAGTTGTGAGTTCTCCAGCGGTAGACGTGATGATTTTGACGCTGCAATGTGGAGTTCATCTGACAATTGCTGTAGCATTCCTTCCAGGGTCTTGGGATATTCAGAGAAAATTATCAGATCGTCAGCGAATCTCAAATGACTCAGTTTTTCTCCGTTCACGTTAATACCGAAATTTTCCCAGTCAAGTCTCCTGAAGATCAACTCCAACACAACTGAGAATATCTTCGGTGAGATCAGGTCTCCTTGACGTACGCCTCTTTCTATCGGAAACTCTTCCCCTGACCTTTCAAATTTGATATGCGCTCTGCTTTTTCCATAAATGAGTTTTAGGATGCGTATGTACTTTTATTTTTTATTTTTTTTCTTTCTACCTCTATTTATTTATTTTGGGGTTTTTATCCACATGGATATGCCAACCCCATCGTACCCATTTAGTTTTAATTACACTACCTTAATTAATAATATAACTATATTAATTTACCGAGAGAGAATCATCAATTAGGTATTTTTGCTAATCTACTTAATTTTACTGCTAACTTGGATTTAGGACTTGTCAAAACTTTTATGGACTCCTTGTTGTTCTAGTGATTCCCATATGTAGTGATGTTCCAAGGAGTCAAACGCCTTATTTAAAGTCCACAAAACCCAAGTAATATGTTTTGTTGTATTCCCTATATTTCTGTAGTATCTGGCGCAGGACATGAATGTGGTCAATGGTAGAAAAATTACTTCTGAATCCAGCTTGCTCCTTCGGCTGGTTCTCATCAAAGGTGTTAGTTAGTCTAAATAATAGTATTTTAGAAAATACCTTGTATATATTACACATCAAGCTTATTGGCCTATAATTATTAATATTTCCCTTGTCTCTTTGAATGCACTCTTCACTCCGCCTGTTTTATTGATGTGAGACTGGAATGTGATTGCTCTTTTTTGCTTGCTTTCTTTCCTAATATTTTTGTTGATGTATTTACATATTTCTGCAATCTTTGTCCGTATTATTTTGTTTGTCTTGCTTTGCAAAAGTAATTTCCTTTCATTAAGTAATTGAACCAAAAATATAAGTTGGTACTATTACAAAATTTCTGTAAATAGAAAAATAGATTAATTGTCAACGCGTGATCTATAGGTACTAATAACTAAAAGTATTAATCTAAAAAAAATATACTCAAAATATATCTCCAAATGTATTTATTTATTTATTTATGCTTTATTGTACACATTTATGTAGTTTAAAACAAACAATTAAAAAAAAATATCTTTAAACCCAATTCAAGTAAATATGCGTACAATGGGCGGTCTTATCACACGATGGTGATTTCTTCCAGACAACCTTTGGATGGAAATATTTGTAAGAAACCAGATAAGGGGTAGTTACGTGTACAATAAAATAAAATAAAAAAAAGACAAAATAAAAAAGCCTACAATACAACCTACAATAGATATAATATACTAGCAATATATAAAAAGAAATACATAAATAATATACAAAAATACAATAAGCTATGTGTGTGTGTGTTTGTGTATGTGTGTGTGCGCGCGTGTGTGTGTGTGTGTGTGTGTGTGTGTGTATTTGTATGCGTATGTATGTACAATTAATGAAAGGAGAAACAGAAGCTTATAGTGTGAGAAAGTGCTCCTTCACAAGGTGTTTAAACTGACGCAAAGTCCGGGCACGCCTCACCTCGATAGGCAATTCATTCCACAATCGAGCCGCTTGAACCGTATAAGATTTATCGAAGAAGGAAGAGGAATGTATAGGTATACTTAATTTAAGATTCTCCGACGATCTCAGAGACCTCGAATGTGTGTCACCGAGAAACTGAAAACGCTCTTTTAAGTAAATGGGGTAGAAGGATTGAAAAGAATATTGTACAGTAAAGAAAGAATATGAGAGTTCCGGCGAAATCGAATAGGAAGCCATTTGAGCTTATTACGGAATTCAGTGACATGATCATATTTACGAAGACCAAATATGAATCTGATGGAAAGATTTTGAAGTCGCTCAAGCTTGTCCAATTGTTCCTGTGACAGATCAAGATAGCTGACATCAGCATCTAGAATAGGCAGAAGAAGGGATTGAGCAAGTGTAATTTTGGTAGCATAGGGCAAGAAATTATGAAACCGTCTGAGGGAACCCGCCGAAGCAAATAACCTGCGTCTGACCATCTCCAACTGCTTTGTCCAAGAGAGAGAACTGTCCAAGAAGATCCCCAGGTTCTTAACTTCTCGGGAGAAAGGAATATTTGTATTTAAGAAAGAAACCTGAGGAAGATTTGTCCAATCAATTTTGGAAACAGTACGCGCACTACCGATGACAGTCGCTTGCGTTTTGGATGGATTAATTAGCAGTCCAAACTTAGCGCTCCATTCGCTTATACAAGTTGTCCCGATTAACCAAACCAATTGCTTTCGGTAGATGCTCGAGCGAGGCTTGAGTGTAGATTTGGAGATCATCGGCATAAAGAGGGTAAGAAGAAGAAAGACTTAGAGAGATAGAATTTATAAATAACGCTAAAAGTAACGGAGATAAAACGCCCCCCTGAGGCACACCAGCAGCAGTGCAACACCATGAAGAGTAGGTATCCTCAAAGTGAACACGCTGGCGGCGTCCAAACAGGTAACTGCGAAGCCAGTCAACAACCGATGGAGATATGTTAAGAGAGCTGAGTACACCAAGCAGAATGTCGAAGTCAACCGTATTAAACGCATTGCTAAAATCAAGTAAGACAAGTACGGTTAACTTCCCAACCTCCATGCCCGACCTAATGTCGTCCGTAATATTTACGAGGGCCGTGGTAGTGCTATGACCCCGCCGAAAACCAGATTGATAGGGACTAAGGAGATTGTGTTTAGAAAGGAACATACTAAGTTGGTGGTGGATAAGGTTTTCAAGGATTTTGGATAGAAAAGGGAGGATAGATACGCGGCGGTAGTCAGACGGAGGTAGGATTAGGTTTTTAGGGAGGGGGACAACATGAGCATCCTTCCATTTCCGAGGGAAGACTCCACTGGAAATCGAAAAATTGAAGATGAATAAAATTACCGGAAGGATTTCATCGAGGATAAGGATAATCATCTTCCGGCTAATACAGTCGCTACCGACGGCGTTGGAGGTAGTAGACGATATGCTTCTCTTAACATCACATGCAGTAAATTGACTTATGAAAAATGGAGAAAAATCAGGTATCGGAAGTTGTGAAAGATTACTCAGAGTAGAAGTTTTAGTGGCCCTATCTAAATTGGGCGAAGATGAGAAGTGTAGATTAAGTGAATCGATGTCTACATTTTTAGGGGACAAATCTTGTGTAGATTTTCCGATTCCTAAAGATTTAAGAAAACTCCAGACTTTAGCTGGATCACTGTTTTTAATGGACTCATGGATATATTGGCGTTTAGCATTCCTACACATCTTGCCGCAACGATTCCTGATGGTACATATCTATTTTTATTTCTGTCACTAGGCTGAATCTTGTATTTGAATTTTGCAGCTGCTTTTTTAGATATGAGATTTTTAATCTCATCCGTCAGCCAAGGAGTCGGAGGATGTTTAACCTTGACAGATCGAACAGGTGCGTGCTTATCATACAGCTGCAGCAAGGTAGTGTTTAAAACATTTAACTGCTCATCCACAGATGCAGACTCAGTCAGAGTCGTCCAATCAATACCTCTCGCATCCCTCCGCAGGCGGTCGATGTCCATGCCGTCAAAATTACGAAGGAGAAGAGTTTTTGACTTATGCTTTGGTGGGCGAATCATGTACGAAGTATAAATTAGGTCATGGTAGGAAAAAGCATCAGCAGAACACTGTCCGTGTTTAGCGACAAGGTTGGGAGAAGAGACAAGAATCAAATCAAGGAGTGAAGGAACAGAGTTAGGAAAGTGGTGAGTTGCATTAAGATGAAGAACAGAAAGATTTGTAGATTCAGCAACGTGAGTAAGAGCATGAGTTCGAGAATCATCTTTAAGCAGACATGTATTAAAATCCCCCATGATGATGCAATGATCATACGAGGGAATCAAAGTTTCAAGGAGAAGTTCGAAAGAGGAAAAGTAGTTAATGCGAAGGGAGGGACAGTAATAAACGCCAAGAAGAGCCTTGGTGCGTTGTAGTTCAACCTCCAGAAACAAATGCTCCCCAGCATTAGGTGGAGGTGGCTGCGCGGACACACTAACGACATTAAAAGGAATGCTATTACGGAGATATATAGCCACACCACCACCCCCAGCGGTACGATCGTTTCTGATAAGTTGAAAACCAGGAATGGAATAAGAAGATGAAGGAAGACAAGGTTTTAACCATGACTCTGATACGAGTATTGCATGAATATTTTTGCAATCGAAAACTGCCAGCATATCAGTGAAATGGGCCGGAATACTCTGAGCGTTAATATGGACCACATTGAAGTTCCGTGATACATTGGAGAATATCGAAACTAGTGTGTCACCTAAAGAAGGAATACTGTAGAAACTGTTATCGTCTGAGGATAGAGATGAATATGAATCTGTGTCAGTGTTATTACTACAATTAAGCATGTATTTGTAATAATGAGTAAAAAGTAGATAAAATATAATATCAAAATGTATAAGTGTTAAAAATTATAAAGTGTTAAAAAAAAATTATATATATATATCCACTAGCCACCTGCCAGTTAATCTGGAGGAACATAAGAGATGCAAACATAACATAACATAACATCACGCCTTTTATCCCCGAAGGGGTAGGCAGAGGTGCACATTCTACCACAGTACAATGTAACACCCACTTTTCACTAGTTGTTATGAGTCCCATGTAATAGGGGGTGAGCCTATTGCCATATACCGGGCACATTTCCAGACTCCGTGCTACTACTGAGAATTTTAAAAAACCCAGTAATACTTTGCCCGACCCGGGAATCGAACCCGAGACCCCTTGCCCGGCAGTCGCACTTGCGACTACTCGGCCAACGAGGCAGTCTCAAGAGATGCAAACAACATAATAAATTCAAACAAGTTTTATGCCTTATAGGCATTCAAACACTTAATATCAATAATAAAAATAAAAAAAAAGGTAAAACCGACAACAGCAAAGAGAAAAAAAAATAATAATAACGATAAAAAAATCATAAACCAAAACAAATCTGTGGCAGTCCAGGCATGAATTAGTATTCATCAACAAGAAAATACCAAACTACTTCATCATTCATTTCGTTTCATTTAATGTTATGTTATGTAGTTTAGTTGTGGTTAATTATTATGTAGTTATATAAATTATACGAAATTTATTATACGAAAATACAAAGAATTAAATTTTCAACCTTTATCATTGTATGTGTATAAGACTAAATCGTATTATTTAGAATGAAATAAAACTAATGTGTTGCTTTGTAAAATTAAGAAACGACATTTAATGTTTTATTCTTCTATAAATTCTTTAACACAAAAGTCACATATTGACGTTTTTAAAAAAACAAAGACTATTTGACAAAGTAGTCAATTAAAAAATTAAGAAAACCTTTTTCTTTACATCTACCCTCCCCTAGCTTAGGCCCCGAGGAAGAAAATTCACCCGTGAATTTTCTCTCAGGGCCTAAGCTTACTTCTTCTTCCATCTCTTCTTCACTTGTTTCTTCCTTATCTTCATCCTTTTCTATACGTACTGGAATTAGTTTTGATATATGAAATAGATTTGACTCTGTCTTCCTGTGTCCTGTATCTATCTTATAAATTGTATTTGATTTTTTTTCTATTATTTTATATGGTCCAATTCTTAGTTCATCCAGCTTTTTCCGATTTATTTTATTTCCATTTTCTACATACACCATATCTCCAACTATAAATTCTCTCTTTTTTCTTTTTCTATCATAACGCATTTTGTTATAGTAGTGTGATTTCAAAGCATTATTAAACGCTATTTCTTTATCTCTGATCCAGTCACTATGTATGCATTCTTGGCGTAGCTCATTTGGTAAGACTGTAGCATCAGTTCCATATAACAAATAGCATGGTGCATAGCCAGTTATCGAATGATTAGTCTGATTATATTTCTCTACACATTCGTGCGCTATTGTAGTCCAAGCTTTTTTTTGTTCACCTCCATTTATCCGACATCTTATCTAATTTACTAGAGTTTGATTTAACCTTTCATTGAGTCCGTTTGAAAAAGGTGCATTCACTGCTGTAAATATCATTGTTATTTGCTTATCACTGAGAAATTTCTTGAATTCTTTTGAATTTATTCCTGCATACTGGTCGGTGAGAAGCATTTCAATCTCTCCTATTTCGGTGACTTTATTTATTAGCTTTATAAAATCATGTGCACTCTGGGTCTGTGATGTTATAATGAATGCGTATCTAGTGAAGTGGTCTACAAGTATTTCTTGGTTGATCTCGAACCACCAAAACCACCAACTGTGTCTATTGATACTATTTCAAGAGGTCTTTTCGCCGGTCCTAGATGTGACATCAATCCGTATTTGTGCTGTCCTCTTGTTTTATTTTTTATGCAAATTTCACAGCTTCTACAAAATTTTTTTATATTCTTAGTTAAATTCTTTGTTACATACAGTGAACTAAGAGTTCTTAGCATTTGTCCAACTCCAATGTGGCACAGATCCTCGTGTATTTGTTTTATAAGTCCTATGCTGAAATCTTCTGTTATTATTATTTTTTCTTTGTTTCTTATTTTTTTGAAGTACACGTTATGTTTTTTAATGATTTTATTTTTATTTCTTTGTATTTCTTCATTTTTATTCTGATCCATTATAATGTCTTCCAAAGTAATAAGGTTCACTACTTTTAATAAATCATCTAAATTTTCTTCTGGTTCCAGCACAGGATTTCGACTTAAACAAAAAAAAAAGTCTGCTTCTAAATTTTCTTTTCCTGGGGAATATTTAATTTTAAAGTCATATTGTGAAAGTTAGTAAGTGAGATCACCCAGCTCTTCATCCGTTCTTGCTTTGAGGTTCATATTCTCCAATGGTTTGTGGTCTGAGTAAACCGTAAATGATTTTCCCGTCACTCGCTGGCAATATTGCAAATTCAAATCGTAGCTGATCCATAGGTTTTTTTTATTTATGTATTTCAATAAACGAAAATGTCGTTTTATAAGACTAAACCGTATTATTTAGAATGAAGTAAAACTAATGTGTTGCTTTGTAAAATTAAGAAACGACATTTAATGTTTTATTCTTCTTTAGATTCTTTAACACAAAAGTCACATATTGACGTTTTTAAAAAAACAAAGACTATTTGACAAAGTAGTCAATTAAAAAATTAAGAAAACCTTTTTCTTTACATGTGTAACGAAACGCGCGTTTGACACCTATGACGTGACATAATAATTATGACAGTGACATCATCAAATAAACCAATTCGATACCTAAAATATTGGCCTACCGCTTAACAAGCAAAATAAATAATGGAAATTAAAATGGAGATGTACATCATCTCCATCATAATGGTCAAAAATAAAATGTATAAAATTCAAATGTATAAAATGTATAAAATTCTGTTAAGTATCAAGTAAATCAGCCTGAACTACCTACAGGGAGCAAACACAAAGCAGAACCTTGTTTACTTGCGAGCCGCTGCACGTTTGGATGGAAGTGCCCGTTCTGGTGGCCGAGGCAGTCACGGGTTGTGCAACAACAACAACCCGCTCCGATGGTCCTGATGACTGCTGCTGTTTACCACTAGGCTGCGATTCGACCTTACCAAGGCCCTCCATAGTCGTAACACGGTGTCGGGATCCCTTTGAGTCCAGGACAAACACAACGCCCTCCTTCGTCCAGCACTGACTCACACCGAACTTATCCCTAGCTGCCATAAAGACTTTATGTCGATTTTTAGTTAAAAATTCGGAGAGAGTGATACCCGAACCTTTCAACTTTGTTTTGGCAAGCCACACTCTATTTCGGAGAGCCACATCTTTAAGTTTGAACAGGATAGGTCGGGGTTTGTGCGAAGAACGTCCCATTCTGCGGCACCGCTTGATGTCAGCTGGTGTGATGTCAATATTGAGGTGGTCTTTGACTACTTTGACCACCACTGGAGCAGTATCCTCAGCATTCGTCCCAGATTCAGGCACCCCATGCATAAGCAGTATTTTATGACAGCTGCGCATTTCAATCCCATCGATAGAAAGCGCCATTACCTTCATTTGCTCCTGAAGTGTGCTCAGTGCTTGGATGATAAACTGGCGAAAAGCAGCAAAGTCTGCTGTCAGTCCAGTGGCCGCATCTGGGGTTCTCTTCAACTCCTGCTCGAATTCAGCCATGCGTTGGTAGAACTGGCTGCACAGGTCGGACATTGTGCGTGTGAGGGCTTCCATGATGCAGTGTAAGATATAGATTTAGAACAAATCAGTGTATGTTGTTGCCAACAAGTGGATAACACTGGGCAGGTAGGTGGCACCAATAATTAAGTTGATAACCACATTAAACTTGTAAAATTCAACACAAAACTTATTTTAATTAATTTAATAAAACAGAGCTATGCAATTAAGTTGTTTAGTTGGTGACTACCCCCACTGTCAACCCCCAATGTATTTATATCTCCAAAAAATATCTTATTATAATAAACCTTACATGATTACACTTAATGTCCTATATATGCCGGAATAATGTTTTAAGTCTATCTACTAATTTGTGTCCATTTGCACTCACTATAACACTAAAACACTAAACATTTTAAACAGAAAGTATTTTCGAGTCCGATTACTTCACGTACCCAGGGTAGCGGAGATTCTCTCAAACGCTACCTGGTCGTCTCCTCCAGGACACCAACTGCTCCCGGTAGGTCTACATCTGGCTGCATCGACACCCAGCAGCCATCAAAATCTCTCCACTTTACGAACGCTGATACGCACTTTTAGTCCACTTTTAAAAGTTTTTATTATTTTCAACAAACATTTAAATCCAAATTGTACTCGTGCTCAGCGCTGCCCGCGTGGCAGCACTGGCAGCACTGGCAGGGTCGCCATGCAATGTGGAGCAATGAGGGAGACGTGTTACTTATAGGAATAACTTTAATTAAGTGTCTTAATATCTATCTTACGCTATTTACTTATAGGGCGAGGTGTCACACACACTACAACGGGGTGGTTTTTAGTCAGTAAGAGTCTTGACACTCCCTCCCGCCTCACTTAGGCGGGAGCAGTCATTCGATGATTTTCCCCCTAAAAAAAAAACTTGTATTAATCAACCTAAACAATGAACAAAGCGACTTTGAACGACGAAAAAACAGTAAGCACTTTAGATAATAATATCTAACTAGGAAAAAAAAACTTTACTAATCAAATCTATTATTGAGCGAGTGAAAAAAAAACAATCACAGTGCTAGATGCTTACACCAAAATATTATTGTTACAGAAGCTCGGAACCTATACTTTTGCCGGTAACGAAACCATTGCGCCATCTAATTCGATCATAACGCCATCTATCGAGCGTTGAAACAATTCAACGCTCGATAGATGGCGCTTCAAATAGTAAATAAATTGCAAATAAATTACTGTCAGACAATCAATATGGTTTTCGCACAGGGAGGTCCACAGAGGATGCAGTAACAAACTTAGTCGACTATATCAGCCTCAATCTAGGTGATGGACAGGCATGTACTGGCGTCTTCCTGGACCTCGCCAAGGCGTTTGACACTATATCTAGAAAATCTTAATTAAGAAAATTTCGCTACTGGGGATTCGTGGTGTTGCTCTTGACTGGTTTGCATCTTATCTCAATAACAGAACGCAGCGAGTGGTTCTGGGGGATTATTCTAGCGAACTAAATTCAGTTCAATTCGGTGTGCCCAGGGTAGTGTTCTGGGGCCTACTCTATTTATCATTTACATAAATGTATTATGCTCCTTGAATATCCCTCAAACAAGAATATTTACGTATGCGGACGATACTGCTATTATATGTTGTGGTAAGTCTTGGGAAGATGTCAGCAGTATACAATTACAATCTTGCAAAATCCAGGAAATTGTACTTGATATATCAAACAAACAGATTCGATCAAATATTTGGGGGTATTTTTGGATAACCGACTATCCTGGCTCATTTATGTGAATGCTTTAAGTGGTAGGGTCCGAAAACTAATTCGTATATTTAAGCAACTTAGCAAAATTGCGGACAATACTGTTCTGAAAATGATTTATTATCCACTCTGTCAATCCAGTCTCGGTTACTGTATAACAGTGTGGGGTGCGGCTGGTAAAATTTCGTTGCTGAAAGTCGAAAGGGCTCAACGCGCCCTGCTCAAAGTTGCTTATGGAAGGCCTTTCCGACACCCCACCGATTCACTTTACACTGAAACCGGGGTTCTCAGAGTTAGATCACTGTACATACTGTCAACTACTCTGAGATTTCACAAAACCGCTATTAGCACTTGTATCCTGTCTGGTCGTAGGGTACGATGGGAAAAGAGCCGCTGTCGTAAAACAGTCGAGACAAGGTTCTCACTCACTCACTCACTCACTCACTCACTCACTCAACTCACCCATAATGTATGTAAAAACACGGTTATAAGGTGGCTTCTCACCATGGATTACTCTTAATATAGTAACAATAATCAAAAAATAATATACAGGGTGTCCAAGAACCCGGCGTCCAACTGGATTCCCACGATGCCCCAAGTTCTAACAGTACTCAGAAAAATATTTAAAAAATCCACCCCATGTACTTACAGAATTATACTGATTTCAAAAAAAAAGGGGAAATGAGCACCCTGTGACATACTTTTGAATGCTGTGACTGCTAATGCTGATAATTTCGATATTTCTTGGAGGTTTTGTAATCTAGGGTATTGCTGTGTCTAAATAGAATGTAAAAATAAAGTACTTATTGTACCATTTTAAAATAAAATATTATTTTAACTAGCTGTTACCCGCGACTTCGTTCGCGTGAAATTATTCATATTTCTTGTTAATTTATACTTTTTTGACGCCACTACGTGTTGATTGGCGAGGCGTATTTGAGAGCTAGTATGAAACGGAACGTTTATTATCGTCTACTCAAGATGGCGACTGCGGTTTGTATGTCGGTGTCATTAAAATGAATTAATAAAACGAAATAATCTCCGTAATCCGAATTTTGCGGATATAAGTTGTCGACTCGAAATCGATATTTTTTTATGTTTTGTTCTTCAGGTAATGTTTCGATCGAGTCTACCGTACCCCTTGACGAAATTATTAATATAGACTAAAGGTGATATGGAAAACTATTGAATTTCGCAACTTTGACCGACTGTAGTGTAAAAAAAATGAACCAAAATAGTATGGCAAGTGACGTCAAATTTTGAAGAGAATACCGGTCCACATATTCACTTTGAACCGGTACTGGGGATCTATCTTCTCGCATCAAGTGCGGATTTTCCACATGCCACTCGTGCAAGTTGTGTAGGTTCATGTAGCCATCCTTCTTAAATGTTGATTCATCTGACCACAAAATTTTGCCGATAAAGTTTTCGTCTTCTCGATGTTTTTGCAGGATTGTTTCACAAAACGCGACTCGGCTCGGATAACCTTTTTCTCCCTCACTCTTACCTGAATAATGGGGTACCATAAAGAAGAACCAGCAAATCGCAAAGATAGTTTCTGTCTTGCTCCCTCCTGTTGTAATAACGAATCACTATGGTGAGATGCATGCACATACCGTCCCTTACGGTCTAACCTGTTTTTTGAGAGGCCTGTTGTTATTTTTATGAGCATACAATAGTAATTCTTTAGAGGTTAGATTCAATTCGTCGTAAATTTTTCTTTCTAAGAATTCTGTAAGACATCGTAAAAATTGGGTTGTTGAGTAAAAATATTATCAAAAATTTTTTTTTTCAAATTAATGTGTAAGTATTATATCTTTTTAAAAAGAGGAATAAACGCGTCAAAATTTGACGTCACTTGCCATACTATTTTGGTACATTTTTTTTACACTACAGTCGGTCAAAGTTGCGAAATTCAATAGTTTTCCACATCACCTTTAGTTAAAATAATATTTTATTTTAAAATGGTACAATAAGTACTTTATTTTTACATTCTATTTAGACACAGCAATACCCTAGATTACAAAACCTCCAAGAAATATCGAAATTATCAGCATTAGCAGTCACAGCATTCAAAAGTATGTCACAGGGTGCTCATTTCCCCTTTTTTTTTGAAATCAGTATAATTCTGTAAGTATATGGGGTGGATTTTTTAAAATATTTTTCTGAGTACTGTTAGAACTTGGGGCATCGTGGGAATCCAGTTGGACGCCGGGTTCTTGGACACCCTGTATAGTGATTGGTATTCTGTATAAATTGTAAAACTTTTTTTTTTAAAATAAATATAATTGTTGAGTATTGTTGACATTATGATTTCGTGCACCTTTAACAACCTAAAATCTATAAAATACACAATTTAATGTAAAATGAAGTGAACTAACACTCCATCTAGACATAATAAAATCAAAGGTCTGTACATCTATAATTATGATTGTATAATGTAAATAGCGTTATTTTGACTGAGTCAGATTCGAACGCGATCCAAACGAGTACGACAGAGGCGGGCAGTGATGCGGGCGGGAAGGAGGAGGAGGAGGGGTGCGAGGGCGCGCAATTCCGATGCGGAGGCGGGGAGTGCGTGCCGCTGGCGTGGCGCTGCGACGGACGCGCCGACTGCCCCGACGGGTCCGACGAGGCCACGCACTGCCGTACGTACTGCTCCTGGCGCCCGCCCGCGCGCCGGCCGGCCTTGACTCGTGTGGTTGCTGCAGGCCACGCGAACGCGTCGGGCGCGTGCACGGCGGCGCAGTTCTCGTGCGGCGACGGGCGCTGCGTGGCGGCCGGCGCGCGCTGCGACGGCGTGGCGGACTGCGCGCGCGGCGAGGACGAGCGCGCCTGCGCCTGCCCGCCCGGCGCGCTGCGCTGTGCGGACTCCGGCCTGTGCCTGCACCCGGTATCTGCAACGACCTGCTCCTGTATCTTCGCATGACAGCCTCACTTACTTTCGCTTCTCTCTTGCCTCACCCAAGACGAGAAAAGTCATTTGACGATTTTCTTTAAAAGCGAATACGATGTTTGAGTTTGTGATATGTCCCGCCGCTGGCGCTGACCGGTCGCTGTGTGCAGAGCCTGTACTGCGACGGTGACGCGGATTGCGGCGACGCGTCTGACGAGCCGGCGGGCTGCGCGGGCCCCGGGGAGGGCGGCGCGGGCGGCGCGGGCGGCGCGGGCGGTGCGGGCGGCGCGCTGTGCGGCGCGGGCGCGCTGGAGTGCGCGGGGCGCTGCGTGGCGCGCGAGCTGCAGTGCGACGGGCGCGACCACTGCCGGGACGGCGGCGGCGCCGGCGCCGGCTCCGACGAGGACCCCGACCTGTGCGGTGCGTGCTCCTTACACGCGCTAATGTTCGACAGTTCAATGTTACCAGCTTCCTTATACAGGTGTCGCAGTAGGCAGCTGAACCATACTGGATATTAATTTATTGTTGCGAGTTAACTTTAGTGGTATATTTTTTTTCTAATGTTTATAGGTATGTACTAATAAATAAATCAACTGATTCATCAAATGACCGAACCGAGAATTCAAAAAAGACGTCGATATTTGTTCTATGTTGTTTAATTTAGAAAGGAAGTGAAGACTATAAAATTACTAAGTATACATTTAATTCACCAAATTGTAAATGGAATGAATATATACAAATTAATTATTGTTATGGTTCTGATCGTAAATGGCACGTCGAACTAGACGTTTTTTTCTGTAACATATTGAATGGAGTAGGTATGTTTTACAAATGTCACAAGTACTAATTTTCACAAACTATGAATTGGTCGCAGCGTCGTACGAGCGGTCGCTGGGGGCGGGCGAGCTGGCAACAGTGCGCGGCGCATGCGCGCGCGGCGAGTGGCAGTGCGGCAACGGCGCATGCGTGGCGCGCGCCGCGCTGTGCGACGGCGCCGACGACTGCGGCGACTACACGGACGAGAGCCACTGCAGTGAGTATACGCCCGCGGCCGTGGCGTCACGCGCCGTGGGCGGGCCGTGACGCGTGGCGTGTTGCAGACGTGGACGAGTGCTCGTTCGTGAACGGCGAGTGCGCCCACAACTGCACGGAGCTGGCGGTGGGCCGCGCCTGCTGGTGCCGCGCCGGCTGGCGGCTGGCGCCCGACGCGCGCGCCTGCGCCGACGTCGACGAGTGCGCCGAGGACGAGCCCTGCGACCACGTCTGCAGGAACACTGTCGGCAGCTTCGAGTGCTCGTGCGGCGCCGGGTACAAGCTCATGGAGGACGGAGTCTCCTGCACGCCCGACTCGCGTGAGTACCGAGGCTCGTGGCGCGGCCGGGCCGTGGCCGGGTCGCGTGACGAGCCGTGCTGTGTGCAGCGGTGCGCGGCAGCCTGATCTTCACGAACCGGTACTACATCCGGCGCGCCGCGCTGGGCGCCGGCGCCGGCCCGGCCGCCGGCGAGCTGCTGGTGCACGAGCTCAGCAACGCGGTGGCGCTGGACATGCAGTGGGCGGACCGCTGCCTGTACTGGAGCGACGTGACGCGGCTGGGCTCCGCCATCCGCCGCGCCTGCGGGGGCGCGAGCGCGCCGCACCAGCTACTGCACGGCGCCACGCTGCAGAACCCCGACGGGCTGGCTGTGGACTGGGTGGCCGGCAACCTGTACTGGTGCGACAAGGGCACCGACACCATCGAGGTGTCCCGCACCGACGGCCGCCACCGGCGCGTGGTACTGCGCGGCCAGCTGAGCGAGCCGCGCGCCCTGGCGCTGCTGCCGGCGCGCGGCTGGCTGTACTGGTCGGACTGGGGCGCGGCGCCGCACATCGGCCGCGCCGGCATGGACGGCTCGGGCCGGCGGGTGCTGCTGAGCGCGGGGCTGTACTGGCCCAACGCGCTCACGCTGAGCCCCGCCTCCGAGGAGCTGTACTTCGCGGACGCGCGCCAGGACTACATCGCCGTCGCCGACCTGGACGGCCGCAACGTGCGCGTGCTGTTCTCGCGAGGTGCGCCCGGTCCCCCTGGTGCAGCGCTGGCCGGGCCGTGTACTGACGACTGCGTCCGTTCCAGAGCGCATGCCGTGGCTGAGACTGCACCACGTGTTCGCGCTGGCGGTGTGGGATGGGCGCGTGTACTGGTCGGACTGGGAGACGCGCTCCATCGAGTCGTGCCGGCGCCGGCCGCGGGCGGCCGGGGCGGTGGCGACCGGGGCGGCCGGGGCGGTGGCGACCGGGGCGGCCGGGGCGGCGGCCGCCAACAGCTCGGGCGGCGCGTACGACTGCCGGGCGCTGGTGCAGACGGTGCACAAGCCCATGGACCTGCGCGTGTACCACCCCGCGCGCCAGCCGCCCGCGCCAGGTCACTGCCACTCGCGACGCTTCCTACTGCAATACCTTTTTTCTTTTTTTTCTTTCTTTTTTAAAAAAACGTTGCCCCACACTAGGATTTTCTCCTGTGTCGTGGGTGCGTTTACAAACAAACAAGTTCACATACACAATGACACCCAGACCCGAAACAACAATTTGTGGATCACACAAAGTGTTGTTCCGTGCGGGAATCGAACCCGCGACACGTTGCACGGCAGCCGGTTGCCCAGCCACCGCACCAACCGTGCAGTCACAAGTTACGTTGCCTCTAGCTTATGTTGATCCATTATTACCCAGGGTGACTTGTTACTCCACGTATTTCTTATTTATTTATTTATAATTCATAAAGGACTTACAGCTTATAAAAATGGATAAAAATAACAATAGGCGTAGGTAACAGTGAGCCAATAACAAGTCCTCACGTTTAACATTTGAAATAAATTAATTAATATGGTGTGAGTACTATACAATATTAAAAATACACATTCTGCGAAAATGAAAAAAAATATATATATTGAAACAGACCGTACAGACAATATGATTATGAACAGATCAAGAGAAACGATAAAAAACTAAAGATCTAGTGCTGCTTAAAAAATTTGAGGCTTAAGCACCTCTTTGCCGAGTTCACACTAGTTGTAAACGGATCGAAGTCATATTCCTTACAAACATTGTTAAAGTGTCTGCTTGCACGCATACTGTAACTGTTCTGCCTGTAGTTAGATGAAGAACGGGATACGTGTAAAGGTGGATTAAATCTAAATATTTTATTAGATACATTAAATTTGATTTTTGATAATACCTCTAGTTCTGGACTATCCACATTGCCGTTAAGAACCTTAAACAAGAATAGACAATCTGCAATATTGGGTCTATCTACCAATGGTAATAGATGGAATTTTCTACAGAGTTCAAGATAACGGGCAGATTGGTATGGTATATTTTGGTGGAAACAGAGATATTTTATAAAACGTTTTTGAATGTTTTCCACGCGGTCAATATATTTCTGATATCTTGGATTCCATACCTGACACGCATACTCCAGCTGGCTCCTGACATAAGTGCAATATAGTATTTTAAACTGTCAAACACCAAGCGGTCACCGGTGACCGCAACTTATTGTTCTATAATTGTGTCTACAAAACCGGTACTCGACGAGTTAAGGGTCTTTGCATCGGTGAAATTTTTTGAAAGACGCATTATAAATCCAAGCAGGCTTTTTTGACGATTGCATCAATACGTGTATCGAAAACCAATTTGCTGTCTTGATGGACGCCTAAGTCACGGATAGTATTGCATCTTGGTAAGGGCTGACCCGCTAAAGTATAATTAGTGACATGGACAGTGCGCTTTCTAGTGTAAGTGACTACGGAACACTTAGATGGGTTGAGATCCAGTTTATTTATCCAACTATACTCTTCAAGCCGATGCAAATCGGCCTGGAGTGCCAGACCATCGTCAGGAGTTGAGATAATAGCTGACAGTTTCATGTCATCAGCAAAACATAAAAGTTTGGATGTATGAAAGCACTTGTTGATGTCGTTTACATAAATCACGAATAGAAAAGGACCGAACAACGATCCCTGAGGTACTCCACTGGGTACATTTACCCAGCTAGAAATGTAGTTATTGAGTACTACTGCTTGTGACCTATTGTCGATGTATGAAGCGAACCACCTCAAGAGGTCGCCGCTGATGCCTGTGTCAATAAGCTTCTGTAACAGGATATCGTGGTCAATCCGGTCAAACGCCTTGCTGTAATCTGTGTAAACCACATCAACCTGCTTACCCTTATCCATAGCATCCGTGACAGAGTCATTAAAAAGAATTAGGTTGGAAATAGTAGACCTCCCTCCCAAAAATCCGTGTTGAAAGGAGTTAAATTAATTGGCCAAGGCGGAGTATATCTGTTTGTAGATAATCCTCTCAAATATCTTAGCTATAATGCACAATTTGGAGATAGGCCTATAATTAGTGATCTCGGTTCTTGACCCCTTCTTATAAACCGGCGTAATAAAGGCGGCTTTCCATATTTTGGGGACTAAACCTTGAATCAACGATTTAGAAAACAGAATGGAGATAGGTGTGGCAATGGAAGGTGCGCATTTTATAAGCATTTTAGGCGATATTTCATCAGGGCCAGCACGCTTCGCTGGATCCAGATTACGCACTAAAGCGGCTACTTCATCCGCCTCAATCCTAATGTGGTATGTCAGATAAATTACCGATAACAGTCGAGGTGGCGTCCGGGACTCTTGAGGAACTATCAGACGAAGTCCGACAGAGGAAGGTGGACATGAAATAAGAAGAATAATTTATTTCTCTTGGGGATTGATGATACAACAAATTTCCAGCTACAAAATGAACCCTGAGCTCGCTGGTCCGAAAGTGGCTAGTTACTGAGATATTTAACATTTTTGGTTTTAGTCATGACTCCCGGACTAACTCCAAAAACATCAAAGAATAATAAAGTAAACCGGAATTTAGTTTAAAAAATAATAACTTGATGATAAGAAATATGTAAAGAAACACTCTTGAACTAAATATATATCTGGACAACCAACCAAATCCGCAATTTCAAGCAATGACCCTAGTCCATTCCTTTAAAATTCGTCGTAAATCGTCCAATTGAAATCGTTGGGTCCAATTAATTGATTATTTATTTATTTTATTCACACCTCTTGTATATGATATACCTCTACAATGGCGGACTTAATGCCTTTTTTTTTTTTTTTTTTTTAAGGTGGGAAAATCATCGAATGACTTCTCCCGCCTGGGTGAGGCGGGAGGGAGTGTCAGACTCTCACTGACTAAAAACCACGCCGTTCCTTCCTGCACGTCGAGCCGGAGCCCCGGTTACCCGTTAGGTTCTCCGCGACTCCGAATCGGCATCGGCCCTATTGGGCCCCATCTGTGGTGGTCTGATGGCTCTTTGAGGCGCGCGCGGAACGCGACGCGCCGTACGCTCGGGTGGACTTAATGCCTAGTGGCATTCTCTAACAGTCAACCTTACCAATTGATTGTTTATGACGCCCATCCAAACGTGTAATTCCAACACGATGATATTATTTACTATGTGGTTATACTCTTCGAAGGTGTCATCATTTGAGACGGTTTGAGCATTAATCACCACGCTTGCTCAATGCGGGTTTTGCGATTACAAACTTATAATTATAAATCATAATCCCAGGTTTCCTTACAATATTTTCCTTCACCGTCTGTCAGCGGTGGCTCGATAATCTTAGAAAGCATAATAAAGGAATATTGACGGTCGCCATACAGAGCTGTCGGCGCGGTGCGCGGCGCTGAACTGCTCGGGCCTGTGCCTGCTGACGCCGGCGGAGGCGGGCGCGGGCGCGGGCGCGGGCGCGGGCGCGGGCGCGCGCTGCGCCTGCCCCGAGCACTGGGTGCTGGCGGCGGACGGGCGCTCGTGCGCGCCCAACTGCACGTCGGCGCACTTCGTCTGCGCCGCCGCGCTCAAGTGCATCCCGTTCTGGTGGCGCTGCGACACGCAGGACGACTGCGGCGACGGCAGCGACGAGCCCGCGGCGTGCCCGCCCTTCCGCTGCGAGCCCGGCCAGTTCCAGTGCGACAGCGGGCGCTGCGTGCACCCGTCGCACATCTGCGACGGCACGCCGCACTGCGCCGACGGCTCCGACGAGCGCGACTGCGACAAGGTGCGCCGCCCGGCCCCGCGCGAGTCGTGCGTGGAGCGGTACTGTAGCTGAGTCCGTGTGCAGTTCACGTGCCTGGCGTCGCAGTGGAAGTGCCGCGGCAACGCCACGGCGCGCGTGGCGGCGCGCTGCGTGGCGGCGGCGGCGCGCTGCGACGGGCGGCGCGACTGCCCCGACGGGGACGACGAGGCCGCCTGCCCGCCGCGGACCTGTCCGCCGCACCACGTCAGTACCTGTACCAAACTACTGCTGATAATGTACTCGACTAGAGACTCGTTCTAAAGCTTCAATCACACTGATCACAAACACATTTCTGATATGTCATTAATATCAAACAAAACTTCTTTTTTTATGTAGTAACATAATAGGGAACGCGATTGAACTTATATTTTGCGAGGTAATTTGTCTGTGTAGTGTTCAGATGTGTAGTAGTAGGTATATATTAGTAATTTAGTACTTTGTTTCTTTTTATTTTGTTTTGTTTGTTTTATTATTATAATAATTTTGTAGGGAGTACTGTGTCGACCACATTCTTTTATAGTATTAGTTTCAGTCAGACTCTCACACAATTTCTTAATTTTTGTCTTGTTAGCTGTTAGTCTTCCAAAGTTATTAAATAAAAATAAATAAAAAAAAAAACGTCCTTCCCTCTCCTACTGATTTAAATGTTGCTATAAAGTGTTGACAGTTCACTGCAAATTTTCGAAACGCTTTTCGTGAACTTGAGGTCTTAGTACGAGTTTGTTTTACGTTTAAAGTAATCGAAATCTTGGTTGGTTTATTTTAGACGTCCAATCAGAGCGCCGGACGCGTACTCATTTCGATTACTTTAACGTGAACTTAAGGCTGAATAATTATTTCTGCAACTTTTTGTTCAGCTTATGTACTTGGCAGTATAATGCTAGCAGCCTCTCGTGCTAATTGGGTAATGTCTCTATGGCGGGCGCAGTTCACGTGTCGCAACGGCGCCTGCGTGCCGCTGGTGTGGGTGTGCGACGCGGACTCGGACTGCGGCGACGGCTCCGACGAGGGCCCGCAGTGCGCCGCGCGGACCTGCGCCCCCGCCGACTTCCGCTGCGGCTCGGGCCGCTGCATCCCGCGCGAGTGGCTGTGCGACGCCGAGCCCGACTGCCCCGGCCGCGAGGACGAGGCGGCCTGCGGCGCGGCGCGCGCGCCCCCGCCCTGCGACCCCACCTACTTCCGCTGCCCCGACGGTCGCTGCGTGCCGGGCCGCTGGCGCTGCGATGCGGACGACGACTGCGGGGACGGGGCCGACGAGCTGGGCTGTGAGCCGCGCCCTTGTTCGGAATCCGAGTTCCGCTGCGGCTCAGGCGAATGCGTGCGCGCCGCGCTGCGCTGCTCTGGCGCGCCGGACTGCGCCGACGCCAGTGACGAGGCGGACTGCGCGCTGCACTGCGGGCCCGGGGCGCGCGCCTGCCGCAGCGGCGCCACTTGCGTGCGCTCGGACTGGTGGTGCGACGGCACGGCCGACTGCGCCGACGGCTCGGACGAGGCGGCCTGCGGCGCGGGCTCGGGTCGCTGCGGCGCGCGCCTGGACTGCGGCGGCGCGGCGCGCTGCGCGGCGGACGCGTGGCGCTGCGACGGGCGGCGCGACTGCGCGGACGGCCGCGACGAGGCGGCGGAGCTGTGCGGCGCGCTGGCGTGTCCGCCGCCCATGTTCCGCTGCGCGGACGCGACGTGCTTGCCGCCCAACCTGGTGTGCGACGGGGTGGCGGACTGCGCGGGCGACGAGGACGGCGCGGTCTGCGCGGGGCGGCGCGGGCTGGGCGAGGAGTCCCCGTGCGCGCGCGACGAGGCGCTGTGCGAGGACGGGCGGTGCGTGGCCGCCAACTCGTCGTGCGCCGGCGGTACGTGGACTTGTGCTGAACTGAACTTGACACACAATATACATTCGTTTCAAAGCTACGTCTTTTTGTATGTCAAAAGCGGCACATATTTTTTGACGTGCGATAATGGAGATTGTTTCTCTTAATTGAAGTTCAAACAATATGAAATCACAGGAAATATCAAGAAATAAAAAGGTTTTTTTTACCTATATATCTTAATTATTTTAATTTTAAAACATCTTGTCTAAAACATGGCTATTAAATTTCTGATTTACATTTAGTTATTATATTTCTATAAATGTTTGTACTGTTTTGAATTTTGTAAACTGATAAAGGGCACGGTTTGTTAAAATCAGTTGCTCGCGAGGCTTTCCAGAGAGAAGATGTCATGTCGCTTTGCACTCCGCGTGACTTCGGTTGACCTTTTCCAAGCTATCGAGGATAGCGACAATTCAAAGTATTTATTATAATGACTTTGAAATTCAATTTACTATTTTCTATTAATAAACCAATGGTACGGATCAAAACGCAACAGTCCGCGCGGCAGTGTCGCGTACAAGTCCCCATGTACTTGTGTTGTTGTTGCAGAGAGCGCGCGCGCGTGTCGCTGGGACTCCTGCGCCCAGCTGTGTCTGCCCAAGCACGACAACCACACGTGCAAGTGAGTGCGGGGCGGGGCGGGCGGGGCGGTACTGCCGGGCTGGGCGGTACTGCCGGCCGGGGCGGGCGGGGCGGTACTGCCGGGCTGGGCGGTACTGCCGGCCGGGGCGGGCGAGGCGGTACTGCCGGGTGGGGCTGACCGAGTGTGTTTGCAGGTGCGCGGCGGGGTACCGGCAGCGCCAGCTGGCGGACGGCGCGCTGACCTGCGAGGCCGTGGGTGAGTCGCACTCCCCACTCTTATAGTTTACTAGCCGTTACCCGCGACTTCGTCCGCGTAAAATTTTAACCGCGTAACATTTACCAAGGAATCATGGTCTGCACTCACATCATTTCGTTGTTTTGTTGTTTTGCATTCTGGTTCGCTGGCGGTTAGTGAAGCTGGCGGGACGCCATTACGTCACCCAAGGATGTGCTGAAAATCAGCGCTGCGACGCTAACCTCTTGAGGTTTAAGTCGCAGAAATAGCTGAGCATTATCCTGTTTTTGCGCACGCATACATGACGCACAATATTACGGCAATGGCATGGGCAGTGTTTCCTTGTCTATGGTCCACAGATAATATTAGATATTAAATATTCTATCATTTCAGTAAAATAATGAGTCTGTGGACCATGGACAGGATCTCACTTCTTTTTAATTTTTTAGCTTTTATTTTTGTTTTCTTTTTATTTTTGAAATAATTATGTTATGTGTGTCTTGCGCAGAAATAAATGGCTTTTCTTTCTTTCTTTCTTTCTAAAATAACGTATTCTGGCAGAAATTGATCGTTTGAATTAGTCCTTCCCAAGGTCTATTCCACTATTGTAACAAATGTCATCAGAATCGATTCAGTGCTTAGATTATACTTATTGCAGAAAGAGTTTATTTTCGTGGTTTCAAAAAATAAACTTGGCAAAGACTAATTCAAAAACCCAATTTCTACCAGAAGTCATTATTGTAACAGCTAGTAATTTATAGAGGTAATTTTATAAGTTTGTGATCACCAACTAATTTGTGTCGCGGAGCAGGTGACAAGCCCGTGGTGCTGGTGGCGGCCGGGGGCGCGCTGCACCTGTGGGAGCCGCACAAGCAGGCCGCGGCCGGCGCGCCCCCGCCGCGCGCGCCCCCGGCCGCGCGCCCCCGCCCGACATCACGTGCGTGGCCGCCGCGCTGCTGGACGGCGCCTGGTGGCTGGTCTGGGGCGACGCCGGGGGCGCGCTGCACGCCGCCGACGCGTCGGCGCTGCCGGCGGCGGCCGGGCCGGCGCGCGCCGCCGTGCTGCGCGGGCTGGGCGGCCGCGTGCTGGCGCGCGCCGCGGGCGCCGAGGTGCGCGGCGTGGCGCTGGACGCGGCGGCGCGGCGCGTGTACTGGAGCAGCGCGGGCGCGGAGGGCGCGCTGCAGGTGGCGGCGCTGGACGGGCGGCGGCGCGCCACGCTGTACCGGCGCGCGGGCGCGGAGCCGGACGACGTGGTGCTGCACGGCGCCACGCTGTACTGGACGGAGCGCGGGCGCTGGGCGGGCGTGCGCGCGGCGGGCGCGGACGGCGCGGGGCTGCGCTGGCTGGTGGCGCGGCGCGTGCGGCGGCCGGGCGCGCTGGCGCTGGACGCGGCGGCCGGGCGCCTGTACTTCGTGGACGAGTACTACGACACGTTGGACAGCGTGCTGCTGGACGGCTCGCAGCGCGTGACGCTGGCGCGCTTCTCCCAGCGCCCGCAGCCGGCGCCGCGCGCGCCCACGTACTACGTCGACGGAGGTACGTCGGCCGGGCGCCGCCCTGCTACTACTACTCCGTTACAAGGAACATACTCGGTTCCAAACTCAGTCGGTTTCTTTGATCAAAGTCAAAGTCAAAGTCATAATCATTTATTTCAATTAGGCCAGAATTATATTTATATATAATTATATAATTATAATTATATAATTATAATTATATAATCATATAATCATTTATTTCAATTGAACGTCAAAAAAAAAATTGAAAATGAAGCTATTTGCTCATTCCAAGGCGTAGATTCCTATGGAGAAGAACGAGCAAGAAACTCCATAGGTTACTCTTTTTCAATCAGGTTCGCAATACAATTTACTAGTTACATAGCTTTGCTGTTTGGATTGTGCGAGAACAATGTATCTATTTCAATGATCTTTTTTTTA
Source organism: Spodoptera picta (assembly GCA_038387885.1). Classification (NCBI taxonomy): domain Eukaryota; kingdom Metazoa; phylum Arthropoda; class Insecta; order Lepidoptera; family Noctuidae; genus Spodoptera; species Spodoptera picta. The sequence goes on along the minus strand of JAZHFQ010000743.1, from coordinate 384,989 downwards.
TGCCGTTACTAGCTGTTGCTCGCGACTTTGTCCGCGTAAAATAATTACTTCTGGTAGAAATCATCATAATCGATTCAATACCTGATTGGAATATCTTTTGTGATAAAATCTATCATACATCGTTTCCCAAGTCTCAAATTACCGTTTTACCGAATGTAACACAAAAAGATTCAATGGCTAAGAAGATTTATACAAACTCTCAGCCCTATTTTATCCCCTTAGGGGGGTCAGTCAGTCAGCCACCTTCGAATTATATACAGGGTGGAATTTTGTGATGCCACCTGAAGAGGAAGTAGTAATGTACAGCGGGGTAATAGCTTGGCGCTAAAATACTAAACTCAAACTCAAACTCAAACTCAAACTCAAAAGCATTTATTTCAATTAAACCATAATTTGGTACTTTTGAAACGTCAACAAATATGAGATATATAATAGTCTGTCAGTCTGTCCGTCAGTGAAGCTAGGCGCTCGTTCCAAAATGTCGATTCGAGTGGAGAAGAACGAGCAAGAAACTCCATTCGTTACTCTTTTAAAAAAAGTCTGTTTTACATTGCTCTGATACATATTCCAATATTGTACACACATGTGAGAATAATGTAAAGACATACCTGACGCAACATACAAATAACAGAACATACTAAAATATAAAAAAAAAAACAAAACCAAGAGAAAACAAATATCTTAAGTCTGACATGGTCCTCACATATGTATACTGACAATCCATATAAAATAGTGCTTCTATACAAGAAAAAAATTAAAAATATACTCTTGTTTAAATAAAGAAAGAAATGCTCGATGCCACAAGAAAAATAGATTGCCTTCATCGGAATCAAAGTGTTAAATTACCCATCATCGTAATCTGAACTAGGTACTGACTACATTTGAGTATTGTCCAGTGGAGCCGAACCAACACGCTGCCAAGCATTCCTATCCTCAAGATAATCAATCACCCTGTAGTACGCTTGTTTACATAATTCGCGCTTAATATATGTTTTAAATTTACTTTCATTTAGATCTAGTATGCTATTTGGTATTTTATTATAGCATTTAATACCTACTACTGTACAGGACTACCTGATCCTAATGACTACAAGCTAATGTTATCCTACACTATCCTAGATAATCTAACACTCATAAATATCCTATTCTAGCTTTGCCTAGCGTATAATGCGTATAGGCTTGGTGCTCTGTGGTATACTGGGATACAGACCAGCACTTCTACGCACCTACTACTAGGCCCTAACCTAAGGCACGTACTATCGTGGTACAATGTGGTTTGCTGTGATACAGACCTACGCTTCGTACGCGCCTAATGCCCTGGTTCTACAGTCCCTAGACCCTAGCCCTGCGGAGCGAGGGGGACTGGGATGCCGTCTCCTCCTTTTGCGAAGCAGTTATGCTAGCTAAGGAGGGAGGCGGGACGCGTCCTCGCAACCCAGCCATCGCGAAGGACACGCCCGCGACACACCGGGCGTCGGGCCCTGTGTGTCGCGGGACGATCTCCGACCACTGTGTCGTGTTTAGTCAGTAAGAGTCTTGACACTCGCTCCCGCCTCACCCAGGCGGGAGCAGTCATTCGATGATTTTCCCCCCTTAACAAAAAAAAGACTCTAGCCCTACTATACGTATTTATATATACTTATATAGATAGGTGCTGGATATCTGCCACCTGAGACCTATCATGGCAGACGGAATGTGGGTACTAATGGGGTATGGTGGAGAGGGTTTGCTCACTGCCTGTCGAGCAGACTCCACGACAGATCGGTCGATGGCTAAAGGTGTCTTGGCCACAGCAAGAGGAGGAGCTTCCTCCACCGAGTGGTGGAGGAAGGGTAGTGAGTCAAAGTCGGAATCAACTAGTGACTGTTTTATTTCTTATTGATCTTATATACTAAACTTATCCTATGTACACACATACCACACTATGATTGTGTGCTATGCGTGTAATGTACCATCTCAGCGCTATATCCTTACGTGAGTACGTGATGTTTTAACTAGTTGTATGCTCCGGAATTAATATGTTTTTTCAGTACTTTATCACGTAGGATTATCTCGCTGACATGTTCATTTGTGAACAAGTAATAAAAGTTGCACTCTGTACTTTTATTGCATGGATTATGATTGTTATCTCGTAGTGAATTTCAACTCTCAACTCGTTTACATTATCATAAGATTTAATGTAAATTAGATTTTTTACATATCTCCACAAAAGATGTTTATTGAACCTGACAATCGATGCAATGAAAGTATAGGGTGCAACTTTTACAGATTTTAATGAGTTGGATTACACTGGCGATTCGCTGGCGCACACCGCCAGCGAATTTAAAAAAATCTTCGAATGCCGTTTTCTTTCTTTTCGAAAATAAAGGAATGTTTTCTTTGAGTTTGTCAATCTAAAGTATTTGGACTACTTTAATTTCCCTTCAGATGGCATTACAAAATTCCACCCTGTATATACTATACAACATCTTTGATTATACATATAATATCTATATGGAGTGTCAGTTCACGAAAAGCGTCCCAAAAATTTTCAGTGAACTGTTCGCTGCAATGCACTTTCTTGTCAAGTAGTACCAATCATGTCACCTAGGCGTCACTACGTGCATGCACGCTACGAAATAAAGTAAACAAAAAAAAAATGCACATTATAAAATATTATAAATGACGGTTAAAAGTACTAAACAGACCAATTATCCGTCTTTAAGTAATTAAAAAGTACATTATTCAATTTATGTTTTTGACCTAACTAATTGCCGCTATGTTTTATCAGTGTTGCCAATTTATTTTTCAATATTCCTTCTCATGACTCTCATAAAGTGGGAAAAATTTACAAATAAAGGGCATTCACTAAAATTGGTGCCTTTCTTTTGTCTGGCGGCAGTCGATGATTTATGGAAAATATTATCTACAATGGCATTACAAAAGAAATTGTCTACGGGCTCATATATGAAAATCTCAGTCTAGACTGAGTTATGAGTGTTGAAAGGAGCTGGTGTTAATCATTTTACTTTGGTTTTTTTAATCAAATTATTCATATTTTTGTCACAATTCCTAACTTCAAATTGCGCGCCACTGTACTCCGGCACAGAAACACCATATCACACCACAATATATCCATAGTCGCTAATTGTCATTAGCTATTTTCTCTCAGTCGATAACTTGTGGGATGCTTCTAAGAGTTGTTTCATGAAGCTTCATGAGTGTCAGCTGTGATACCAGTGGTGGGTTAAGTAGTGGTAGCAGTCCAAACACTAATAAAGTTTTTTTTGCCGTCGACTCATGTTGGGAGGCTCATCTACTTTATAGTAAGCAAAGTCCACGATTAGCTTTATTATATTCCTTTAAATCGTTTATAAACATTTATTACAAAATATTTCTGACAAGCAAATTAAGAAATATGCGTTGTATACAGTCACTATCAACAAAATAACAGGAATAATATAGCACTACTTTCACATCTTTGAACTGATTTAACTCGTTTTGGACTGTGTTTATGATATGAGACCTCATATATATTTTTGTTTGTAATGTTATTCTGCACCATTTTTCCACATCCGATCAACTGTCGCGAAAAAATGAAAAGGCACCACGCTCCATACAAATTTGGTCATTGTCATTTCACTTGCGTGTAAATTAGAAATAAAATATAAATTTTGTTATTTATTATATATTATACACTTAATACCTACGCTTTAATGTACTTGTTTGGGGTGTAACATGGACTTTGCATTTTAAGATGGGATTGCAGTTATGTAGATTTAAACAAACTTGGTTTGTTTTAACTCGTTGTTTTATTAGCACTCATCGCCGTAGATAATTACCATAGACAAAGAAAGTATTAAAACAATGTTCGTAGTGGACTGTATTATACTACTACTGTATTATATTCTTGTTAGTGTAATGATGATATTCTAACTAAACAGTACTATTTATTCTAACAGACTATAAACATATTAATATATTTGATTGCTGCGTTTGACTTTGGCAGTCACAGGAAATATTGAGTGGCGCATGGACAACGAGCTAGTGTTGTTACACCATTACACTTCAAGGGGGACGCTCGGTCCCACTGTTACACCGTTATTAGCACAGGATGTTCTGTCTTTCAATCAGTGAAATAAATAACTGTGCAGAGATGCGGTTGGCGACGGAGGCGGGCGCGGACGGGGGCGCGGGCGGGGGCGCGGGCGGGGGCGCGCGCGTGGTGTGGGGGCGCGCGTGCGTGCGGGCGCGCGTGTGGGAGGACTGGGTGTGGTGCGCCGCGCCGCGCGCCCTGCTGCGCCTGCACGCGCGGGGCCGCGCCGCCGCCCGGCCCGCGCGCGCGCCGCCCGCCGCGCCGCTCACGGCGCTGGTGCTGCTGCACGCGGCGCTGCAGGCCGCGGCGGGCGCGGACCCGTGCGCCGGCGCCTGCCACGCCACGGCGCTGTGCGTGCGCAGCGCGGCGCCGCGCGGCACGGCCTGTCTGTGCCCGGACGGACTGGTGCCCGCCGACGACACCGCTGACCACGTGAGTGCTGGCTTCCATTCCTGCCATTCAGTAGCATATCGCGTATGTTAATTTGTATGTTTGGAAAGGCACTTACGACACAAGAAAACCCTGTGTGGGGCAAAGTTTTTTAAATACTTTAACTGTGATTACACGCGGGCGTCAGCAGGAGCAACGCAAGTGTGTGATCCCGCGCGGCGGAGCGATAGGAGCTGAGGTCGGCGGGGGCGATGTGGGCGACGCGGGCGATGTGGGCGACGCGGGCGGTGTGGGCGATGTGGGTGATGTGGGCGACGCGGGCGACGCGGGCGACGCGTGCACGCTGCCGTGCGGCGCGGGGCAGTGCGTAGTGGCGGGCGGCAGGGCGCGCTGCCGCTGCCCGGCGCTGTACGCGGGCGCGCGCTGCCAGCACTACCGCTGCGCGCAGCACTGCCACCGCCGCGGCCGCTGCCAGCTCGACGACGCCGCGCCCGTACACCCCGACGCGCCGCCACCACTCAAGGTACCGGACACTATACGGTATTAATACAACAATGGTAGATCACGTTTCATTGCCGTTTTCGTTTTTTTTTTCATTAGTTAGATGTGATAACATTGAAGAGTACGGGTAACATTATTGTACAAAAATTGAGAAATAAGTAAACACAAATATTATTTATTTCGTATATATTATTTAATATATATTATTTAATATATATTATTTATTATAAATGAAGTTGTCTGTGAATAAATCCCTCCTATGAGACGGTATATTTGAAGACGTCGATGTCGTGCGGTGCAGTGAGCGTGCTCGTGTTGTAGTGCGTGTGCCAGCCGGGGTACGAGGGCGCGCGCTGCGAGCTGCAGGCGGGCGGCGCGGGCGGCGCGGGTGGCGGTGCCGGGGCGGGCGGCGCGGGCGGCGGGGCCGAGGAGGGCGCCGCGGGCGGCGCGGGCGGCGGGGCCGAGGAGGGCGCCGCGGGCGGCGCGGGCGGCGGGGCCGGGGTGGGCGGCGGCGCCGGGGACGGCGGCGGGGGCGGGGAGGGCGCCACGTGTGCGACGCTGACGTGCGAGAACCAAGGCTCATGCGTGGAGCGCGACGGGCGCGCGTCATGCGCGTGCGCGCCGGAGTACACGGGCGCGCGCTGCGAGCGCTGCGTGTCGGGCCCGGACTGCGCGCCGGGCGACGTGTGCGTGCGGGCCGCGGGGGGCGCGCACTGCCGCATCGACATCTGCCGCTCCTTCTGCCTCAACCAGGTGAGTGCCGGGCCGGGCGGGGCCGGGCGGTACTGGGCGGGGCCGGGGCGGGCTGTATCGTGCGTGTGTGCAGGGCTCGTGCCGCGTGTCGGCGGCGGGCGCGGCGTCGTGCGCGTGCACGGCGGCGTGGAGCGGCGAGCGCTGCCAGCGGCCGGCGTGCGTGGACGCGGCGTGCAGCGCGCACGACGCGGACGCGGCGGAGCGCACGGACGCGGCGCGGGAGGAGCACGCGCGCAACACTAGTGAGTACTCGCAACGATCACATCAACGCTGTGCAAGTCCTTTATATGTAGCTCAATAATTTCAAACTTCACATTTCAAGAACATCAAAAATATATTTGACTAGTGAAAATAATCAATTGACTACATTGTAAGACTTATGTTTACATCGGTATTAGATCGGGTTTATAAAACAAAGAAAATGTATGTAATCATGTGTAATGAATCTGGTCTTATTCATACACAACTCGGAAGACTTGCAGCAGAGTCAAATCATTCATTTCAATTCATTATTAAACATATTATCATTATTTGGGACTTCAGATTCTGAAACGTCAACAAATATAATCTAAATAATATCCTTCAGTCTGTCCGTCAGTGAAACTAGGTGCTCGTTTCAAAATGTAGATTCGAATGAAAAATAACGAGTGAGAATTTTTGTTACTCTTTATAAAAATGTTTTACAATCTCTGAAACATTATTCAACATTGTAATTACTTACGTATGTGTGAGAACAATGTAAAGACACGCTTGTTGCCTTACACAATTACAGAACTTACTAAAATAAACAACAAACAATGTTTTTATAATAACTATCGTGAGACATCGGGGCCAAGTCGCAGCACATCGGTAGAATTGGTGAGAGGCTTGAGCGCCTTCCTTCAGGAACTCGTGCATTCTGGTCACTCGCCAAAGCTATCGAGGGCAATTTCTGCAGGCCGTCATTTCCACCTCTACACATGGGTGGGGATTCGTTGGCTCATGACGCAAGGGATAAAGCTCAACTTTTGGGGGAAATCTTTGCGTCCAATTCGTCACTGGATGACGGTGGGTGTTGTACCGTGGTGCGGAAGCTATATGCTATATGCCGGATATACGGTTCCACCAGCGCACGGTACGTTTGGCGCTCTTGTCCCTTGACGTCCATAAGTCGAGCGGGCCTGATGGGATCCCACCCATTGTTTTGAAGATGTGTGCTCCTGAGTTGGCACCGGTTCTAACACGTCTTTTTAACCGACTTCAAAAAAAGGAGGAGGTTCTCAATTCGACCGTATATATGCTTTTTTTTATGTTTGTTCGCCGATATCTCCGTCGTTTATGAACCGATTTTAAGAATTCTTTTTTTGTTGGAAAGGAGATAGTTCCAGAATGGTCCCATGATAAGGAAATCAGGATCTGTTCCAAAGAGATGGAAGACATTTAGCTTATATATAGCTTTAGTCCATCCGATCCCTAAAAAATGTGATCGATCTAATCCGTCCAACTACAGACCGATAGCCATAACTTCCCGCTTCTCGAAAATAATGGAGTCCATTATTAACTGCCAGCTCCTGCGTTACTTGGAAGATCATTAGCTGCTTAGTGACCAGCAATACGGCTTTCGTAAAGGTCGGTCTGCTGGTGATCTTCTAGTTTACCTAACGCACCGGTGGGGACAGGCGATCGAGTCTAAGGGGGAAGCGTTAGCAGTAAGTTTGGACGTGGCGAAGGCCTTCGATCGGGTTTGGCACAGAGCGCTTCTTTCGAAGCTTCCTTCCTACGGGCTTCCCGAGAAATTATGCGAGTGGGTCTCTTGCTTCTTTGCAGACAGAAGCATTAAGGTTGTTGTCGACGGTGAATGCTCTGACTTTGTATAGTCTCTTGGTAGACTAAACACACTTTTCTTGATTTAAATGAAAGTCAATAGTTGAGAATAATAATTTGTATTGTAGAATAATAAACTAACGTAAAATGGATTGAGTGAACTGTATGAGCTAATGTGAATTATGAGAACGCACGGCGGACTTGATTGCTCGATACGAACTGAATCGAATAATTAGGTAAATGAATTACGATGCGGAAAAATGCTGACTTTAAATGTGTACGGTTGCACCGTACATGCTCCCAAGCGGAAGATGAATGTTAGATGAACATGAAGAGAATGAGTGACAAGATTATGCCAATTGGTCCTTATGCTAGATGATTAACAAGGTGATTCCAATTCATCCTTATGCTATGCTTAAAGTCTCTATTTGAATTCAGTTTTACATGGCATTGGATTCGTGCACTTGTTTAATTTACGAATTTTATGAACCTCACTGATATCGCACTGATCACTATCACTAACACTGTACACACGCACTATAGAAGGTGATTCACCGGGCCTGACTCCTGACGTGGTTGGCACCACGTGTTCAGCAACTCGATGGCTCGTCAGTGCGGCGTTTGCTACCGCTTGAAATGTTGCTCGTTTCTTGCGCAGACGACGTATTATCAGGACTGCTCCTACTGCTAGTGTAATACACACAACCACATAGAAGGCTGTGTAGTGATGAATGTCATGGTAGGAAATCTGATTTGGTAAATTCTCATTTGCTTTCAGGTTACTTATCTGTTCTTTGATTTCTCTAAGCTCTTTCTCGTTTGGAACGAAGGAGTAGTTTTGTATCAGTGGGGTTGGAAAGCCTACGTCAATGATGTGATTAATCGGTTCAATGTCTGGGAGTTGAAGGGATGACTTTGTACGTATATTGCTGGAACCATACTTGCGTGAGTAAACTGTGAAACTTTCGGTTTTGATTAGACAATCAGGAGCAACTCCTACTATTCCTGCCTTTTCTAGTGTTCCTGTTGACATGTGTTCTTCGCAAAGTACTCGTATTAGACACTGGTTACGACAAAAATATAAGTATTTATTTATTTTATTTATTTCGATCCATTGATTTGAACATTTTGTTACGCTTATCTTACATTTAGTTGTTTCGAGTTCTATTTCACATAATTTTTCATCGTTCTTGAGATGGTAAATTGGTCTTGGTATGTAGCAGAGATATGAGTCAATGTCATCATGTAGACAAGCCTCGACATCATATGTAGACATAGGTATATACGAGTCCTTCTTCAAATTGATTGCTACATAATCAGCAATCGGTGTGATGATTGCCATGCTGTCATTTGTAACTTGAGGTATTGGTATAATTTTCATTATTGTAAATGAGTCTCTGGACACTAATGGTAATTTCAATTCAAATATCAAATACTCTTCAGACATCCTCGTCTTAACCTTTAATAGATGATATATATTTCTGAAATTAGTTTGTAGATTGTTAACTGGTAATGAGAGATCCTTTGTTAAATGGCTTGAAATTGTATTCAAAGTTTCCTTTAGTTGCTCTGGTGATATTAAGTGAAATTGTACTCAGCTTCAATGACAGACGTTTGATTTTTCATAAGCAGAGCCAAATGATTCTCATTACTTTGTATCAATTGTATATCTTGTTTATATTGCTCGGCGAAGTGTTTATCAAGTACGCCGAACAAGTTGTTCGCGAGACACCCGACACCGTTGATAAGCCCTCGCCTTGCACGCGAGCGCAGGTCGCGTGCAAGGCGAGGGCTGGAATGCTGACTCAGCAACAGGTGATTGTAGTACTCCAGTTCCGAGTACATAACATAACATCACGCCTTTTATCCCCGAAGGGGTAGGCAGAGGTGCACATTCTACCACAGTACAATGTAACACCCACTTTTCACTAGTTGTTATAAGTCCCATGTAATAGGGGGTGAGCCTATTGCCATATACCGGGCACATTTCCAGACTCCGTGCTACTACTAAGAATTTTTTTAAAAACCCAGTAATACTCTGCCCGACCCGGGAACCGGGAATAATTTATCTAAATAATTTAAATATTCGCTACAAGCGTCGGTTCCTTGCCAATATGCATCCATGTTATAATATGTTATGATTTTCCATTCATCTCGGATTTTCCAGTGATTCTAGATACTGATTATGTGATTCAGTATCTAACTTTTGTAAAAGTAGATGCACAATCAATGGATCCCAGCTGCCTATGTCTACACCTAAATTTTTGATTGCATTTAAGCATTCCAAAGCAGTATCGTGAATCCTTTTAATATGAGTTGCTGATGGCTGTTGAGCCACCGGTCGATTCAACAAAGTATTAGCATGAGATGTAAAAATCAATCTCGTGTTGTATCTATTGTTTAATATCTCCCAACACGTTAAATAGTTTCCTGAACTTATTTGTAAGTGTTGTATCAACGTTCAGCTTCCCCTCGCACTTTGTGTGTTGTATCAACGTTCAGCTTCCCCTCGCACTTTGTGTGTTGTATCAACGTTCAGCTTCCCCTCGCACTTTGTGTGTTGTATCAACGTTCAGCTTCCCCTCGCACTTTGTGTGTTGTATCAACGTTCAGCTTCCCCTCGCACTTTGTAAGTGTTGTATCAACGTTCAGCTTCCCCTCGCACTTTGTGTGTTGTATCAACGTTCAGCTTCCCCTCGCACTTTGTAAGTGTTGTATCAACGTTCAGCTTCCCCTCGCACTTTGTGTGTTGTATCAACGTTCAGCTTCCCCTCGCACTTTGTAAGTGTTGTACCAACGTTCAGCTTCCCCTCGCACTTTGTGTGTTGTATCAACGTTCAGCTTCCCCTCGCACTTTGTAAGTGTTGTATCAACGTTCAGCTTCCCCTCGCACTTTGTAAGTGTTGTATCAACGTTCAGCTTCCCCTCGCACTTTGTGTGTTGTATCAACGTTCAGCTTCCCCTCGCACTTTGTAAGTGTTGTATCAACGTTCAGCTTCCCCTCGCACTTTGTAAGTGTTGTATCAACGTTCAGCTTCCCCTCGCACTTTGTAAGTGTTGTATCAACGTTCAGCTTCCCCTCGCACTTTGTGTGTTGTATCAACATTCAGCTTCCCCTCGCACTTTGTGTGTTGTATCAACGTTCAGCTTCCCCTCGCACTTTGTAAGTGTTGTATCAACGTTCAGCTTCCCCTCGCACTTTGTAAGTGTTGTATCAACGTTCAGCTTCCCCTCGCACTTTGTGTGTTGTATCAACGTTCAGCTTCCCCTCGCACTTTGTAAGTGTTGTATCAACGTTCAGCTTCCCCTCGCACTTTGTAAGTGTTGTATCAACGTTCAGCTTCCCCTCGCACTTTGTGTGTTGTATCAACGTTCAGCTTCCCCTCGCACTTTGTAAGTGTTGTATCAACGTTCAGCTTCCCCTCGCACTTTGTGTGTTGTATCAACGTTCAGCTTCCCCTCGCACTTTGTAAGTGTTGTATCAACGTTCAGCTTCCCCTCGCACTTTGTAAGTGTTGTATCAACGTTCAGCTTCCCCTCGCACTTTGTGTGTTGTATCAACGTTCAGCTTCCCCTCGCACTTTGTAAGTGTTGTATCAACGTTCAGCTTCCCCTCGCACTTTGTAAGTGTTGTATCAACGTTCAGCTTCCCCTCGCACTTTGTGTGTTGTATCAACGTTCAGCTTCCCCTCGCACTTTGTAAGTGTTGTATCAACGTTCAGCTTCCCCTCGCACTTTGTAAGTGTTGTATCAACGTTCAGCTTCCCCTCGCACTTTGTGTGTTGTATCAACGTTCAGCTTCCCCTCGCACTTTGTAAGTGTTGTATCAACGTTCAGCTTCCCCTCGCACTTTGTAAGTTTTGTATCAACGTTCAGCTTCCCCTCGCACTTTGTAAGTGTTGTATCAACGTTCAGCTTCCCCTCGCACTTTGTAAGTGTTGTACCAACGTTCAGCTTCCCCTCGCACTTTGTAAGTGTTGTATCAACGTTCAGCTTCCCCTCGCACTTTGTAAGTGTTGTATCAACGTTCAGCTTCCCCTCGCACTTTGTGTGTTGTATCAACGTTCAGCTTCCCCTCGCACTTTGTAAGTGTTGTATCAACGTTCAGCTTCCCCTCGCACTTTGTGTGTTGTATCAACGTTCAGCTTCCCCTCGCACTTTGTAAGTGTTGTATCAACGTTCAGCTTCCCCTCGCACTTTGTAAGTGTTGTATCAACGTTCAGCTTCCCCTCGCACTTTGTAAGTGTTGTATCAACGTTCAGCTTCCCCTCGCACTTTGTAAGTGTTGTATCAACGTTCAGCTTCCCCTCGCACTTTGTAAGTGTTGTATCAACGTTCAGCTTCCCCTCGCACTTTGTGTGTTGTATCAACGTTCAGCTTCCCCTCGCACTTTGTAAGTGTTGTATCAACGTTCAGCTTCCCCTCGCACTTTGTGTGTTGTATCAACGTTCAGCTTCCCCTCGCACTTTGTAAGTGTTGTATCAACGTTCAGCTTCCCCTCGCACTTTGTAAGTGTTGTATCAACGTTCAGCTTCCCCTCGCACTTTGTGTGTTGTATCAACGTTCAGCTTCCCCTCGCACTTTGTAAGTGTTGTATCAACGTTCAGCTTCCCCTCGCACTTTGTAAGTGTTGTATCAACGTTCAGCTTCCCCTCGCACTTTGTAAGTGTTGTATCAACGTTCAGCTTCCCCTCGCACTTTGTGTGTTGTATCAACGTTCAGCTTCCCCTCGCACTTTGTGTGTTGTATCAACGTTCAGCTTCCCCTCGCACTTTGTGTGTTGTATCAACGTTCAGCTTCCCCTCGCACTTTGTGTGTTGTATCAACGTTCAGCTTCCCCTCGCACTTTGTAAGTGTTGTATCAACGTTCAGCTTCTCCTCGCACTTTGTGTGTTGTATCAACGTTCAGCTTCCCCTCGCACTTTGTAAGTGTTATATCAAACGTTCAGCTTCCCCTCGCACTTTGTAAGTGTTGTATCAAACGTTCAGCTTCCCCTCGCACTTTGCTCTTTAGAAATTGCATTTTCCGAGCGTTTGATATAGAGACGTTGCTATGTATGACTTCTGTAAATAAGTCTTTAAATGACACCCAGGTTTGATAGTTGCCATTAAATATGGGTATATCCATTTTAGGAGTCCACTTGTCTTTGTGATTTATACCCCAGATCTTGCAGTTTATGGTCTTCTTTAAATCGTTGTAGATGGTTTCTTGCTTAGTGTATGATATTTCGTACGATTCATTAGTACCCTCGAGTTCGCTGTCTAATTCCCAATGCAAGGAATCTATTGTAGACTAGCGAGCCTGGAGAGATCGCAAAGCATCTTCCAAAACCCACTTTTCAGATACATTTTCTAAATTAATACCTGATACTGTGCGCTGAAATGCCCTGAAATTACTTGCTTGCTTTCTGAGCATTTCATCGAGTTTACTGGATGAACCCCTGGACTGAAGTTGAACTTGTGTATTATTTCCCACTAGCTCTTCTTGCTCGGAACTAATAAGACCTGATGTTTCTTGATCTTTATCTCCTTGCTGAGATAATCTTTGTTGTAGCCCAGAAGTTCCAGCCGATTCAGACTTCATCATTTTCAGCAAGCTTTGACGGTGTTGAATGATGAGTGATTTGGTTGATTTGTATTGTTAATCTTCGGCTTGTACGAAGTCACGATTGGTAAAATATGGATGGGACTTGCTTTCCTCCACCAGGAGACGGTCATGATTGTATTGATAGTCAGACCAATATTGCTCCAATGTATCCAATCGCCTTTTGAAGTAATCCGCAGTCTTGCGATCTGCGGAATCCTTTTTGAAGTTGGTGGCTAGCTTGCTCATAGCCCCAAACAGCTCAGCTTGGTTTGCGTGTAAGCTCTCCATGATGAAAACTTATACAAAGTAAGAAAAATGAAACGATCTTACTTGAATATCCTTGGTATGTACTGCTTACGGATCCTTGGTGATCTGCTGTTGTTGAGACTCTTGGTAGTTTCAACGTACGGGGACACAACACTCACACTTTTTAGTCACTGGATAGTCTTCACAGTTACGCGTCACACAACACGATTGTCTACAACGTCTAAAGTTCTTTATCGAAGGACCAAAAAAATATGTATAGTCTCTTGGTAGACTAAACACACTTTTCTTGATTTAAATGAAAGTCAATAGTTGAGAATAATAATTTGTATTGTAGAATAATAAACTAACGTAAAATGGATTGAGTGAACTGTATGAGCGTGAGTGCTAATGTGAATTATGAGAACGCACGGCGGACTTGATTGCTCGATACGAACTGAATCGAATAATTAGGTAAATGAATTACGATGCGGAAAAATGCTGACTTTAAATGTGTACGGTTGCACCGTACAGACTTGCTGTCTGTAAACGCAGGCGTCCCTCAAGTCTGCGTGCTGTCGCCTACATTATTCAAATTCAAATTCAAAATTCTTTTATTCACATTTAAACAGTCATTACATTTGATGGTTTTTATGTTACATCCTTTGTTCTTATAGTCTATTTAGCCTGTTTAGGGCATGTGAAGTTAAGTACATTTAAAAAAGGAAAGGAATGGTTGTACATAATTATAATCAATAATAATCCAATTCAATAATATTCACAATAAAATTCGAGTCGGAGTCCAATACAAATATGAAGTCAAATATTTTATTTTGCTAAACAATGTCAATTATAAACTCTGTCATCAAATACTATTTACAGTTAAATAAAATAAATTCAATATTTATCATATTAAACAATGTCTCTTTTAACATACAAGCCAGTAGCCGTTTTTACATTATAACTATTTTTGAAACCATTCATTTATAGAGTAAATCATTTTCTTTTAGCACTTTCTTGAACTTTGGTAAAGGAAGATCTTGGATTGTTGTTTGTAACCTATTATATATTTTTACGCACATTGCTGAACAGTTTTTGGTACAAATTCTAACACTAGTCGTCGTCCATGTCTTGAGCTACGTGGATATGTATTGTCACGTGTGTAGATGTCACATGCTTTTATAAATAGGTTAGGATTAGTCTTTACAAACATACAGATTTCGAAAATATACATACTTGGCAGAGGTAGTACGTTGAGTTTCTCGAAATAGGGTCTACAGGACTCATATGGGGAAATGCCATCAATGGCTCTTATACATCGTTTTTGGGATAGAAATGCCCGTTGTAAGTCTGTTGAGTTTCCCCATAATATCAACCCATATCGCAACACGGAAGCCACATAACCATGGTATGCTAACAATACCGTTTGTTGGGCTGATGTAGTTCTAAGTCTATTTAGCACGTAAACAAAAGAGTTAACTTTCCTACAGACGTCATTAACATGTGCTTTCCAATCCAAATATTTGTCCATTGTGAATCCTAGAAATCTTACATTGGTAGATTCGTTGATATTTGTACCATCATACGAGATTTGCCTTGGAATAGTCGCAGACCCACGTGTCTGAAATTGCATGAAAGTCGTTTTACTGATATTTACTTGTAGGTTGTTCCTTGCTAACCATCCTACAACTAAATCGATAGTATTATTTATTTCACTGTCAAAATCATTACAAATTAAATTATCGGATATAATGTCAGGCAAATCGTTAATATAAATAAGGAATAAGGGTGGTCCCAGGATACTTCCTTGCGGAACACCATAGCTATTTACAAGATACTCAGACTTCACTTGTTTCACCATTTCATTTTCCTCACAAGATATTTCCACACATTGTTCACGATTATCTAAATATTGTTTTATCCATTCTAGTGCTTAGCTTTTGTCATGTCAAAAAATTGCATTGTTCCTTATGCATTTTTTTTTTTTAAGGGGGGAAAATCATCGAATGACTGCTACCGCCTGGGTGAGGCGGAAGGGAGTGTCAGACTCTTACTGACTAAAAACCACCCCGTTCCTTCTCCTGCACGTCGAGCCGGAGCCCCGGTTACCCGTTAGGTTCTCCGCGACTCCTTATGCATAATGACATGCTGCAAATCAGCGGCATTCATTGTTATGCGGATGACAGCACAGGCGATGCCTACTACACCGGCTGCGCTAACATTTCTCGGGAAAACGTCATAGAGAGCCGAAACAGACTTGTGTCTGAAATCGAGACTTTAGAGAGAATATCTGATTGGGGTCGACCTAATTTGGTCCAGTTTAACCCAGCTAGGACACAGGTCTGCGTGTTTATCGCTAAAAAACTGCCGTTGGTCGTATCTCCTCAGTTTCAAAGCACCCCCCTAACTGCCTCAGCCGGTATTGGGATACTTGGTGTCAGCATTTCGAGCGACGTCCAGTTTCGCGGTCATCTAGAGGATATCATGGTCATCAACAGATCGGGACAGTATTTCACCCCGGCCCACCGCTTGCTTCTATATAAGGCCCAGGTGCGGCCCCACATGGAATACTGTTCTCATCTTTGGGCGGGGGCACCCCAGTACCAGCTTCTTCCTCTGGACCGGGTTCAGCGGCGTGCCGTTCGGATTGTTGGATGTCGGGATGTTTTGAACCGGCTAGACCCTTTGGCAATGTGTAGAGATGTAGCCTCGTTGTGCATTCTCTATCGCTTATACCACGGGGAGTGCTCTGAGGAATTGTTTGACCTGATACCTGCCGCATCTTTTCGCCATCGATCCTCACGACAGAATATACATCCCCACCATATAGATAGTTGGCAGGTCACAATTGTGCGCTTCTCACGTAGCTTCCTGCCTCACACAGCAAAACTGTGGAATGATCTGTCGTCGGCGGTATTTTCGAACCGATACGACCTTCAAACCTTCAAGAAAAGAGCGTATTCCTTTCTAAAAGACCGGCAACGCACCTGTGACTCCTCTGGCGTTGCAGGTGTCCATGGGCGGCGCTGATCGCTTACCATCAGGTGATCCGTCTGCTCGTTTGCCTCCTATTCCGGGTTACTCACGGGACTGCGCGCGCTCCTCTTGAGGAATGACCCCTCTGTGGTTCGAATCTAGTAGAGCTTTTCTCAGTACCTCTATATTCCCGTGAGTAACCCGCGATTTTAGTTAACAAACAATGTCTTATGGTCTAACATAGTGCTCTCATATGCGTACTGACAATCTAAGATAGAGCTGCTGTACGAGAAAAGGGAAACTCTTTGTTTTAATGAAGAAAGAAAAGCTCGATGCCATAAAGAAACTAGATTGTCTACCATTCTAATGAAAGTATTAAATTATTAAATTACCTGCTATTGGAATCTAACTACTCACTACATTTGAGTATTGTCCAGTGGAGCCGAACCAACAACATACTGCCAAGCATTCTTATCTTCAAGATAATCTGTCAGTTTGTAGTAAGCTTGATTACATAATTCGCGCTTAATATATGTTTTAAATTGGCTTTCATTGAGGTCTAGTAGGTAGTAGTAGTAGGTAATTTATTATGACATTTTATGCATAACCCCTTGAAGGATTTCTGTACCCTGGACAGTCTGAATAGCGAAACACAACAGCCAATTACATGTCGTCGTGTTTCACCTACTTGTTGTACCTACTTGAAAAGAAAATTATTATGTAGAAGAAAATTCAAGATTTTCAAGTGTGGGAGCCATGCTTCGGCACTGCTGGGCCGGCTCGACCGGAGTGATACCACCAACGAGCAGAAAACCATAGTGAAACAACCCTGCGTAGTGTTTCGTCGAGAGAGTGAGAGTGAGATTGAGAGTGAGGCGACCGGAGGCCCGCTGGCCCCCACACTCCAATCCTCAAATCCTTATCCTCCTGGCAACGCACCTGTTCCTCTGGTATTCCGGGTGTCCACGAACGTTGCCAATTGCTTACCATCAGATGATCTGTGCTCGTTTGCCGGCTTATAAAGAATAAAACTAAGCCATCTGCAATGTTTGAATACAACTATGACCGAGTCGTGGTGACGACACAGCTTCAGGTGCTGTAGCGAGCCGTAATGGGGCGAGGTAAGTGTTACATTATTCAATATTAACAAATTGGAATATTATGGAATTTGCAGCAGGCTCCGTCGACTTGGACTAGTTTTAAAAAAATCAGCTATCGTTGTGACGTTTTGTGTAGTTGCAGTGCGGGGCGACCACTCGTAGTGGACACTGTGTCACTACTCCTCCGCACCTTGTACTCTATCGCACAACAATAGATTTATTTATTTATTTATAAGCACATGTATAATTTTACAGCACAAGCCAAAACATTATACAGTTAAACAATAAAAAAAAAAAAATGTTACTTATTTACTATTTTACACTTACGTAACAGGTATCTTATAAAAAAGGAACGATAATTATAATTACTTAAAACTAATTCATCAGTCGTCCATCTTCTCGCAAAATCTTACACATTCACGACATACATCCTTCCATCTCGCTGCAAACAAATCACACTCTGGTGCGGAAGCCAGGAAAGCATTGATCATCGTTAATGCTCGAACAAGCGGAGAATTTGCCTGCGCGACTGTTCGCGTTACTCGGACAGCCAGTAAGGGGTGCCTACGTGGCCTAAGCTGATGCTTCAGAACTGGGGGCACAAACAAGCGTACCACCTGTGCCACCAGCTCCGGACAGTCAGATTGTCCTCGCAGAGTACTACAGGTAGAAATAATAAGAGAGTAATTTCGCCTCACTACCAAAGAATTAAAATTTAACATGCCCAGTAAAAACTTGGTGGGATATAAGAATGGATAGTACCCAAATAGCTTTTTGTACAGAAATCTAAGAAATGCTTTTTGCACTTTCTCCAGCAATAAAGCATAAGTACTCTCGTGAGGATTCCATACAATAGATGCTGTCTCTAGTTTGGTACGAACTAGAGCCATGTACACAAGTTTGATAGCTTTAGGATTATCAAATTCACGTATATTACGGATAACGAAACCTAATCTACGATAAGAGTCAATTGTAAGTAACCTCATATGTTCGTGAAAGTTTAGTCGAGGGTCGAAGACTACACCCAAGTCCTTTACAGTGTGGACTCGATTTATGAGCTCTGACCCCAAAAAGTATTTAACATGCAAAGGATTATGTGCTCGACTAAAGGACATTACATTACACTTGGCTGTATTAAAATGGAGTTTATTTTCATTGCTCCACTGGTACAAAGCATCAATATCATTCTGTAAGGTATCTGCATCTGCAAAATTTTTTACCCCATAAATAAGTTTAAGATCATCAGCATACAATAAACACCTCGCATGCTTGAGGTCATTCACCATCAATCCAAACAGCAAAGGGCCCAAAACGGAACCCTGACTTACACCGGAGCGAGTGTGATAAGGTGGAGAAACAAAACAACCATGTCTTACATATTGTTGACGATCACGGAGGTAGTTTGAGAAAAATTTAAGTAATTGCGGTGAGAAACCCATATCATTGAGTTTACCAAGTAATATATCGTTATCCACACGGTCAAAGGCCTTTTCGAAATCAAAATAAATTACATCCACTTGAATATTTTTATCTAAGTGTTGCGAAATAATGTCTACTACTGTTAGGAGATTAGTACTTACAGAGCGGTTAAATCTGAATCCATGTTGTGAATCACATAAATGTGGTTTTATTTGTAAACTAATGTGTTTGTGTAAAATCGATTCAAATAGTTTTGGAAGCGCAGAGAGAATAGCTATTGGCCTGTAATTTTCTACTTGAGAATGGTCATTACCTTTGGGTATTGGTTGGACCCGCGAGACTTTCCAAAGTTTTGCGTAAATACCAGTTTTCAATGACATGTTAAAAATATGGAGTATGGGAGAGCTTAAATATTCTTTACAACCTTTTATGATATAAGCGGGTATGTTATCAGGGCCTATTGCAGAGTTAGGTTTCAATTTGTTTATACCTGTCTCGACATCACAAATTGTTAATTTATCAACATGTACCAAATTAGCTGTTTTGCTCTGATTATTTTGGTTTTCATGATCAAGATCAGGAATATCAGGTAAAAATATACTAGAGAAAAAACTAGAAAAAGCCTGAGCAGCATCACTACCAACACACTCTTTCCCATCATAACTGACTCTATTTTCAAAACCCCCTCTAACTTTCAGACTATTCATATATTGCCAGAAAGCCTTTGGCTCACGGTTTAGCCTCCATTGTATGCGCTTAATGTATTCATCGTACGCTGTTGACATTTTTTGCTTGATCTTGGTTCTAAGTTCAGAGAAAAGATTGTAAACTATCAGATTTCGAGCAGATTTCCATTGACGATGTAGTTCCGCTTTATATTTAATGTCATTTATTAAGTCAAATGTAAACCAAATCGGGTAACGTCTACTTGGTTTCCTAGACCTTTTCTTTTTTGGGACACATTCGTCGAAGATGGTATAGAGAACATCATAAAAACAGTCCACAGCTGTGTCAACGTCGCTAGCTTCAAAAACCTCCTGCCATGATGCCTCAGCGATAAGGTGGTACATATGCTCATAATTCCCTTTCGAAAAGTTCCAGTCTTTTTCTACATCAATATTACTAGGATGGGCTTTCTCGATGCTATGGTATTTTAATTGGTTAATCGAGCTAAATACTACCTCCAACGGAGGGTGGTAGGCGTCACGCTTCGGAACAAGCCCGCCTCCATCCAATTCTGTTACTTCAACACGATCAATGCAGTCTGACACCAACACTACATCCAATTGTCCTCCATAAGCATTCTTCACCTCATTCCTCTCTTTCAGTCCACTAACAGTAAGGAAATAACAATAGTAACTTAAAATATTACTAGACGTATAAACAGGATTTAAATTCAAATCACCGACAATAATCACTTCACTTTTAAGAGAGTCAATGAACGATTCCACTTTTAGAAACCAACTCATATACAATTCATCTGACGCTCTAGGGTGAATATACACAACACAGATATAGAAAGAAGTATGGTCCGTGACACATCGTGCCCACAGGTCTTCACCGTTTGTGGTCTCTAAATCACAACATCGCGTTACTTTAACCCCAGGCCGTGCGACAAGCATCACACCACCACCAGCACCTGTGACGCGGTCGCGACGAAGAACACTCCACCCATTGCTCGTCAGTTCAGAGTCAAGCACTGAGCTAGTTAAAAATGTTTCAGTTACAGCTATAGCATCGCAATCGATCATCAGCAAATTCTGTCTAAGGAAGTTTAACTTTGTGTTTAGGCCTCTTACATTTTGATATATGCAACTGAAAGATTGATTACGTGCTGTGCGAGACGCTGAATTAATATCCTTTATGCAGGATTTTAGTTGGTTGTCTACGAAAAAACCATTCTTTAACACGAGCATTGGTAGGCCAGATATTCGGCGACACACATTTTTCATATAACTCGGGTGGAACGCCAATCTTAAACGACTTGTAGTCACCTTTAGGCTTGAGTTCTTCGACAGTACAACCCCCATCAGGAAACAGTTTTTGTAAATATGTTTGGACTTCATCAGTTCCAGAAACCATATTCCACAAATGAATGTACTTGCGGAATTCTACGGCTTTAAGTGTAGTAACTTCTGGTCCCGCAGTTCCGCGAAGAGAACTGACACGTCCAGATTTCTTGTTCTGTACCTTCGTCCACTCATCAGCAGAGTTGGGATTAATAGTAGTTGTTGAGAGTACCACTGGAGCTTGTATTTCGTGATGCTGACTCATTTGGATACAATAGATATGTCAATGTTGACGTTATGATAGTATGTTATATAGATAGTGTATTCTTATTCTTTTCTAATTAGCGACCATAAGATATTAGAAGAGTAGAAATATAACTCATGTCTATAAAACTGCAGATACGAAGATAAGTTCGAGTGAATAGCCACAAGATGGCGTTTAGCGCTCAGTCAAAAGTTTGCATGCGAATCCACGCGGATATGAACTTGCCAACGCACAAGTGTAACGCGGTACCCAGCTAGGCGTAACGATCGAGCCTGCAGGATCTCCCCATTTTAAGAAATCAGATAACATTAGAATTAATTGTCTCGGAATTTGTTGAAATTAAACAAAAATGTATATCACCTACACGACAATTATTAATATTTTTAAGTTTAATGACATTGTGCCTAAGCCTATACAAATTACACATATTTTGGATGGCATATGATTACGATTACTTGTATGCGCTACCGACAAGCGTATGCGCCCCTCGACCACACATGTTAAATACATCGAATGAGTTATGTATTTTACTTCATTGTTTCTTTGCGTTTTCCCTGCACTGCTTATTTATGAATGAAGATAAACCAGTCTTTGGTTGTGGACCACTCGCTTAGTTCGTCTAGAGTAACCGCGGATACTTTCCTTCATAGTCCATCTAATTAGGAGCATCTGAACTCAGTCAATGTACCCGTCGTCGGTATGTCGGTGACATTTCAGTGGGGGAAGTAGATTTAGAGTTCGTACTGTTTAACTACTTGTAAATGAGAATAAAAGGTAAAATTGGCGGGAGTGAAGCCAGAAAAATGATTATCTAGAACCTCAGATTTCCGATTTATTACTTGCAATTAGGGTTGCCAACTTTTTATAAATAAATAGCCTATATCTGATTTTAAAGGAGGTAAATAAAGAGTATCATTTATTTTGTACTTTTAAAACGTATTTTTTCGTACTTTCCGCTGCAGATAACAATTTTTCTTTAAAAAATCAGTCTAATTATTAAACTGTCAAACACCAAGCGGTCACCGGTGACCGCAACCTATTGTTCTATAATTTGGGCTCGCTGCCATCGCAGCGGTAAGTCCCCTCTTTGAGGAGTGGCTTGAGAGACGCTACGGCGTCCTCACCTACCGCCTGACGCAGGTCCTCACCGGACATGGAAGTTTCGGGAGGTACCTGTGTCTGATGGGGCGGGAGGAAACGCCCGGGTGTCATCACTGCGAGGACCGCCCTGAGGACACGGTGGAACACACGGTGGGAGAATGCCCTTCGTGGGCTGAGCACCGCCGTGTCCTTAGGGAAGTGGTCGGCGATGGCGACCTCTCGCGTCCGGGCCTAGTGCAGGCCATGATGCGGAGTGAGGGGGATTGGGATGCCGTCTCCTCCTTTTGCGAAGCAGTCATGCTAGCTAAGGAGGAGGCGGGACGCGTGAGGCAGCGAAGCGCTGCCTCCTCGCAACCCAGCCATCGCGAAGGACACACCGGGCGTCGGGGATCGCGGGACGATCTCCGGCCACCGTAAGCGCGGGCCTGCGGACGGCGAGCATGGGTGGCTCCCCGTCCGACCAGAAACAGACCCGAGCGTACGGCGCGTCGCGTTCCGCGCGCGCCTCAAAGAGCCATCAGACCACCACAGATGGGGCCCAATAGGGCCGATGCCGATTCGGAGTCGCGGAGAACCTAACGGGTAACCGGGGCTCCGACTCGACGTGCAGGAGAAGGAACGGGGTGGTTTTTAGTCAGTAAGAGTCTGACACTCCCTCCCGCCTCACCCAGGCGGGAGCAGTCATTCGATGATTTTCACCCCATAAAAAAAAAAAAATTGTTCTATAATTTGTGTCTGTATTGACGGTACTCGACGAGTTAAACTAGGTTAGCCTATAGCCTATATCGATATGTAGGTTATAGCATGAGGTCCATACCAAATTTCATTCGATTCGATCCAGTACTTTTCATAACAGAATGGTGTTGTGTCAAAATTTGAAATATCGGAATATTTAAAAAAAACTACAATCAAATTGTGCTGAACTGAAGTATTTTGTAAATGATCACTTATAATGCTCTCAAACTGAATAAATCATTGGACCGCTGTGGACGGGTCACCCTGTATCCTGTATTAATATTACATAGTAGACTTTTATTCTGATCATGGGTTTTTGCATATTATTACAGACTGGCACTAGTTAAGTAAACACTGTGGAAAAAAGACTATTTTAGCGTACTCTACTAGTGTTATAGATTATAGAGTACACCTACATGATATAGAGGACAATACTCTATCTTAGAGTACGGGTGGCAAAGTTATTTGTTGTTCAGTTATTATTACCAACGAAAGCTGCTTCAACTTGTTAATTGTAGATGTAAAGTTAGCTCAATCCTTGTTGTGGTTGTAGGACCCTGAAAAGAAACCACAATCGATCAGTTTGTAGGTACCTCTTCAAACATCAGTTAATTTGTATGAATTATAGAATATTAATTATGTAAGAGACTGTTTGTTTCTTGAATGTAGAAAAATAAAATAAAATAATTCTGTAGAACATTCAGCAAGGCCACCGCTAGCTATGAGTGGGAGATAGGAGCGCGGTTGTCAGCGGTATGTACATCCCGCATGCAGTCCATGAGTGTTGTTGCGTGGTATGTAAGTAGTGTAGTATAAAATATATTTGACATAATGTAGCCACTTAATAGCGCTGGCTGCGCGCACATCCGCGTGCTGACCTTAGTCTCGCCGACACTCTGTGAAGGTCGACCAGGAAAACGTATTTCTACGAAATCGCGTAAATTATGATACGTAATCTTGTGTCGGTACTTCCCCACGCACACACACACACACACACACACACTCTGTGTTGCTGAGCATGTAGCCATTACACAGTAAGCATTCAGAGCAGAATCTCTCCACCGCTCGTTACAACCTTCTGCAGTTATTTCGGACATTTGTTTGTTGACCGCGTAGGCGCGTACGTATGGGCAAGTGTAACTGTGTAAGTGAAAGATATCGACGCGCTCCACCAAATCTAACGCAATACATTAATCAATTTAACCGCGGTTAAGTATCGTCATTATATATAGCCGGTTTGTGCCTCTCTATATGCAAATGGCCAGCGCCTCGAGTTTCGTAACATTGTGACGTTAAGTAGACAGACATCGTAAGTCGGGTCGTGTAGGACGGTGCAGTGTCCGACAGTGGCGCGAGCGACGTCGCGCGCGCCGGTCCCGTCGCTGGCAGCGAGCGAGTCCATGGCTGGGCGCAGGAGGCGCGCCACGCGAGGTCAGTACTACGTGTGTAGCGGGCGCTTGCCATAGGTCAAGGTCACCGGGTCGACACTGGTGCCCCGCTGTCAAACTGTTTGTATGGGACGACCATGTAGCTAGCGGGTTTCCCTACATATTATCTATAATTTGCATGTTTCTACAGTAACATTGTGACATTTATGAACAACACTACATTTTGCCACAAAATAGGATATGAGGATAAAATTGCCAAAACTATTAAAATACCTGTTTATTTATTAAGTTACGTACATTGGTTACAAGTTTAATTTTCCATAATGTATCATTATTGTTATGTACCTTTTTTAAGTATCGCATACAATATATATATACTCTTTATAATATTTCTGTAGATGTAATGAAAAATGTAATTTGACTTAGTGAAATATGAACGCTTTTATAGAGTGAGCAAGACGAACACCGCGCGGCAGTAGTACTGGTGCACTCGTGTACTTCGACATGGTGCGAGCGCTGCCGAGTACACTAGGAATGAGTGTCATTCCTTCAACAGGAATATCGGGCTAAACATTGATGCTACATGACAATGTCACTGTACGATTTATTATTGAGACTTTTATATAATTACATCTTGCTCTGAATTGATCGGATAGCGAGTGTCCACTTTACATGAAATATTTATCATACATGTAATATACGTTACGTAAGACTGCAGTCACTTTCGGGGCTACAGACAAACTCGCGGGTGACTGGGCTGCCGGCTCAAAGCAGGACTCTGTAGCGGGGAGGAACGGGAACGCCTCATCTAGCGCGAGAGGATTGAATAAGCTTTGCATTTCAAAAAAAGACTGCAGTCACTATGCGATACGAGTATTATTTCATTGGCATTATTGCGAAAGGTCAGGAAACAGGTAGGGACGACCTTCCTCCGAACGTTCACATCGTTGCACGTCCGAAAATAAAAAACCGTGTAAGGTGTGAATATAACGATATATAAGGAGGTGTTCCGTGGTTGCAGCGGAGGCGGAGTGCGGCGCGTGCTCGCAGGGCGGGCACTGCGTGCGGGCCGGCGGGCGCCGCGCATGCGTCTGCGCCGGGCCCTGGGGCGGCGCGCGCTGCACGCTCTACGTCGGCCACGACCACGCCTGCGCCGCGCGCGCCTGCCCGCCGCCCGCGCTCTGTGTCTGGGGGCCCGACCTGGGGCCCGCCACGCCCGGGCCCACCTACTGCGCCTGTCTCGACGGCGCCAGCTGCACGGCGCCCCACGCACTCACGCCGGCGCCCGTGGACACTGGCGCGGCGCCCCCGCCGCCGGGCGCGGGCGGCGCGTGGGCCGGCGGCGCGCTGGCGCTGCTGGTGCTGGTGGCGGCGGTGCTGGGCGCGCTGTTCGCGCTGCGCCGGCGCCGGCGCGGGGCCTTCGTGCACGCGCGCCTGGCGGACAACGTGGAGATCAACAACCCCATGTACCTGGCGGGGGAGGACGAGCTCGAGCCGCACCACGCGCACAACGTGAGCATTACACGATTTAATAAAAATAACGACTGAATCACGTCGGTTATTTTTATTATACTTATGTAATGTGTCGAGCTGCTATAAGTAGTGCGTTAAGAATAGAAGTATACGGTATGTATGTATTATATGCAGAACGGCGGCAACCACTTCGCGAACCCGGTGTACGACACCATGTACGCCGCGCCGCACGCCGCGCCCGCTGAGGTAACTCGCTCACACTAGTACGCACTGGCCCTGCCGGCACTAGTCCGACGGGCCCCGCCGGCACTAGTCCGACTGGCCCCGCCGGCACTAGTCCGACGGGCCCCGCCGGCACTAGTCCGACTGGCCCCGCCGGCACTAGTCCGACTGGCCCCGCCGGCACTAGTCCGACTGGCCCCGGCTGCACTAGTCCGACTGGCCCCGGCTGCACTAGTCCGACTGGCCCCGCCGGCACTAGTCCGACTGGCCCCGCCGGCACTAGTCCGACTTGCCCCGCCGGCACTAGTCCGACTGGCCCCGGCTCGGCACTAGTCCGACTGGCCCCGCCGGCACTAGTCCGACTGGCCCCGCCGGTACTAGTCCGCACTGGCCCCGCCGGCACTCGCGTGCTACATTGCGTACTGGAGGTACTTGCCGACCTCCAGCAGACGCAGCACGGGTTACATTAAAGAAATATCATTTTACGTTCTGACACTACCGCACCTAAAGTTATATGCACGGGGGAAGGCCGGCCGCGCTGTATTTCCGTGTTTGTTCATTATATAAACAAATCAATGTAAGGCTAGAATGAAACGAAATCTCATCATGGATCTCTTACAAAATCTGAAAAAGGTTCTTCCCAGTGACATCGCTAAGCGATGGCGATGTGACGTGCGTGAGCCACGGGGGCAGTGTCGCGCGTACAGTGTGTGTGTGTGTGTGCGTGCGTGCGAGTGTAGTGGTGTGTGTGCAGGAGCACGCCACGCTGCTGGCGGCGGCGGAGGGCGCGCGCGAGCCGGAGCGGGCCGCGCTGCTGTAGGCGGAGCGCGTGCGCCGCCTGGACGGGGGCGCCGCCTGGACGGGGGCGCCGCCTGGACGGGGGCGCCGCCTGGACGGGGGCGCCGCCTGGACGGGGGCGCCGCCTGTACACGTGCCGCATCCTATGGCGCTCGTGCCCGCGGACGCGAACGCAACCATCTTATCTCTATATAACAATTTGTGCACACACATTACTGGGTTGTATTTCTAAACGTATTTATGCACGCTCATTACTCATTAGTATTGCATTGAGCGTGACGATTGCCTGAAGGTAACCTGCAGTAGCTACATACAGGTGTATGTGCCTACAGCGTTTTGATTACCTGTACTTACTTACCGCGACCGCAAATAGTACCATATGTATATATATAGAGACAGAGCTGATTGGGGTTTTTCAATTTTTATTAAACCAATGTATATGTATTTACTCTGTCTAGGCGTCGAGTTTCTCCACTGTAGTAGTAGGGTCCCAGTGGGTACAACATTCGACATTACGTTAGTGGCTGTTAACGTTGCGGGAGGGACCGTGCGCAGTGTTTAGTGCATCGCGCGACATACTCCGCCGCGTGACGTCACACGCAGGACATTTACAACATCATTATATTTATTTTATTCATAATCCTACAATCTTAGGTGCGACCTACACAATGGATAGTCAAAGTAGTTTCTTGTTCTAAAAAGTAAATTATTATTATTATGTAAGCAATGCTCGCTAGAGAGACGAACTTTAGTGGTTTTGTTGTACATGAGAACAGGTAGAGCGAGCTATAAGTAATCAGAATCTCATGATGTGATACACGTAGCGGGGCATACGTGGCGACGACACATTCGTGCTTTTGTAAATAAAATCAGTCTTGCCGAGTAATTATGACTGACCTCGAAACAAGTACATTTTGTATATTCGAAGTATTTATATAAGTATGTTGAGTGGAAGTATGTCGAGTGGTACTAGGCCGCACAGCGACGAGGTGGGACTACTTCCTCGCCACTACTAAAGTTCCTTAACGTTTGTTGCATGAACGCATAATACACCCACGACATGTTTTTATTTTATATATTTGTAAACAGTAGGACAGTCTCAGTACTTATGTAGGCCCGTTTAGTGATTAGTTCGACAGACGACCTAACTTGTAATACAAGATGGCAGCTTTATGACCTTGCGTTGTGTAATTGTGATTGTTTTGTATTTTTACGTTTTGTAAGTAGTTAGTTGTAAGTATGTAGCAGCGTGGCGGGGCGCGGCGTGACGTCCGTCGGGCCGAGTGTCGTGATGTCGTACCGACGCCCTGCTCGCTGCACTAGACGTTGCCAACTATGTAACTCTCTGTAAAGTTTTGCTCAAATCAAATTAGTATTTATCATGAAGCGCAACACACTTGTGTTTGTACCGATGTTTTCGAACATATCAAATTGAGATTATCTGTTGAGTACAATTTTAAGTTTTAAGAATTTTTTAATAATTATTTAAATGATCACAATAATAAATCTAAGTCTTCGTAATAATTATGTAGAAATAGTGATTGTAATGGAATAGCATAATTATGTAAGAATAATGACTTGAAAATATAAATAATTAATTGAACTCTAGTATTTCATTTAAACCGATCCTCACTGCACTCCTGCTTAGTGGTGTGCCTGATGGCAATATTACCACTGCCGGCAATATTCCCAATATTATCACTGCCGGCAATATTCCCAATATTACCACTGCCTGCAATATTCCCAATATTGCCGCTGCCGGCAAAATACCAATATTGCCGGACTGTTCTGTTTTGTAAGGATTATAGAAAAATGCGACTTCGTAGAATAATGACTTCTGGCAGAATTCGTCAGATTCGATTCAGTACCTAAGTGAGATTTATTGTCAAATGAATTTATCGTGGTACGGAATAATAAATAATCCCGCAGGGATTTTACCAGTACAGTGCCTTTTCCCATAAGGTTTTAGAAGTAAAAATTATTCTATCGACTGTTGTTGTATCGAATCTCTCTAAAAATAAATTCAGTGGTGAAGAGATAGAGAGTCCCGGGGCCTTTACGCATAGTTCCTGTTCCCGTGAGACGTCTGTGATAAAAACTAACATACATCGTTTCCTATGTCTCAAATTATCGTTTAACCGAATTCAATTCAAACAGATTCAAAGATTCTTGAAAAGCTAAGAAGATTTATACAAACTCACATCCTCTTTTTTATTCCTTTGGGGATAGAATCGATCAAAATCCTTTCTTAGAGGCTACCTACGTCATAAAATCTACCTGCATGCCAAATTTCAACCCGATCGGTTTAAAACTGACAAAGTTTCATATAAACTTTCATCCCATATTTTACCCCCTTCAGGATGGAAAGGATCAAAATATTTTCTTAGCGGATGCCTAGGTTATAACATCTACCTGCATGCCGAATTTTAGCCCGATCAGTACAGTGCGTCGATAGATCACTATGTCAGTCAGTCAGTGTCACCTTTGAATTATGTATGTAGATTAAAATAATGTTATTTTTTATCATTGTTTGTAGTATTGATAGAGATATGTGAAGATGAACACTTTGTATTTGTTATGCAATTTTACTTATAACAGCATTAAAAGAAATATTTACAGTAGTACATACAGTATTAAAGAAATATTTATTTATTTATTGTTAGACTGCCTCGTTGGCCGAGTGGTCGTAAGTGCGACTGCCGGGCAAGGGGTCTCGGGTTCGATACCCGGGTTGGGCAAAGTATTACTGGGTATTTTTAAATATTCTCAATAGTAGCACGGAGTCTGGAATTGTGCCCGGTATATGGCAATAGGCTCACCCCCTATTACATGGGACTCATAACATAAATAGTGAAGAGTGGGTGTTACATTGTACAGTGGCATAATGTGCGCCTCTGCCTACCCCTTCGGGGATAAAAGGCGTGATGTTATGTTATTTATTTATTCGAATTGTCCCTTTTATATAATACAAACCGAACATCATTTTTACTTTAATATTTATGTGTTATTTCTTCTATTCGCTATAGTATGCGGCAACATTGGCAATATTACCGGTACAGGATTACTGGCAACATTGGCAATATTACCGGTACAGGATTACTGGCAACATTGGCAATATTACCGGTACAGGATTACTGGCAACATTGGCAATATTACCGGTACAGGATTACTGCCTAAACTGCTGACACAATATTGGCAGTTTTACCCAAAACAACACTTTAGCGTATATAATGTAGATGATGGGCTTTAAATGCTAATTAAAAAGTATAGCGCATAGTTTCTGAAGTTAAATTTACTCATAATTAAGCAATATTCTTAAATATTTCTACTCCCCGCAATATTGCCGGCAACGGCACATCTCTACTCCTGCTGACTCTCCTCGAAGGAGTTCCATGTGATAGAGAGTAGAGAGCCTTTTGTTGTAACCCAGCCTAAGCAACTCAACCTTGTTTAATGGTTTTTTTTTGTGTGTTTCGATAGCGTAGTAACATGTAATGTTAACTATGTAGTTCTAAAAATAGCTTACGTTATTTATTTATGTTTATATTGTCTTGCTAAATAATTAATATGTAGGTACAACTCTTTATTCCCAGTCAGGGAATAAAAGGCGTGATTATTATAATTACATATATATGTTCAACATTTTTAAAAACTTTTTTTTTTATTACCTGATGAAGGAAGGGTTTTGTTTTTCGCGCGTATCTTGTATATGTGTATCTACTGATACTGGTGATGATGAATTTTATTATTAGTTACTCACATCCCATTTGTTGGAGTAATGCACATTTTTATTTTATCTAGACCTAAATATATCTGTTATTTGAATCTGTATTTCCTGAAGGGTATAATAACCTGGGAGTCTTCAAGGCTCGAGTAAATAGGTTGCTTATGTGACGACGTGCTCCACCGTAGACCGCATCATCGCTTACCACCAGGCGAGACAGTGGCCAACGTCGGCCGTCAAATATATAAAATAACTAGCTCCTTCCGCGCGGTGTCATCAGCTCTGTTGGGCTCTTATTTATCATAGAGTGATTGTTTATACCCAATAACCTTCGTAGATTTGTTTTTAAATTGGACCTTAGTTCTTGAGATTAGCGCGTTCAAACAAATAATCAAACTGTTCAGCTTTATATTATAGTATACTTTTTCTACCGCCCTCGGTGTCCAAGAAACACTCAACACTGTCCACTGACACAAAGTGCGCATATTAAATATTTAATATGTCAAGAACATGAAATATAAATATTTACGCAGGATTGCGGGACTAAGAGATAGAAATAAAAAGCCAATGACTTCTGTATAGGAAACATCTTTAGTAATGTGTACATGCGGAATATAATAGATTTACAGTAAGATTCGAGTTGCGTGTTGTTCAGTAGAAGTCGTCGTAGTTGTTGGCGGTGGTGGCGGAGTTCTTGACCTGGTCCTGTGCCAGGTACATGTCGGCCACCTGCGCCGAGGTCGTCGCCTGCTCCGGCCGCTTGTCTGGACGGGCGCGGACAAACCTACACAAAACATATTGTTCATTTAATATTGGGGTAAAGTACCCTAGACGTGTGATACGAATATTGTAGAGTAAGCAAATATATTATACTTTATTAATACGATAATAATGATGAGAGTCGTATGGCCGTTTGCATCAGTCGCTCCTTAACTATCTCTTAATTATGAGAGACTTAGCGTGAGGGAGCCCCTAAACTAATCCCTTACTTGTATGATGAGGTGTCACTCATGGGGTTGGTGAAAACCAAAATGTCGTTAAGTGTCACCTATCTTATAGTGTTTATAAAAGAGGTAAGTGACACGGGTCGCGCTAGGGTCGAGCGGCCGGGTACCTGGGGAAGCGCAGCGAGATGCCCTTGTCGGGCGCGACGCGGCCGATGGCGGCGCGGTGCGCGGGCGACAGCGACAGGTCGGCGCCGCGCAGCTCCCAGACGCGCGCGGCGTCCAGCCAGACGTCGGGCGCGGCGCCGCAGCAGTAGTAGGCGCGGGGCGCCGCCAGCTCCAGCGGCCGCAGCTGGGCCGTGAGGTCGCGCAGGTCGTCGTCCGAGAAGCCGGTGCCCAGCTTGCACAGCGCCTGGTACTGCTCGCTGTCGGGGTCGCGGCAGGCCAGCAGGAAGCCGCCGTATACTCCGGCGCGCTTGCCTCGACCCAGGTACGCACCGATCACCACCAGGTCCAGTGTGTCGCCCATTCCCTCGAGGTAGTCCTTCTTTAACTGCGAAGACAATACCGCACAGTGCTGTAGCAAGCTAGCGAGCCCGGCCAGACGGCAGACGACAGATCAGGAACAGTGCATACCTTGAGCCAGTTGTGAGACCGGCGCGCGATGTCATACTGCGACTGGTCCCCGGTGAGTGCCTTCACCATGAGTCCTTCGCAAGAGTTCTTCACAGCCTCCTCCATGAACTGTTGCACCTCCTCCACCGAGGTGCAGTCCCGACTAGTTGCAAACTGCCATTCACCTATATTATTACATATTTCATTTAGAACAGTATTAGTCTAAGATCCCGCCTTGAACGACCTTCACCGAGATGCTTATTTGATGAAACATATTTTATATTTAATTTAATATGTCAATAATTATATTCCGTATGGGTTGCCTAATAAATTTCAGTGCAGAACATGACTAATTAATAATTTAAAAAATATTTTTTTTTCAAATGTTTCACCGGTTTGACTATTAAACAAATTCCATTTCAATCGAAAGTATGAAGCCCATAGAATATGGAAACGTTAGGTTGCCTATTGTATTCCAGTCATAACTCTCGGGTTGCCAGGTCTAAACAGGTCAATTTATAGTAGGATTTTGCAACGGTCTGATAATTTAATCAAATTTAATTCAAAATAAAGATTATTTAATTATGGACACGGTAAAATAGGGTTGCCTGCGAAAAATCAGTCCTGAATTAGGGTTGTCGAATTTTAAAAAGTGAAATATTGCCGCGAGTGAATTGGTAAGACTGAGAGGTCCCAAGCAACCGTTCCGTGCGTTAGAAGAGGACAGAGCATAACAGCTGCTTTTTAATGCTGCTGCTGCTATTTATGTGGCATAAACAGAAGCTGCTGATATTTTCATTGAATATAAAATAAAAATAGTTAAAGAATTTATAGCTTGTATGTATGGGATTAAGAATTGCACTAATGTGAATAATGCAAGATATCGCATTATTATGAAACATTACTCTGCTAAAGAAGACAGTGAGCAGTTTCTAAAAAAAACACCTCCGGGTGGGTCTCAAATAACGGAAGGAGGGGTTACCATCGGCGTCGAGACGACGATGAAGTACCCAAAAAATTTTTATTAAAAAAAATGGAAAGCAATTAAAAAAATCACTGTTTATATAAAGAAATATGTTTTTTTATTATTCAGCTCCTGAGTCATCGGAAATAAAGCTTAGATCTTCGACACCTGCACCTTCTTCGTCATCTCTCTCTGTTTCGGTTCTTTCGACAATATCATCTATTCTTAAAGGTGTATGATCCCCAATGAATCCTCGTGGTTTTAAATATTCATCTAAGTACCAACCACAGCTCTCAGGTTTAAGTTTAATACATATTGCATCTGTTGCATTCAGCCACATCGAATTTACTTAAATAGTTAAGACTTTGATTTTTTTTAGAAACTGCTCACTGTCTTCTTTAGCAGAGTAATGTTTCATAATAATGCGATATCTTGCATTATTCACATTTGTGCAATTCTTAATCCCATACATACAAGCTATAAATTCTTGAACTATTTTTATTTTATATTCAATGAAAATATCAGCAGCTTCTGTTTATGACACATAAATAGCAGCAGCAGCATTAAAAAGCAGCTGTTATGCTCTGTCCTCTTCTAACGCACGGAACGGTTGCTTGGGACCTCTCAGTCTTACCTATTCACTCGCGGCAATATTTCACTTTTTAAAAATCGACAACCCTAATTCAGGACTGATTTTTCGCAAGCAACCCTATTTTACCGTGTCCATAATTAAATAATCTTTATTTTGAATTAAATTTGATTAAATTATCAGACCGTTGCAAAATCCTACTATAAATTGACCTGTTTAGACCTGGCAACCCGAGAGTTATGACTGGAATACAATAGGCAACCTAACGTTTCCATATTCTATGGGCTTCATACTTTCGATTGAAATGGAATTTGTTTAATAGTCAAACCGGTGAAACATTTGAAAAAAAATATTTTTTAAATCATTAATTAGTCATGTTCTGGACTGAAATTTATTAGGCAACCCATACGGAATATAATTATTGACATATTAAATTGAATATAAAATATGTTTCATCAAATAAGCATCTCGGTGAAGGTCGTTCACGGCGGGATCTCCTACTATATACAATGAATGCAATCAAAAGTAATTTTAACTAGAAACAACCTAAAATACTAAACCAAATTGTAATAAAATGCAGATTTAATCATTCCTTCATTCTGTAATACGGTAATACCTGTCCTCTTCGTAATCTCGTAGATTCGGCGTCGCTCGTCAGTGCCAGTGTCTTATAACAAACAGCACATAAAACCTAAAAAGTATGCAAGTTTCAAGCTTATAATAATTTTAATGTAATATGCAGTGACCTGGCGTCTCCTGGAAGTGTTCCCTGAGCAGTTCCCGTCTCTCTGCCAGAGGTCGGTGGACGGTAGGTTCCCCGTTGAGGTAGAGCAGGTCGAACACGTACACACACACCTGCACGCGGATGTCCTCCTCGCGCGCGTCCTTGCGCTTGCGCGTCGATAGTACCTGTACCCGCGACGCATACATTCATACTGCAGCATTTCATTGACATTGCACTAACTCAAAACTTGGCAAGTATTTCGAACACTTTATAAGATTATTTGGGCTCCACTAACGTCACAACGAAGTAAAATGTCGTGAGGACGACTAGATTTATATTTCCAAATTATAAGATTGAAATCTCGCATCCACCTTGAGCAAACATGGTGACTAATGTAATGCGCAGTCCCTCTCCGAGTGCGAGACTGTTGCTCAGCACTTGGCGGGAGACGGTGGGAGTGTCGGACCTGGTACATAACATTGAAGTTTTGTACACCGACATCCGTTCACATAATGTAAACTAGGTCGTCGCTGACCTGGAAGGGCAGGATCTGCTTGTTCACAGTATCGTAGGCGACGGCCTCGCAGTCCAGCACGCAGCTCGTGACGGAGTCCTTCAGCAGCGCGGGCAGGCGGCGCAGTACGTCCGGGTACTTACTGCCACATACAAACATATTATCTACACTTGTAACTATATATTTATAGTTCCTGCATTGCTGCACAGTGCAAAATCTTGTAGTGTAGTGATCTAAGAATGTATTAGTCGGAATCCAGACTTCATCTGTTAAACACGTGTATCCTAATTAATAATTGTTTCCTTTACACCCAACACCTCATGGCGACCCTGCCAGGATTATGTGCGATCGCTATCTGCTCTTCTTTAGACATCGTCTCTCATTTTAGTAAATAAAAAATTCGGTGTTTGACTGGGAACCAGTAAATGGGCGCCGCGATGAATAATAATTGTTGACTATCCGTTATCCTTGTATCTGCCTACACCGCACTTGAGAGTACCTAATACTTGTTCCTTTTACGGGCAACGGAATGTAAATAGTTTCACTTTTAAATTTCTATTGCTGACGTTCAAAAGTGCCTTCCTGGTCTAATTGAAATAATATGATTTTTGACTTTTGACTTGACTTGACTTAAATATTCGCGCGTACCCGAATCGCGCTTCTGGTTCACGATTTCAGGTGCGGAAGAATATGCAAGCATTATTTTGAACCAACGTTCTTCGAGAGATATTTATGTTTGTGTAAGTTGTACCGTGTAAGGTTACTTCGTGTTACATATTTTTGTGAACTTAAATGTGTTTGGTTTAATTCGCAACTACTTTCTGAATGAGTGCAATGGAGTTTGTAGTGAACGAATAAATAAATAAAAAAATGTTTTCAAAGGTTGTTGTTTCAAAATTAAAAGTACCCTTAATGGACGAGCATGCATGGATAGATTGATGACTGTTGATGAAGTGAAAGAGTACCTATGTAAGAATCGTAGCAATTGTAGTTCCACAGTCTCTGCCTATTCCCATAGGAGTATTGTTTTCAAAGATTCAAAGTTTAGGCAAAGAATGTTTAATAGATAAGCAATTGTACAAAATACTAGTAAAAATATTGAGTAGAGAATATGTAGTTTGAGATGACCTGGTGTTATCCTCCTGGTTCCTGCTGAAGACGGCGGCGCCGGGCAGGAGTCGCGCGGCGCCGCGGGCCGGGACATGTATCTGCGCGCGCTCGCCGTCGTACTTCCACTCGCACGTGAACCGCTCGCGCTCGAACCTGCGCCCACTACTGTACTAGCGGCCTCTCGGGGGCTTCCTACACGCGTCTAGCTTTTTTGAGAAAAAGACTAGGGAATGTGGGAATTGTACCTCAGTAAACAGACACTGTGCCTGATACAAATGAAATATAACATAACATCACGCATTTTATTCCCGTTGGGATAGACAGAGGTGCACATTATGCCACTGTACAATGTAACACTCATTTTTTACTATTTATGTTATGAGTCCCATGTAATAGGTGGTGAGCCTATTGCCATATACCAGGTACAATTGCAGACTCCGTGGTATTACTTTATCCGACTCGGGTATCGAACCCGAGACCCCTTGCCCGGCAGTCGTACTTGCGATTGCGACCACTTGGCCAACGAGGTAGTCGAATGAAAATACTACATATAATAATATGAATGACGTATCGTGGAAAATAGTCCGTGCTCAGTTAAATGCTGCGGCTTGGATACTAAGACCCGAGGCTTGATCACCGCACCTGTAGTGGGTTCCAAGTTATGATGGTACCTCATGTATTGTATTTAATTGACATGTAGGTGCGACATACACACCTGTCGAAGATGTGCGAGACGTTCTTGCTGGGATGCGCCAGCATGGGCTTGAGTGGTATCCCGGGCTGCAGGCGCACGTGTCGCGCCAGGCCGGCCGCGCCGTGCGCGCGCAGCGCCGCCAGCACGCGCCCGTAGTGCGGGCACTGCGCGTGCGCAGACTTCAGGGCGCGCGCCGTCGCCGCCACCCGCGCCTGGGGACGACGGACACATTTTGTTTTTACATTTATCATCCTTTCTGCTAGAGCAGCTCCTTGACACGTCGGGACGTTGGGCGAGCCGACTTCTTCCAGCAGAAGATCTATCTATGAATGACGTGTGGCACAACAACCAGTCCAGTCAAACATTTTGTTGAGAATGAATCGACTCGACCACATAGCGCCATCGACGATTACTGTCTGACATCTAAGGGCCGATTTTTCAATAGTCAGTTAAGCCATCGTTAGCACTTAACCGACAGTTAACGAAATGTTCAATTTTTCAATAACAGACTCCCTGAGTGTTAGTTATAAAGAAAAATGAAAATGTTTCAATGTGTCCCTGAATATATTCTACTAACTAATGTTAACTGCAATGAGGATTCACGGTCGGTTATATTAGCGAGCTAACCTTGAACTCTTCAGGAGACATGCCCTTCGAAGCGTCGAGCTCTGTGACGCCGCCGGGTCCGGGCGGAGTCAGGGCCACCGCCACCGCCAGCGCCTGCAGCACTGACTGCTCCGCCAGGCCGATACGCAGCTTGCCTTCTAGTGACCTGTGAATATTTGTTATTATCAAATGATTAAATCTATACTTCAGATGACGAAAAGTTGTTCAACGCAATATTATAGAATATGATAATATACCTTATGAGGTACCTGGCCTCAGAGTGTCTGCAGGCGACATACAGTGTCTGTATCTTGCTGATTTTCTTATTCATAGATGCCTGGCCTGGGGACATGATAATATACAGCGTGAGTACACCGCCACTACAAGTGTCTGCGACATGTAGCAGGTACAGTAGAAGGTACCCGTGGTGCGCGCGATGTCGTGCAGCGCGGCGAAGACCCCGCGCAGCGTGAGCGGCGGCGCGGGGAACATGGTGCGCTGCGCGGCGCGGGCCGCCTCGGCCACGCGGCCCAGGTCGCCCTCGCGCGCCACGCCCGCGCGGACCTGCGCCAGCGTGCGCCCCGTGCTGCCCGCCACGGCCTTCATGAGGTACGACTCGGCCACGCCCAGCTCCAGGCCCTCGTGCGCGGGCGCCAACTGGTTCAGGCACAGGTACACGCTGGGCAGCAGGTCGTCCGGCGTCAGCGCCAGCACGGAGCGCAGGTAATTGGCGAGCGTGTCTATGATCTTGAGGCGGGCGGACGTGGCCTCCACCAGCTCCAGCGTGCGCGCCAGGGCCAGGTAGGGCACGGGCCGGCCGCGCGCCCAGCACGCGTCGCGCACGGGGTGGTAGCGGGCCTTGCTGGGGTCGTACTCCGCCTCTGTAACACTCGCGCGTCAGCACAGACCCACGCCGCTGTCGCCCAGTCCCTGCGGCACTCACCTGGCACGAGCTGCTCCGGACTCCTCAGCTCCAATTCATTGTTCTTCTCTTCACTCTCGTCTTCCTTCCCTATACTCTTACGTTTAGCCTCTGCTGTAGGATTTTCTTTCTTATCCTTCTTTGGTGAGGGACTCTTCTTGATACCATTGGGTTCTGTAAGTGGTTTCTTCTTTTTACTTTTAGGTGATTGATATGTTTTAGGTGATTGCTTCTCAATCTTGATCTGTGGCTTGTCTGCTGAGGGGCTGGCGGCCGGCGCCGTGTTTACCAATGGTTCATTGCTTTCTGGTGATGCCTCTGCTTCACTCCCTGAGCTTTCAATGCGCTGCCGTTTTACTTTCTTCTTCTGTTGTAAATGGATAAAACAATCTGAGTTATGATCATGTACATGCCTTTGTATGGTTTCTATTATTGTGTTAATGTAGAACAAAGATTTAAAATTTAAAAGAGGCTGTGTGAGAGTTCTTTGAAATAAATGAATGACAATGAATTTATTTTTTCTTTACAGTACTATAATTTTGTTTTCCATAGTCTATATAGATAGATAAAATTGGAGTGTCTGTTTGTAATATTAAAATCTGTTATGTCCTAAAATTTATGTGGCAACAGCTAGTTTAATGATGACAATAATGGACATAAGTAGAAACACAAAAAATAATTTTCTATGAGATTGCAGAAATTAGCAAGATGTGATTGAAGTGAAAGATGTGTAGAATAATTAAAATATTTGTCAGCGCATACATGTGCTTAGTTCTGGCACAGTGTGACTGACAGTGTGGTGCATACATTTTGTTTGATGTCTGCAGGGTTCTGCTGCTTCTTCTTCGGTGACAAGTCACTGTCACTGCTCTCTAGACGAGGTCTCTTAGTTGTCTGTAATAAAAACCATCTTTGATATATTTACAGAAACAGATGTACTTTATTTTGTCTTACAACAATACAACACTATTGTAAATAAATACAATGTGGATGAATTGCTTACCTTGCCATTCTCAGGGCTGCTTGGGGAACTATCACCATTCACTATGTCATTATCTTTCTCAGCTAATTCTTCTTTGATCACTGGCTTAGAGGGGGTTACTTTGAAAAACGATGTGATGCTGCGCTGTGCCATAGTTCTGGTACCAATATATGAAACGTTTGTTGGAACACAGTAGAGGTGACTAGGAAAGAGTCTGGTAGCACTCTGCTGTACTTGTAATGCTAGTCTACAGGGTACAAATACTTTCAGTACAAGGTTCATGAGTTACTATTGCTGCAAGTGATCCAAGGCTCCATCTGTTAGAGCTGAAACGGAGGACACATTATCTTAGTGCAATGTAATACTAATACCTTCTGTACTGTCAGAATACTCCAACGGAAATCGAAACAATGTTTCTTCACACTTTATGCTTATATTGGTGTTTTCAACAGATTGCACTGTTTCTTATAGATTGACGAAAAATTTAATAAGATGTTAGTACACAAATATTGGTAGAAGCACCATTTGACAATATTGGAATCCGAATTACTGACGGCGAAATTGTAATTCCACTGATATAATTATGTTTATGCGAGGTTAGTTAATTTTGTTATTCGGACATCTATTATCCACCAGTTACCTGTTCAATCAAATCGAATTGAATTGAATAAACATAACACCAATAGAACACATTTTTGTTGAACACACAAAAAAGCGCGAAATAAGTAATTTGACATTTTTGTTGTCATACCATAATACCATAGACTATACAATATATACTGAGACTTAATACCATGAATTCCACCGTCATGAGCTGACATTACATTATTTCGTTCAGGAACCAGTAGTTGCACACTATGTGATAATAACTTAATTTTTTTACAAGAATAATAAACGAATACCTAATTTGTATATACTTTCTTTGTTAAATTATAAAATACCTAATCAAATCAAAATTAAAATATAACTAATTTTTAAACACGAATATTGCCAGAACCAAAATATTATTGAACTTTTTTTGTTTGGATACGCATCTATTATTTTTTAAAGCCAATATTATAGTGTAAAACAAAAATAAACATTTCTGTCTATTCTGAAAATACATATATTTGGAAGCACAAAATTCTTATGATATAAAATATAATTATGAACCAGGTTGATTATCAAATTCATAATTTGACAGTGTATTCAAACACGTTTTTTTATATTCTTCTTGTACCACTGTCAAAATAGGCATGCAAATATTCTACAAGCGGAATCACTAGTCTAAAGCTTAAAAATTGTTACTAAATACTTATATTTCATTTTTATACGCAGTTAGCAAAACATGTTGCAGTGTTTTATGGTGTCCGTGATATTTTTAAGTGTATAATTTGAGTTACAATCTAGAACTTATTTTGCTAAGATGGCTCCCTCTAGTTGCTGAAGTGTCAACTATACGCGTGTCGTCCATGTTCCGAATGTGGTGTGACTTATTTTTGTTTTGTGTTAATTTTCAATACGTTAAGATAAATGTGAAATGCAACAGTATGTGTCATTCCATATAGTGGAACCTTGCTCCGGCTGAATGGATCCCGCCGTGGCGTGGTATCAGCCCGAGCAGGAAGGACCCGCGAAGCGCCTGTGGCTTCGTATCTGGGAAACTCAAAGTGATATAGACAAAATGAACTTGAAAAACTTAGAAAACGCTAACCCTAATGTGAATAAAGCACAGGACTTTATACCAATAAATGATGTGAACGGTGAAAGTAGGAATAATAATTATTTCAACCCCGCGCGGAGGAAAATGAACGATAACCGCGCATCGACATTTAACCTGAACAAAAACCACGATGCTCTCATCGGTGAATACGGGGGTTGTCCGTGGCGGATATCCAACTATAACTATAAGCCAGGGATTTTAGGGTAAGTACGTTTTAATAAATTACTCTGGTGTAGGTTATCAATGTCAACGTGTTTGACGTGTTGGTTATGATGAGCGAGTCGCACGGCGTGACACTCGTCACTAGCTGACAGGGCCGCCGTCGCCGCACTCGCCGCCGATCTTGTAGATAAACTTGCAGTGGTGGTAGTTGACTAGTTTCCTGTTATACATTACCATTGTATTATTACATAGACAGGCCACATAACATTATTGCCGAAAAGTAGGTATTACAAAAAACATTGCGCTCCTGCATATCCTCATGATGGGAAAGGTATGATGTTTACCTATGCAATGGTCAGACTAACTCAAGGATTCCCACTGACTGACACTGACAAATTAACAAATAATCTAATTAATAAGCAATAATAATGTGGAATTTTTTAAATCAAGATTACGGGTGCAAAGAATATTTGATAATTTTATAGAACACCCATATTTGGACCATAATTTAAAATATTTTTTGTATTTTAAGAAAACCAAAAAATGGATGAAGACATAAAACACATACATACATGTTGACCTATGTACATCTATGTACATAGGTCAACATAGATGTAACATGGTTGATGTGATTCAACCAACCAGTCTTACTTCTAAAAGGAAATATTGAAGTAATAGCAAACTGAGTCAATACTTTGTATAGAAAATACCAAAACTGACAACTTTCATTGTCAACTTTGTGCAATTGTCAGAGGTCTAATGTTATTGTTGAACAGAGAGTGAATTTGAATTACACATCAAGCAAATATTTATAATGAATTAGTACCAAATTGTTTGTTCCATTCCTTTCCTCCTAAGGGAAAAAACCTAACGGGTAACCGCCTCACCCAGGCGGGAGCAGTCATTCGACGATTTTCCCCCCTTAAAAAAAAATAAGGAAAAACCAAGATTTATTTAGAGCATTTTATTTCAAAATGTAGCTTACCTACATGTAACTTGGCAAGGTTTTTGTAGTGATCACTTTTGATACTTCTCATACCTAGTTTATCATTTAGTTATAATCATGTATATACGGAATTTAATTAAAAGTAGTATATGAACTTGTGTAGTATGTTTAACATAAACAAAAATTAGAAACAAAGTTGTTAAAAGCCACTATCATTGTTTAGTAATGCTGCTCCCGCTAGCATCAACTTGAAACCATCAAGTATTTGTGCACTAAAGAAATAACTACAAACAAATCTTGCCAACTTATGTGCAGAGGACTGTACTTACAAAAAAATGTGACTCGTCGTAAGTTTTTTAAATGATATGGTCAGCAGCGACTGACTGACTCTGTCTGTTATAGTTATAGACAAATAATATAACTTTTTAACTCGTTGAGTACCGTCTTTGTGGACACAATTATAGAACAATAGGTTGCGGTCACCGGTGACCGCTTGGTGTTTGACAGTTTAAATCACTACATAGTATAAAACACAGCGGGGTAGGGCGGGTCGTTAGTAATGTTAATAAAATAATAATAAATTCCTCTTTAACCTATAGACTTAACCTACTACTTTGGGAATGTTTACTCTAAAGTAGCACTGTTATGGAGAATTAATGATTTCTAGTAAATAATGAACATAGAGACCTATTAACTCGTCGAGTACGGTCATTATAGAACAATAGGTTGCGGTCACCGGTGACCACTTGGTGTTTGACAGTTTAAAATAATGCGCACATCTCTTTTTGAGTTGGCACACATTTTATAGTTAGCACTAAAAAGTAAAACAGTTAAACTCAACAAGATGTTGTAATGCTCTAACATTGTTAGAGTTGCAAAGCTAACATCTAACAGTCAAAAGGGGTGTTTAAGTGTTTTGTGAGTAATGGACTGTTTATCTATGTAGGTAGTTTGTAAAAAGATACAGACTTGTGTCAGACACCAAGTCAGCCAGTCAGTCACTGTCAAACACCAAGCGGTCACCGGTGACCGCAACCTATAGTTCTATAATTGTGTCTATAATGACGGTACTCGACGAGTTAAGTAACCATTAAATAACAAACTCTATGGCAGTAAGTTAGCAACTAGTTTGGGGCTCGTACAGAATGCCAGAATTATCAGTTCAATAATAAATTCATGCAAATTTTTTCTAAGGATATTTGTAAAAAATTGCAAGTCTATTTTCTCATATTTCTATGCTATGTTGTGAATGTTTTGAAAAACGTTATTAAAGTCAAAACATATTTGATGTACACATCCCACCGGACGCTGCTTGTTTCACAGTAGCCGCTCAGCCGTTGCGCTATACATGCACAGCACAAACGATCACAGATTACCTCACGGGAGCTGGACGCGCGGCGTATGCGCACTCCCGCCTTATTTGCTGTCTATTGACAAAATGGCGGACACGACACGTGCTATAAAGGCAAACAGCACCATCTGTCAACAGCAGTTGATGACTGCATATAGGACAAAAGTCCGCGACCCCAATACATTTTCAAGTCACTGAATTTTGTCAATATATTTGGGGCTTCAATATTTCACAATTATAAACAAACAGCAACAAGAACATCCTAAGCG
This sequence comes from Spodoptera picta, assembly GCA_038387885.1. Lineage (NCBI taxonomy): Eukaryota > Metazoa > Arthropoda > Insecta > Lepidoptera > Noctuidae > Spodoptera > Spodoptera picta. The sequence continues at coordinate 341,333 of JAZHFQ010000743.1, read as the reverse complement.
CTTATTGTTTGAAGTCCCACTGAAACAGTTATTAAGTTCTCTATTGATAAAAGATTTCTTTAAACCGGCAGCTAGTTGTAACTAGCACACAAATAAAGGCTGTGGTATTATTATAGACGAAACAGTTACAAAAATTTCCGAAAAAATAAAACCAGGTACCTACCTACGTGATTATTTGTTGTTTTACAAAAGGGCGAAGGATGTAAAGTCTCGTATGTATTTTTTTTTTCTCAACAGTTATGTTACCAAAAATACATTTTTGAATTATAATTAACAAGATTTTATTCTTGTCATTTGTTAACGAATGTTAGGTATAACATTTTGCATCTGGGTCCTGTACTAAAACAAAAAGGCCACAACTAGACGTCGCCATGCCCGCCGCCGACATGTTTTTGTGCAGTGGTGTCTGTCGCCAACAAAGCGCTCCTTGTCCACATAGCTTTAACAGCAACAGCGATATTTTGGGTAGAAATGAGTCCCGAGGTGGCAATCGTCCCAAGACATAGAATCGTTTTAATATGTTCAGTTACGAGATTTCGTGTGTTATTGTTATAAATATAATAATTACATTGTACAGTGGCTTTAGGTGCCCTAATGTGCACCTCTGCATACCCCATCGGGGATAAATGGCGTGTGTTATGTTATCCTTACTAATAATATTATAAATCGGAAAGTGAGTTTGTTTGTTACGCTTTCACGCCGTAACTACTAAACCGATTGCTTTAAATTTTTGCGGACGTAAAGTTGGAAGTCTGGATTAAATAATAGGATACTTTTTATCCCGGAAAAATTTGATATTCCTAAGGGAAAACAAAAGTATTGGTATAGATGGCGCTGTGTGTATTGGTATATGTCGCATAGGCTACTTTTTTATCCTTTTGTGACGCGATGAACGCCGCTGGTAAAAACTAGTGTTATATACTAATTATGCATACGTAACATAGCGACACGTTTGTTTTGAAAATACATATATCTGGGCAGGAGCTGCCCAGAGATGAGATACCAGCTTGGACCTTTTGACGCGGTCCAAAGGAGAACTGTAAGACTTGTTGACGATCCTATACTTACGAGCGGTATCGAGCACTTAAGTCTAAGGAGAGATTTGCCTCCTTGTGCGTGTCCTACCGCTTGTATAATGGGTTGTGTTCTGCAGAATTGTTTGATATGATGCCCACGGCCACTTTCTATCATCACACTACTCGCCATCGACAGAGAGTTCACGCTCACACATTGGAGCCCAAATGGTCCCGTACAGTTCGGTTTCAGAGGAATTTTCTCCCACGGACCCTCCGATTGTGGAATGAACTCCCTGCCGTGGTTTTCCCAGTGGGCTACAACATGGGGTTTTTCAAGAGGGGAGTGAATAGTTTTCTTAAGGGTCGGCAAGACGCATGTAATGCCCCAAGTGTTGCAGGCGTACAGAGGCCACGGTAACCGCTTACCACCAGGTGGGCCGTGTGCCTTTTTACCACCGTCGTGGTATAAAAAAAACCAAATAGTTCTATATTTCGTAGATATGACAGTGAATATAGGTTACCTACCTGCTCAGGTATGGGCCGTGTGGGAGCGGTGCCGGCCGAGTTAGGGACTACACGTGCCGGTCTAGATAGCACGTTTATTTCATCTAGTTCGATTACTTACTGTAAAGTTTTTACCAAAATTATTATTATATTAGCCTTTGACAGACGAGATTTTTTTACGTAAGAATTTGATACCTTATTACCAGTTACGCTATGCCAGTGCTACATATTAATAAACAAGTAATTCACCTTGTTAATATTTCGATGGAGGTTGCTTTCTGAAACTGGATTTAAAAGAATTCAGAGTAAGTTCGGTCAGGTGAAAGGAGTATGTTAAGGTCAGCTGTGGTCATTGTCATTCTGTCACAACACAGCTGTAGGACCTCGGCAGACATATTTACTGACATTAGAGAACTATCACGTACGTTTACTGCAGTCTGAGTGGCGTCTTCTTATGTCATCATGGCACTTATTGCCGCATTGGCGTTGTTCAAATTGTTGTAGTTCCGGGTCTGAGTGTGATGTGCATGTGAAATGCAACGGCTGTGGGGCAATTGACAAAATGAGTTAGGTTTATGAAAACACCCACGATACAGGAGGACATACTAGTGGGACATACATAAAAAAAAAATAGAAAGCTCTTCTTATCACTGTAATATTCCCTTATGATCTATTATTAGTCACATGTCAAAAATTATTTCTATTTTAACTCTAGTCAGCATTTTAAGCAATGCTACGTGCAACTTCCAGTGACTTATCTACAATCCCCAAGCCACAAGCCAAGCTTCGTGCCAACAGTAGGGAGCTTGTGAACGTCCTCCCGTTGTAGGGTTAAGTTCTAGCTGATGATACGTGTTGCACGTTTCAGGTTGCACGAGGAGATCGAGCACTTCTACCAGTACATGTCCCCGACGGAGACGGAGCACCTGGTGCGGTCGACGGTAGTGACCCGCATCCGCGGCGCTATCATGGCGCTGTGGCCGCAAGCACGGGTCGAAGTGTTCGGCTCGTTCCGCACCGGCCTGTACCTGCCTACCAGCGACATTGATCTAGTTGTCATCGGTGAGTTCAGTGAGTTCCTTTACAGATAATATACAAACTCTTTGCACCACCGCTCTTTGTGCCGTGAATGTTTCAATTCTATATAAAAAAACTTTGCAAATGCGAAGTAGCCTAATTTTGCATAAAGTAACTCAGTCGCTATGAAACTTAAAAAATTAAAAGTTAACACGTTAACCGCCACGTTGGTCGCCGGTGCCCTACGTTTGCGGAGGATATGCCTTCAGCAGTTTTCTGTCGGCAGTCAAAGGCTTAAGTAATTTATTTCAAATTAAAATTGCGTCCATAGTGTGCGAAGTATGCACATACTTACTTCTTCATAAGAAGGAGAGCGAGGTTCCGATAAGACGTCGTTTGACTTCCGTTAGTGAGCATTGTGCATGGTGATGCAGTGAGAAACAGTTGCTGAAGCGGCTTCAGTCATGCAGTGACATGCGTCACTTCCATTGCGATTCATTTGTGTGTGATTGAGAAAGGAAAAATGAAAGAGTTCGCATTAGTCAGTCGTGTAATGTGTATGCTCCCAATCTGCACTACTATCTAATCACTCCAGATTAAAATATGATTTAACTCGTTAAGCTGTTTATTGTGAATATTGTAATTGATGTATATTTGTATGTCCCGTGTCGCGTCCACTCAAACCTTAATCAGGTGGTCAGATGTTAAGCCGCCGTTACAGTCAGGTATAAGTGACAGATTTGCTGACTGCCTGCCTTCCTTACGATCAACTAGTGCTCAGCGAGCCATTAGTGCGGGCTAGACGGCGCGCTCGTAAACCCGGCGCAAGGCCGCCGAGCGACGCCCAGCCGGGCGTGGGGTGTACTGTGACGGCAGCCGGTTTCATATCACACACACGACTATATAGCTTATCTCATACTTTTTAACAAAGCCGCTGACATAATAACATAATCACCTGATAGGTACCGGCTTCATTAAATACTTAGAAGTCTAATCCGAAAATCTGCATTCTTCGTAATCGTTATATGATATTTAGTGAAACAATGTTATCCTAATGAAATGGTAGTATTAAGTACACCGCGCGGTGCAGACTGGCAGCTGAGTGCGCGGCGGTGGAAGTGAGCGCGTTTGTTGAACCCCGCCCACGTGCGCCCGACCTCCGACAGCTCGCGATAATATTAACCTGATACCTATACGTGCGCATGTATTTCTCAATTAATAATATTATGCGTGTACCACATTACCACATACAGACGATGACAGTTACACACAAATTATCTCTTTGACTAGACAAATTAATCCGGTTACATCTATTATAATGAGATTAATGGCGTATTGACGATGTTTGAAGTAGTCACACTAAATGACGAGATCTCGTGTAGGGAAATACAACGTTAGACAAATGGTATTAATGCTAGCCGAATGCAATTGAACATTGTAAAAAACAATATGTCGTATGTCAACAAAGATTCCTCTATTGTACTCGAGTAGCGCGATGTAGGACGGCGGTACGGCTCCGGCTAGTGTAGTCGTGTACTATGTCACTGGGCAGTGGATACAAGTAGTGGGCGCGGCGCGGCTATTTCGGGGCGACCACTTGCAGCGCGGCCTCGAGCCGCTGTAATGCAATATTTGCACTTGTACTACACTCCACTGCCTAGACACAATGTACATGATCTTCCTCACTAGCTGCTAGATAGCCCAATATTACATGGAACAGGAGTATTTAACACTTTTCAGCAGTTCTAAAAGGCGTGATGTCGTAAAGGCGTTAATTCACAATACCTATAATATACGTGTCGTTTTATGGAATTCGCAACTTGTGTAAGTTTATTTCTTATGTATCGTCTGTCGTATGATGCTGGTATCGTTAGGAGTTCAAGAAATAAGTTGATATAATTCTGACATAATAGCTAGTCTGACGTGTTCGCATTACGTGCCAGACCGCTCACACTAATATGTTATTGTTACGAGTATGAATATCGAGAACGTTGCAATCTCAATAAGAATTCGTGACACTGCCGTGTCCGGTAGAGGCCGCCAGTGTGCCGGTGTCAGTGACTCGGGCAGTTTTTGTGTAGTCTGTGTGGCGGAGTGAGCCACCGTTACCAGTGTAACGGTCCAAGTTTTATCTCAGTACGCACTTGGTACACTCTTGGTGGACTTGTTCTTGTTGCAATGGTACACAGTTTACACCGAGGTCGAATCGAATGTGACTCGAATGAAGCACAGTTATGGTGACGCAGGCGGTTACTGTTGCAGGTCAGTGGGAGAAGCTACCGCTGTGGACGCTGGAGCGCGAGCTGGTGGTACAAGACATTGCCGAGAAGGAGAGCATCAAGGTGCTGGAGAAGGCCACCGTGCCCATCGTAAAGATGACAGATAAATACTCAGACGTCAAAGTAAGTCCACTGTAACTTGTGCTTCTTTAGCAAACACATAGTTCACTGGTACTTGCTGCTGGTGATTGAATCGAGGAATGTATTGAACTGTAAGGTTTGTTTTCCCCGCCAGGTGGATATATCATTCAACATGAGCAGCGGAGTCAAGAGCGCAGAGCTCATTAAGCAGTTCAAGGTGAGTCCGCGTACAGTGAGGTGACCGTGTACGAGTATGTAACTAGTGCTACATATCGCGGTGACGTGTTGCAGGACAAGTACCCAGTACTGACGCGACTGGTGATGGTGCTGAAGCAGTTCCTGCTGCAGCGCGACCTGAACGAGGTGTTCACGGGAGGCATTTCCTCGTACTCCCTGATCCTCATGTGCATCAGCTTCCTGCAGCTCCACCCGCGCCCCGAGCGCCTGCGCCAGCCGCACAACCTTGGCGTGCTGCTCATCGAGTTCTTTGAGCTGTACGGCCGCAAGTTCAATTACGTCAAGACTGCTATACGGGTCAAGAACGGAGGTTCCTATGTCTCCAAGGACGAGATACAGAAGGTAATCTCCTTGGCGCGACTCCAACGATGAAGTGCTAGCCGCGGCCGCCGGAGCTAACGTTGTACGGTATCTGTTCGCAGGAGATGAACGACGGTCACCGGCCGTCGCTCCTGTGCATCGAGGACCCGCTGACGCCGGGCAACGACATCGGACGCTCCAGCTACGGAGCGATACAAGTGAAGCAGGTGAGCGCCGTGCCATGTGGCCGCAGGGATGTGTGGGCGAGTAGTGACGGGGCGTGTGTCGCAGGCGTTCGACTACGGCTACATCATCCTGCAGCAGGCCGTGGGCGGCCACAGCGCGCTGCTGGCGCGGCACAGCGTGCTGGGCCGCATCGTGCGCGTCACGGACCACGTGCTGCAGTACCGGCGCTGGGTGCGCGACACCTTCGAGTCCTACTTCTTCCCGCTGCGCCGCGCGCACCTCTCCTCGCGCGAGCCCTCGCCCGAGCCCTCCGACAGCGAGCCGGTACCCAATTATTCTAATTAAACTGTCAAACACCAAGCGGTCACCGGTGACCGCAACCTATTGTTCTATAATTGTGTCTACAAAACCGGTACTCGACGAGTTAATATCCATTACCTATTGCTCTTCAAATTGTGTACTTTGTGTCATTGTCAATTTTCGTTAATTAACAAATTACAAAAGTGCAATCGCGATATCTCGTCAAGTACTGAGGCCTTAGTACGAGTTTGATTTACGTTTAAAGTATTCGAAACGAGTATGCGTTCGGCACTCTGATTGGCCGGCGCCAATGAAGCAACCAATCACAGCGCCGAACGCGTACTCGTTACGATTACTTTAAACGTAAAACAAACTCGTACTAAGGCCTCTGAACATTAACAAAATGTTATGCATTTGTCGTAGGAGTGGTCAGACAGCGGGTCTCGCGCGGCAGGTAGCCCGCCCATCATCGCGGCAGTAGCGGGCCCCGCGCCCCCCGGCGCGCCCGCGCCCCCTGCGGTCGGCGGCAGGACCTCGCCGCCGCCCCTGTCGGCGCTGCAATGCTCGTCGCCCACGCCCCGGCGCGTGTCGGCGCACCAGAGCCTGATCATCCACCACATCACCAGCAACTCGGACTTCAACAACATTCCGAGCCTCGCCCGCTCGCGCCGCGCCACGCGCGCCGAGCCCGAGGAGTTGAACGCGGGCGCCGTGCAGCGGTACGGCGAGGGCGGCGCCAAGGGACGCAACCAGCGCTCCTTCTCCATGAAGCAGCGCCGCTACTCGTCCCCGCCCGGCGCCTGCGCCGCCGCGCCCCGCTACCGCGCGCCCCCGGACCGCCACAAGAAGCGGCGCGGCTCGCACGCGCACCACGCGCACCCGCGCTCATAGCGCCAGTGGCGGCCGCCGCGCCCCCCGCGCCCCGCAGCGCCCCCAGCGCCGCCCAGCGCCCCCCGCGCCCCGCGCGCCCCCAGCGCCTCAACGCGGCGATCGACTACTACGCCACCTCACACCGGGGACCCCACTCTACATTCGCCCTATTTACGGAATTCTAAACTAACTTGCACAACATTGTTTTATCCTTTTCAAATTGTAGTGCCTAATTTATTTTCAGTTTCCAAGAGACTGCAATATTGTTGATGCAAGTATGCAATAACATGAACGATATCATTGCACTGTGTCGTTCATGTTATTACGGAAAGCAAAGTAACCAAACCGTCCACCTTCCGACAGCTAGTTGATCTCAGAACTGTTTTTGCCTTGTACAGCCAGTAGTTACGTCCCCAGTGAGTGTCATTGTAGTAGTGCGCGAGTGACTCAGTGTGGTGGTGAGTGGACAGGAGTATGTGGAGCGTCGGGCAGCTAGCGTGAGCGTACGCCATACTGTATGTAGTGTGAGCGTAAGCCATACTGTATGTAGCGTGAGCGTACGCCATACTGTATGTAGTGTGAGCGTACGCCATACTGTATGTAGCGTGAGCGTACGCCATACTGTATGTAGTGTGAGCGTACGCCATACTGTATGTAGTGTGAGCGTACGCCATACTGTATGTAGTGTGAGCGTACGCCATACTGTATGTAGTGTGAGCGTACGCCATACTGTATGTAGCGTGAGCGTACGCCATACTGTATGTAGTGTGAGCGTACGCCATACTGTATGTAGTGTGAGCGTACGCCATACTGTATGTAGTGTGAGCGTACGCCATACTGTATGTAGTGTGAGCGTACGCCATACTGTATGTAGTGTGAGTATACTACGCTATACTGTATGGGGCTCACGCGGACTGCTTACTGTAGTCGGACGTACCTGTAGCGTCTTGCGACTCATGGCTGACTCATATCTTATGAATATCCACGTAATGTAATGTCGGTATATACTACGTAGCACTGTCACTAAGACGAGTACAACTGTCTAGTTTAGTATACATAGGCCTCTGCCTCCTCATGAATTGTACTTCGAGTTCCAGCAGCTATAATATTACTAGTACGCATTACCTACGCGATATCTTTCGAAATGTAGCTAGAGAGTGAAGTATTGAATACGCCTTATCTACCATATGTTAGTGAAAATGCATTAAAGGAAAAAAAGATCAAATAAAAATAAATACAATATGTCCAAGAGCGCAGTACAGTGGGACGTGATGTGTGGCTGTACTAACCTCTGGTGGCGGCTTGTACTAATAATATTATACCGAGTCGTGTACAAATATACTAGGATCATGTCCACGACGATGGGTTTCTAAACATTGTCCAGCTAGACAGGGCGAGCGCTGCCTCGACATGATCCTGTGCTAACCAACACTATCATGGACAGAGTTCGCCAGATATGTAAGCTTGTTGTATATTGTGGTGTATTGTTTTCTAGACAATCGCCATCATATACAGGCAGCAAGCGTGGGAAGTAAATGATTCGAAGTAAATGATAGGAAGTAAATGATATCGAAAATAAAAATTAGCTCCAAAGTGAATATATTTGTAAGTGCGTTAATGTATTCCAGTCGGAACGATATATTTATTGACGGACTCTTCACTCGCGAGTTGTTGTTTCAAGACTCCGGGTCGAGGTACAAACTATTTAATGAACTGAAGTATATTTATGTATATATTGTAGTTGGAGTGATGACAGGGCGAGACGGCGCGGACTGACGGATGACGTGCCAGTTGACGAGGACTGTTCATGAATCAAAAGTTGACTTGCATCGTTAGGTCGTCTACGCAGACATGTGCGAGCCTCGCCTCTTAGTGACGCGATCATATTTATTATATTTAGTGATCTATTGACTGTTATGTTTTGATTTGTTAGTCAAACTTGTAGAATCATGTGAAATGTATGGTTAACTTGTTACATCGTGCAGTACAAACATTGTCGAGTTAGTATAAGGTAGGTTACAGGCTCGCGTAGCGCGTGCAGTGTCGGGAGCGCATCGACTGTGATTAACTCTTACTCGTAGATAATAAATACATAGATAGCTGATATATTTTCCTACAGTTCAGTTTCTGTGATTAAATTATAGTACCTACAGATAGTTCGAAGTAGAGACAGCAAGGTACATACTGTGCACATCGGATCACAATATCCATGTGAACAATTGATTATATACCTGTGACTAGAGTTGCCCAGTGACACGGGTTTTCGTGAAATTCTGACGATTGTATTAGTTACAATAGTACACTGACTAAACGGAGGAGACAACTACTATATGCTCATATGTAATATGTAACAGTTACAATCTGTACACCACGCGGTAATTACCTGCTACGGTACCAGTACTCTAGTTTGGTATAATTAATTATTAAAAAGTAAATGTTAAGTAATTCCTTGCTCCTTTGTTTTTGATTGACTTTGTTTATGGTATGCCTTAGACATACTGATTTTATTATTGACCTAGATTGAATTAGTGTTTAGTAAATTTTGTTGATATTTCTGCAGCATTTTGTTAGCGTGTCTCGCACGCGTAGCTAATTATACAATGTGTTCCTATACCGTATGTTATTGTTTCGTTAAGTTTGTCGCGACTACGTGTACCTGTCGCACTCTCACTCCGCGTTCGACTCCCTGGCCACTAATACTACGGTATCGAGTTACGTTGACTCTAGTATAATCGAGTGCTTTACCTAGCAATAATTTGTTAACGTAAGTTTAATGCGCCGGCCACGACATATCGTAGCTTTGTTTATGTCCGGTGGATAGACTGCGGCGATACTGTCGTGTGAGCCGTCGGTCGTATGTAGCCTGTTCTAATTGTGTCCTTATAATTGTTTCTGATCTGTAGTAGAAAATAAAAGTGGCGACATGTCCGAGCGCTCGAGCGATGCCCCAGCACTAGATCGTCATGCTCACTATATGTCTCCGCGGGACGCTCGGCGCTCGGCCGCGCCGCTGTAGTGCGAGTAGAGTTGACTCGTGTGTCGCCGCAATGTGCGGCACGTGCGTGCGAGTGACGCGTTGGTTCCCAGCGACGTGACGCGTTGGTTCCCAGCGACGTGACGCGTTGGTTCCCAGCGACGTGACGCGTTGGTTCCCAGCGACGTGACGCGTTGGTTCCCAGCGACTTGACGCGTTGGTTCCCAGCGACGTGACGCGGCGGAGAGTACTGCGCGAGCGTGCCGCGCCCACTGGCGGGTCTGTGTGCCACTCGCTAGTTGGTTGGTACATGATCGTGTCCAAACGTGTGGTGGTATCCGTTTGCATATTACTCTTTGTGAGTGTTCACTAGTTGTCTAAACTTGATACATTTTGTATTATTTATATTGCAATTATTTAATTAGACGATCGAGTTCTGCCGCCATCTTGTATACAAGTATAACATAACGATAACGCCAATGTTTTGATAAAAAAGATAAATATATAAGATAAAATAAAAAAAATATATTACATAACGAGTGAACTAAACGATGTACGAAATTAGGTTACAATTAAAATATGTCTGGTGCGGCGAGTCGCTCGTATTTGTATGAGTAGTAAGGTTGATGGTCGCGTGGCTACGGAAGTATGCATTTATCGAGTAGGCTGCCTGGCCCGGTGCGAGCGCCTGGCCGCGCCGGCTGTAGCGTAGACTTGTTTGTATATCTGTATGTAAGTACGTAGCATAATGTTAGTGTAATCCATTGTACATAGCGTCTGCGGACGACACACATGTACATACACGCCTGTATATACCATGTAAATACACTCGAGATATATATTTAATATTAATATAAATTTGATTTAAAGAACGTTTTAAAAATAAATTAATAAAAACACAAAAAAATAAATAAAGACATACAGTGAGTATGAAGTGGAAAAAGCGATTTTGACTTTTATTTACCAAATCCCCAGTAACCAATAAGAACCTTTAACTTGTAAATAAAATGCAACGGCAAGTGGAAAACAGAATTTATAAAATTCTGCTGTCACGAAGCGGAAGTAGAAACTTTTATGTACATTCCTCCGTCAAAGAATTTTTATACATTGTGTTCGCGTCTGAAGCAAGAGTTACTTTACTTTTAATTAAAGTGATGACGTCACTAAGCTTCGGCGCGAGATTAGAACCAAGCCTTGAATAAGTCGTGAAACTGAAAATTGTTGATAACGAGTGTTGTGCACAATTGGGTACTTGCCAACTAGTCAAAATCAATACTTTTTTTAGAACCGACATAAACGACAGTTTTCTATGAATTTTGTACGAGATTGTGTATTGTGACGTCACGTTTTACCGTCAAACATTGCTTAAAAAAATACTGGAAAAATACTAAAATTAGGTTTCATAAAATCAATTATTGAAAATGTGATTATTTTTGAATATAACAACAACAATGTATTGAACAGTCGAAATAATTTACGAGTATTTTTGATTAAATAATTTAACATAGTGTTACATTCATACTGCCAGAGATCACACTCCCAGAGTATGTGATGGGCGGACTGCGCGTATTCGCTCGTATATAAATTAGGTCTCGCATTATAGTTAGTACATAGCAGCACATGCACGTCACTGCTCCTCAAGATCGACCGGAAGCACGCCCGCGAGCTCAGGTAGGGCCTCGATGCTAACCGTCCTAGCCTTACCCCAGAAAATCAAGGCTAGACGCTGGCCTTGGAGAAGTTTTCGCCGTACCGCGCCTATTGTGGCCCTATCAGCCCAGACAGGTGCTCCGTAGCACACGCATCCCAGGTAGGTTGCTCCGTATATGATCCTGAGCGTAAGAAAAGAGAGACTGATAACCTGCTTAACCTTTCATGTGTCTAATCGCAGATCCACGGGAGACATAATGTGAAATAAAATAAATTTGGAAATATTTCATCAGTTTTATTTATATTCGATTAAAGTTGATTTTACGAATATAAATAAAACTGATGAAATATTTCCAAATTTATTTTATTTCACAGTATCCTTAATAAGAAAAAACAGTATAAATTATGAGTATCAAAGAAACTAATACATAATTCAATTAGAACTATGAGGAATGGGGTACATCTCTATTTGTTTCATGATCTCATTCTTTACCTTCATAACTAGTTGTTGGCGCTGAGGGCACGTTGAATTCGATTCTGGGGATGGGGTCTATGGTCTGTCTTCGATTTTTGTTTATTCCTGTGTTTTTTTTAATAACTTCAGCGTTGACTGACTTTTACCGCAGAATTTTTATTTGTTTTTAAAGTATTTTTTGAAATGGAAAGTAAGTATAAATTTAACGCTTGTAGCCGTGTACTTATCAAACCATTGTTTTTTAAATGTTGTTTCTGTTCTTAACTTACCTATGTATCGGTAGCGTTTACCCATATGCGCGCGGGGGAGCCCGCGCACAGATTGCGTTTCTCTATTTACCTACGACGGAACGGAGCAGGTATATATGCGTTTAAGGTGAGAGATGTTTGTGTGTGTGTTTGTACAAAGTAATGCTCCCACCTATCTTCTAAACCAATGATCCGATTTTTATGCGGTTCTCAATAAACACCCGTTATTTGATGAGTTCATGTTCTTAGACAGGTGCCATGGCTATAATTCACTAGGGGGCGTCACATTAGTGCAAAACAATATTGCAATATAATCAAAATGAAATGTCCGATTATAATACAGATACACGATCCAGGAGTAAAAGAGATATCTTATACATTTTTTTTAATAATAATATTAAAAAAAACAAGAAGTTTTTAGAAGTTCGTCCGAATCAAGTTCTTCGCTCATTTTTCTATTTGTTTTAAGTGAAAGAAAGAAAGATGCGTGCGCGCGAATCCGATGTTGTGCTGCTCTATGCCAAAGTGACCTTGACAGCCGCACGCCTATGACGTCACTGACCAACTTCTATAGTAGTTCGTGGCACTCGGTGGCGCACAGGGGCATAGACGACCAATTGTTTTGTAGAGATGGGAAAATAACTATCGACCAGAATTGGTAACAACTTTATAATTACGTATAGGCATCTACCTGAATGTCGAAATTCATCTACTATCCTTAGTAATGAAGTAGATAACCAAGTTCATATTTTATTGACCTCAAATAGTTTTAGATATTCGTAACTTTCTGTATTCATAAATATTTCAATGGTGAAATTAACCTTTCACGGCACATCACTGGCCAACTTGATATGAAGTGATTAGCGTTCTGATGAAAGTTACAAAATTATTCTTATTCTTCTTATTTGAATAAGATAGTTAAAATGAGCAACTTCTATAGAATTTGTGGCGCTGGTGGCACGAAAATCCCGAACTTCTATAGACGTGCTTGGCGGTGAAAAGGTTAACACTGAACATACCTACTGCAAATAGTAACACTTCTACAATGAGATACAGCGTTGTTCTACGATAGTAGACAGTTTCTAGAACGATTGAACTGTTCTAATAAACCATACACGCACCGCCCACAAACCATTGTAGTACAATCCTAACTCGGCAGGCTACGGCTACGGCGTAGACTAAAAGGATACGCTACGTGGCGTAGCGCTACGAGAACGAACTGCGTAGCACGCTACGACAATCATGCAAGAATATGTTTGTGGACACACCTCTCGGATAGGCGAGTTTTTGATGTTCTACTTTTTTATTCGAGATGGGTAAAGTAATAAATCTTTTATTTATTTTTCACAAAGCTTTAGAGAACAGAGGAGCTAAGCAGGGATGTATATACGCATCCATAATATAAAGTGTGCTCAGTACACAATACATAGTGGGTTAAGACAATTCCAGTGGCCAAAAAATATTTAAATAGGTATGACTCGACACTGGTATCGATTATTAAATAGGTATGACTCGACACTGGTATCGATTATTAAAAATTTATCGGTACCTGCTGCTACATACACATATTGTCTACCTACGAACTTCCATCATGACTGTATTCTATGTTACAACTTTCGTGAGACATACTAAATTAATTATTATGTTCTTAGAGTAGCAGCGCGACAGTTGCTGCATCGCGAATATATGTAAGCCTCTAGCATGGCTTGAAACTAGTCGAGCAAATAATCTCGTGAGTAAACCGAAAAACATAATGACTATATTAAACAGTAGGTATAGTAGTATACTCGGATGCACAGACTGCACGTCGACTTTTGTACGAATTACGATACTGCGATCTTGTAGCAACTTTTTCATTTTTTTTTAATTCGAGAGGAGTGCTCGATACGTTCTAGCGGATCATTATCTTGAGTACCGATAACCGATCGTCTCTCTAAAGGACTATGTGCAATATTTATTACGGGCTACTATACAACAATATTATGTTATAACATATTATTTAAAGAACCGAAAATGCACCTGTAGCACCTCTGGTGTCGCGGGTGTCCATGGGAGGCGCTGATCGCTTACCATCAGGTGATTCGACTGCTCGTTTGCCTTTTACTCCCCAAATAAATTGTTTATTTTGCTAATGATCACTACCATAGCCTTGTAAAGAGTAGTTGTTTTGAGTTCGGATCGAATCTGCGGCAGTTTATACAACAGCCAAGTACCTGCCCCAGTAGCCACAGCAGCAACCGTACATGTAGTAATTGGGTACTTGCCTTAATTGTTTCGTCAGGTACAGCTTATTATACGGACCTTGTGGAATCTAGAACGTACGTTTAGGCGCTTTTGCCATACTTATTACTGGAAGCAAGTATAAAAGCTCACACATAGGACCCACTTAGATTTTAGTGAAATTTCCGTGGTGCTTGGCGACTGGGCTTCACTCAGTTGTACTATACAGTCTCTTTTTTGTGCCTTTAGGCTCAATTCATTCTGTCTCCTGCAGTAATTCGCCGAGGAAAGTGGAAACTATCGTTTTTTTTCTTCTCTTATTCTGATTCACTTCGTTGCGGGAACCAAGACAGTTGTTCATGTCCCTGGGACGCACCGGACTTCAGAGTTCCGGTGTTTTCATGGTTGTATCTACTGTAGATCCTGGCTTACAGGAGTTGCAGCGGTTTTGGGAGGTTGTGGCGGGCTTGTCCCAATAAAAATGTTATCACAGTGCTTATTATGAAAAGATAACATCACGCCTTTTATCCCCGAAGGGTTAGACAGAGGTGCACACTACAGTACTAAATGCCACCGTACAATGTAACACCCACTTTTATGTTATGAGTCCTATGTACCAAGCACGTATCTAGGCTCCGTGCTAGTACGTACTGAGATTTTTTTAAAACCCGGTCATACTATGTCCGACCCGGGAATCGAACCCGAGACCCTTTGCCTGGCAGTCGCACTTGCGACCAATCGGCCAACGAGGCAGTCAGTCTTAAGTTTAATTTATTTATAATTTCTTTCAATAATAATAATTTCTATTTACGCCAATTATCTGTTGCCCCAATCACGTCCAGGTTCGGGGTAATAGGTACGCTGAGAACACAGGCCTGAACCGTGGAGTAGCTCTGCAGGCGGTCCGGTCTCGTTCCAAATGCACTTCCAGGTCTTCAGCAGGGCCTAGGTAGTTCCCAGGTAGAAGGAGGTCTGGTCTTCCACTCGCCGCCAGGTAGATGGCTGCGACGCGAGGTCAATTGTAGAACATAAATCCTGGAAGCGCAGACACAAGGCAAGCGTTAGCAGAGCTCGGACCACGTAGCCGCGTCCAAAGGTCACAGTGTCCCAGCAGACAAAGAAAAAAGGAATAGCCGCTGCTAGCGAGAAATTAAGAAGAACCTTACAATAGCAACACTTACGCAATACATGGAAACTTACCCCAGCGGGATTCCGATTACAATTTATATAATTGATTTGAAGTAGATTTAGCTAGGTAGGTAAGTACGATCTTGCAACGTAGGTCGTCCGCGATCGAGTGACACAGCCGTCACCTCTGATGCCTTTAGCACTTCGGCACTCCAGCTGAGCACTGGCCTTTTTGCACCTTGTACTCTGTTGTTTTTTTATTACTATTTTTTTTTGTCCTTTCTGTAATGGTGCAAATAAACTGTTTTTCTTTCTTCTTTTCTTCTTTCTTTAAGTTGACTGCTCGTTGGATTTTACGAATGCGCCCGAGACGAGCCGACACGACTATAGTTATTAATTCGTTTAGAGATGCATAGGCGCAATAGAAGCGAGGACCTTTGCGTAAACAATTAATATTGGGTTCCGTAATGTTTTTATATAAAATTAGTTACCTATTTTAATGCGTTTTAAATTAGTAAGTAGTAAGATGTGTTTCTTTTTGTTTATTTAGTATATTTTAATAATAGTTTTAGAATAATCTATTGTAATTATTGATAATGTATATGGTTTCGAAGCTATTTTTAGGGCAAACAAGGTACAACGTTACATGATGTATTCATAGTTTGTGGTCTCTGTAAGTAGATCCTGGCTTTCAGAGATTGGGTATAAGTGTGTCTTGCCCAAATGAAAAATCCAATGCTTTGTAAAATTGCAAGATAATGTAAAAATGTTAGACTGAAATCGTAATAAATGTAGGTTTGATATTTGTTGCCTATATAACATTACCTAATCCAGTAAGTACATACTTGTCCACGGAAGTGAATCTTTATTTCTTAAAAGTGTAGGTGTGTGTGCACTGAGTAGGAGGTCAAATTATTTTTCGCTAGTTACCTTATATGTAGGTGTAATACTTACTATGTATGCATGTCATATACTTTACTACAACTGATTATCTATTGGACTAAAATCAGAATGAACTAATTCAGCAGGTACATCGACTATAAGTACCTATAGTGTAGTAGATTACTACGCTAGCTAACAGCTTGCAACCGAATACATTGATGTTATTGTAGATGCAATCCAACTGCTGGCGAGTTACAATATAAGCCAAGTTATCTGAGTGATGAGTCAAACGGGAAGCCTCTCACAGCGACGCACACTGAAAACGAACAACGTTAAAAAAGTGAACGAGATACTAGGGGCACTCAACGCAACCATACTACAACACTCACTTACCAAACTACCCACCCTTATCGCAAAGGAATAAGGCCGAAAATCGATTGGTTTATGTTTTTAAGCAATCTTCAATATAAGAGGGTAGTTTAAAAACGCATGCGCGAGGCGGCGTAAACACTGTCGTGTCATCAGTCGTACGGCTGTTGCCGGCGCGCTCGGACGTTGCGCGCCTTTATAAATAGTGAAAGACGCGACGCGTGTGTTGTGGTGAATTGTTTCAATCACATTTTTATTAAGACGTTTGTGCACAAATAAGGAAAGAACTTGGGAGTGATTTGTACGGTGAGTAGCAGTTGAATGTTTTAATAAATCTGGATCATTGCGCTGCGTCGGCGGTATGAGGTTGTGACCCGGTTTTTGAAATAAAAATAAATTTCCATTTTTTTGCGTCGCCACGTGCGAGGGGAGTCGAGGTGCAGCATGTACCCTTCCAGGGTGTCAGGCCGGCCAACGGCCAGTCGATGGTAGATTTATTTAGATTTACGTAACAATAGGTTTGGCACCGACCGAGCGACGGTGAGGCGCGTGCCGGCAGTGCGCCACCATGGCTACACACAGTTTATTTTCGCAACATGAACAAAGGGTTAAGGCTGTTTAATACACAATGTTCTTCATGAACAATCTTGTCGAGTATTCCACTTCTATATTTAGAGCTATAATGGAGACTCTGAGACTAAATAATGAAGTAGTTCATTTTAAGTTGTTACTATCCTGAATATGAAATTAATACACCATTTCTAGAATGGTTGTAAGTTTCCTCATTATGTCTTAGATTTGATTTGTTGCTGTATTGGGTGCTCATTGCACTCAACTGATACAGAGGTCCATTTGGCGATGATGCCAGCATGTTTTGCATCAGGAGCAAAAAGATAAAATGATCCCATTCAGAATCCTAAATCGTAGTTTAGAATCATCAAGCCTTGTAACATAGACTCTCATGTTATAAGACAATAGACACCGCTTGCAATAATAACATAAGGAATCTTAATATAACTTCAGTCAGTATCTATATGTAATGCACTGGTCGTAAGTCACTAACGTATAATAATACCACTGCAAGTATTTGTCAACACATACTTATAGTACCTACTTAACCACTTACGTCTTGATGGATCTTACCTTCAAAGTTAGTAACAATAAGTATCTCTATTAGTGCGGTATCTGATCCAAATATCGCAGACATGCCCAATTAAGAATCTCTCAAATCCCCGAATCCCCAACCATCCTCAAACTCCTTATTCCCAAAAGGCCGGTAACGCACTTGTAACGCCTCTGGTGTTCCGGGTGTCCATGGGCGACGCCGATTGCTTACCCTTAGGTGATCCGTCTGCTCGTTTACCGGCTTATGGCATATAAAAAATGTATTACACATTACATCTGCTGCATCATGCTACACGTTATAATGAACTACTCAGAGAACATCGCGTCGTCCTGAATTACCCGTCTGTCGGCTATTCTGACAAATACAAAATGATGTATGATTTTTTTTTATATTTCACAATATCACAAGCACAATCTCGCAGTAAAATGAAAACATTGACAGCGCGGGTTGACAAATTGGCTCATCTCGACACAAGTCGATCGCATTTAGAGAGCTCGGAGCTCAGAGTTGAGATTTGAGATAACACAAATTGATTCAGTCACAGTCTCTGAAGAAAGTCAGTACTTAGATACATACATTTGAACTATGACTGGGTTTATGTACACACTGACAGACACATACAAACACGTATATTATATATAGGAGTATGGAGAGACATACGCTATGTGTAGTGAAATGGTAGTGAACCATTGACGCGGCGCCACGGAGGTATTATTGTAACGGCGCTTCATTCAAGTTTACAGGAATTGTGTGCGGGCACGGGCAGGTGGTACGGAGAAACTGTAATGTTACGTTGTATGGAAGCAACGCTTTCCTCTACTGTATCCACCTGTAAATGCACAAAAATACTACTGTCTGCTGAGGACCACATTCTTTTACAATTACTCCTTTACCTATTTAACCGACTTCAAAAAAAGGAGGAGGTTCTCAAAGTGAAAAGTGGGTGTTTCATTGAAAAGTGGCATTAAGTGCTGTATCGTGCACCTCTTCCTACCCCTTCGGGAATAAAACGCGTGATGTTATGTTATATGTTTATTTTTACATTATAAAAGTAACCGCTTTATTTAAAAAAAAAACAAAAAGATAACAGGTAATAGTTACAAAACCTCAGAGTCAGACCCATCTACCTACTACAAACTACAAACCGTAGCTCCTACGGTCGAAGGTCATGAGGATTTTTAGGAGATATGGAAAAATGTCAACCTATGCGTCGTATTATTATAATAACTATACTGAAACCATTGTTTTACGGTCATAAGTCAAAGAAAATGAAGGAATGAATGGAAGGTTGAACTCGAGCAAAGCTATCGCAACGAGCATCGAGATCAAATAATATGGAGTAAATGTTGGGAGGGAGCGCAGCCATGCGGGCGGACAGGCGGACATGTGGACAGGAGGACAGGAGGACAGGCCGCTGCCGACCCCACTCTCGTAATAATAGAAATTGTACAGACGACTGGAATAACGGAACCGTTGGCTTCCAATATTTCACTGCAGTAGTCAATAGTTGGGACGAATAGCACGTATATATAATATTATATATGTACACGTATTGCCAATGCTCCCAACTACCACTATAATGTCAAAACCTTTAACTCGTTGAGTACTGTCCTTATAGACACAATTATAGAACAATAGGTTGCGGTCACCGGTGACCGCTCGTTCTTTGACAGTTTAAACTACGTATAACACCATTTTTTATGACGAGGGAAACTTTCAAAAGTCGCCCAACTTTTTGGTAGTAAAGGTAGTTGACATTCATATCACTGAATGACTGAGACGCCATGCAATTTAATCCAATGGACCCGAGCATTGAGTACCTTCTATTATCACAAGTTATCAATGTTATTAAGTCGTGTCACTGAACATTCGATCAGAGAATGAGGCTCGACATTCCCATTTTCCAAAATTTTTACTCCTACAAATTTCGAACCTGTAAACCCCGAATTCCAAGGCTTTCTCTCCGGAAAGGTAATTAACAATATTACTCAAATACTCAGTAAGTTAAGATTGTTCTATTTTTCACCATGTTCATTTGGTAATATGAATTAAGCTAATGCTACACCATTATTAAGTTACAATAATGTAATCGCAGTGAGTTGTCGACTTTGTTTGACAACTTCATCGCGATTAACAATAACTTCGTCAAGTCATTAGTTAAGAGTTGGATCTCTCGCGACATCACCGCGCGTTACTCACGTGTAACTTGGCTGTAACTTGGATATAACTTGGATGATTTAATTAAATAAATGTGAGTTTGAGTCGGCTCCTGGCGCTTGCTCGCAGCGGCTTAGCGGCTTAGGACTCCCGACTATTTAGCGGTGATAGCTAGATGAATGTCGCGCCCCGCTGCGATCCACTCAGGGCTGAACGCTCGCGCTCTTGTTAACTTTAATAACGTTTTATTTTGAAAAAAGAAGTTGAATAACTCGGCTTATTTATTTACAGTTATGTTTATTTCAATTAGTTATACCTACTCGCACCCATTTCTGCAAGACGAATAGTGTCTTTTTAAAAAAGTATCTCCTCGAGTTCTAATGGCTGCTATGTCACGACTAGTGCAGCACATTGCACATAAAAATGGTGGCACCGTCTATAAAACATGTACATTAAAGTATCATTCGACTATTAGCTATTACATTACACATTTTAATAATATCCGTTTCAATTGGTGTACGAGCGAGGTTCAATCATGTGAAGTGTCATCAGATAGGTATCACACTACATTTTGTTGACAATTTGTTTAATAAATAATAATTGCGGATGTGACGCTACCATTCGTGTCACGTCACTTCCGTGTCCGACACTTTGTTTTGCAACTTACGGTTTATGAGAGTACTTTGTTTTTAATGAAGAAGATAGAGCAGTTTCAAGGACTATACTTAAACGAATTATGTTTGAAAATAAAGGTTTGTTCGAGGCAAAATGTTTTAGCAATCCTTTGACAAACGCCTTTATTGAGTTGTCTAATGGAGAAGTTTTGGGTTCGATCCTGAAATCGTACAAAACCATTTAAGAATCATCAGAATGCTGTTATTCTTGGTTGATGGTAATAGTTCATAGTTAATAACAAGGTACACTATCGATTTCATGGGACGCACCACATATAGCTGGTGAAAACGTGAATCTACTGTTTCGGAGATTAAACTACGTGATTGAGTAATATTACATCATGTAGCTAGTAAGTAGTAGGTACCTGATCAACAGCCGCAAGTGGTGTTTAATAAAGTTAGCAACACAAAAAATGACACATAATAATATATTATATACTATCTAAGGCACAGGTGCGGTCCCACATGGAAGGTCGTCGGTGGTATTTCTGAACCGATACGACCTTCAAACCTTTAAGAGAAGAGCGTATTCCTTTTTAAAGTGCCGGCAACGCACCTGTGACTCCTCTGGTGTTGCGGGTGTCCATGGGCGGCGCTGATCGCTTACCATCAGGTGATCCGTCTGCTCGTTTGCCTCCCATTCCATAAAAAAACCATTCGATGTAATATTATGTCAATTAAAACCTCATCGGCAGAGATAGGCACTAAGGTTCAACAAACAAATGAACGCTTGTGGTCGCCTTAAATAATTGCCTTAGTCCGTCGTAATTACTTCCGCGAGAGGACCGCGGGACCAATCAATACGAGTTTCGGCAACTTGTACCAATTACCACAGTCCACAACTACTTCACTATTACAATATATAGGCTCAATATTGTCTTCATATTGCCATGTTTCTGTATCACCCGTTTTAGACGCACTGTCCTTTATTCAACGTTGCTCAACAACATACATGTATAGATCTGGAATCGCGATGAATAAAAATTGAAAATGTAAGATTATCCGTGGATTACATACCGTAAAGAGCCATCAGAACTCCACAGATGTGGCACAATAGGGCTGATGCCGATATGGAGCCCCGGAGGACTTAACAGGTAGCCGAGGCGCCGGCTCGAAGTGCAGGTGTAGGAACGGGGTGGTTTTTAGTCGGTAAGAGTCTGACACTCCCTCTTGTCTCACGCGGGCGGGAGAAGTAATTAGATAATCCCCCCCCCCCTCAAAAAAAGTAGGTAGGTAATGGTGTTAATTGGAATTAATAACACTCTATTGTTTGTATTTGTAACGCTCCTGTTTTGTTATTGTGAAGGTGAACCAAAGGACAACTTCAAACAATTAGTTTTGCAGGCGCCATATTGGATTACTACACTAAAGGGTCAAATTCTTTTGTCGACAAAAATGATAAAAATCGCTTTATATATATAAGTATACTGGTTGGTTGGTCTTTAGCACATTCGGTTTTAAGTGTATAATTCAGGGATAACAATTAATTTTACAAGTCTCAGGAAAATTCCTACAGAACACAATAAACATAATTTTAGCTCTACCAGCTAATGCCAATTACATTACAATGTGCAAATCAATTTGAATTGAATTCGTAAAAATACATTATTATAATACGTGACACAAACAATAACAAATATTAGTATTATTATTGTACCGAGCACAACGGATGATTATAAGTGCGTGCGTAATTATAGAGGTACAATATGTTATCGATGGGAAACATGTCCATATTCCATATTTAATTTTAAGGTAATTGTAAATATAACCAAAATATTTATAACAAATTGTTGAGTATTTATGTATGACATATTTTTGGTAGAATTTCCTGGTATCGTCACTCTGTACTATGAAGAAGAAAGATTTATTTTGCACATATATCTATGTAGTTGTACAGTCATGGTCACAAGTCCACGTTCACCTCAATGACCATTATACCTACCTTATCACACAAACATTTTATTAATTTATTTTTATTTTATTTGCGATACAAACATGCGCATCCTGCTCGTATTATAAATGCGAAAGTGGTGTTCGTTTGTTTATTACTCCTGTACGTGAAAACGGCTGAAGGGATCGAGGTGAAATTTTGGAGCAGGGTTAGATTATGGTCTGGAATGACACCTATGCTACATTTATCCCTCGTGCGTGCGACTAGTAACCACTATTTTTGTATTTCAAATTCACTTTCAAGTTTAGTTAAGTGGTACACTTATATAAAATAGATGAGGACAAGTAGAGGGGAATTATATTGCCACCTAATAAATACACCGAGCAGTGAAGGTAGGTGACCGGCGAGTATACTGTGCACTCAGTCCGACCTTATACAGGGACATCCGTCAGGTTGAGGACATTACAAATATAGCCATCATATGTATTCGGGTATTTTGAAATTGTCAGTACGTCTGGAATTTTGCCTGGTTAGAGTAGGCTCGCTTAAACATTACACGAAACCAGTAACATAAATGGCGACAATATACCTCTATGTATGTTAAAGTAAGGCCTAGCGTTGGCCTTGAGAACTGTTTTAAATAGATGTTAATTATTAGATGTACAAATCCTTCAAAATAATACAATGAGATTAAGTTTTTTCAGAATTTCACTGAATCAGTTTGACTCAGAACTTAGCCCATGGCCATGAGCGGTCAATTGTCATAATATGCTGAGTACCAGGGTGAATGCGCACACGGAAGTGTCTGTACTTCGTCGGTTTCCTACAAAAGTCGTACAAACAGACCTACACAAAACACTTTCACTTCCTGACACATAGTTCAAGGTGATCGCTTTATGTCAAACTTGTGTTCAGTTGTAATTGTAAGGATTTTAATAAATTATCATTTTGTATCGATTTATTGCTATTGACAGTTATATACCAACTACTTTCTTCATTCACTGCCAGCTATTTAGTGTAAAGTTTCGTTATAAATTAGAGTTTTCCTATGGAAATTTCCCAGAAATATAGCATCTTCTTTTCTTACGTCCTTCATTCTATCTTATTTCTAACTTCAAAGTATTACTAGATGGATTGTATTGTAAGTTGTTGTCCATGTTGTCATGTTCCTCCGAAGGTGTAGAACACGCCTCGCATACACTCTCGGTGAGCACTACACCTTCGGAGGAACATTGTTTGTAGCAGATCGCGTGATAGTGACAGCACTTGCAGCGACTAGAGTGATGCGACATTGAGTGTAGCGACTCGCCAAGTCACAATACATTTACATTTGCCTTTACAGTGATAATACTTTTGATAATGTATTAGCAAGTCTGAGCCTCGTTGGTAGAGTGTAGATGTAAAGTGAGGCGTTTCAATTGCTGGATATTTTCAATTATTCGAAAATTCTATAGTAGCATGATGCACGACCATAATTACAAAGACTCGTAACATAACATAACATCATGCCTATTATCCCCGGAGGGGTAGGCAGAAGTGCACATTACGGCACTCAATGCCACTGTACAACGTAACACCTACTTTTCACTATTTATGTTATGAGTCCCATGTAATAGAGGTGAACCTATTATCATATACCGGGCACAATTCCAGACTCCGTGCTACTACTGAGTATTTTTTTTTTAAAACCCAGTAATACTTTGCCCAACCCGGGAATCGAACCCGAGACCCCTTGCCAGCCCAGTAGTCGCACTCCCGACCACTCGGCCAACGAGGTACTCGTACCACAGCTGGTACGATCTCCGGCCACCGTAAGCGCGGGCCTGCGGACGGCGAGCATGGGTGGCTCCCCGTCCGACCAGAAACAGACCCGAGCGTACGGCGCGTCGCGTTCCGCGCGCGCCTCAAAGAGCCATCAGACCACCACAGATGGGGCCCAATAGGGCCGATGCCGATTCGGAGTCGCGGAGAACCTAACGGGTAACCGGGGCTCCGGCTCGACGTGCAGGAGAAGGAACGGGGTGGTTTTTAGTCAGTAAGAGTCTGACACTCCCTCCCGCCTCACCCAGGCGGGGGCAGTCATTCGATGATTTTCCCCCCTTAAAAAAAAAAAAAAAACCACAGCTGGTGAAAACTGGATGTTACATTGTGAAATATGCTCTTATGTCTGTCTTGCCCGATCGATACTTGAAAAATATATATTATTATTGTGTTGTATTAGAACGTTTACCTACTCTACGTACTTGGCTTAATAATCGCTAGTTGTTCAAATACTTACATGCACCTACTGCGACTACTGCGACTACTGCGACTACTGCGACTACTGCGACTAGTCGCGGGTGTGTCTGGCTCAAGCAAGCTCCGCGACTGGACGATATTTATTGGACAACACTGCGAGTCTGCACAATTTTTGTTTTATATCTAACGTAGCATATCTACAATAGAGAGTACCTTTACAAGTGTAATATGGTCCAAGTTATTTGACATATTTATTATAAGCATATGTAATAATGTTATGTGCCTGTAATAGGTAATATAATAGGTACCTAATTATAGGCCAGGTTACGTCATTGGTGATTACTACAAATAATATCAAAATTAAACCTGCAATTGCTAATATAATGTGATATAATGTAATTATACCAATATACACAATCTATTAAAGTCGTACCTATGAGCTACGTGACGGGATGCACGGTTACTTTTATAAAATTAAGGATATAATATAATTACTTGTTTTCGTTGCAAATTATTTTGTCATTATTCGTGTGCATCTAACAGTGGCTGATCCCTTGCCCGGCAGTCGCACTTGCGACCACTCGGTCAACGAGACAACTATTAATAATTATTATAATTCTTGTTTTTTTTTAATTATGATATTTTGTTTAATTGCGACATTGTTTTATTGTAGGCCACAAAAGTAAACTGAAACTCCAAAACATATTTGTATGTCTTAGCATAGGCAAAACAGCGCACTGTGTTTATCTTCAAAGTCTGTATTTATATCACCTACTAGCTTCTGCCCGCGACTTCGTACGCGCAATTCCGTTTTCTCCTGTTCCCGTAGGATTTTCAGGATTTTTTTCTGTCCTAAGAACCTTCTCCTGACAATAACAAACACTACAAAAAAAAAAACAGTCATTCTCAAGCTACGGCGTGACCACGGGAAACGGGTTTCTTTTTATATATATCTATATAGAGGTAGATGTTATACAAATAATAAATAATTATTTATTTGTTGATTGTTTGGTTCTTTTTAAAAGTATAATTATGGAAACAGGATCTGTTACATGAGTATAATAATATTGACGTATAAAAGTGCTTTTAGTTTTTTCTTCTGGCTTTTTGTTTGATCAATATTGGTCATTCATAATATGCGAATCGTATATTAAATAGGGATAAAGAGTTCGAACTCAATGGGGCGCCGTATTTTGTCACCAGATGGCACAAATATAGAAATATTTTTTTGCCCAAACAGCAGCCTTCAAAACCTTCAAGAAAAGAGCGTGTTCCTTTTTAAAAAGCCGGCAACGCACCCGTGACTCCTCTGGTGTTGCGGGTGTCCATGGGCGGCGCTGATCGCTTACCATCAGGTGATCCGTCTGCTCGTTTGCCTCCTATTCCATAAAAAAAGCAGCTGTCAAATATTAAACGTACAATGGTGTGACTCAAGCAAATTCTCTGTTGGACGAAGAACGAGAGGTTCACACTAGTGCCATCTGGTGAACAAAAATACGGTAGGCCCCATTGTTATACAGATCGCGTCATTGACCACAGACCACTGGTAGTGACGTCACAGCTTGCTTGAAATTGACCGCGTGATGGTAAGAGGTTTGTTTAGTACACAATAATGGCGCGCTGCTGACTCATGCGGGGAATATCTTTCATCTTTTCATTATAAAAAAATGTAATTGTGTGTGGAAAATACTGTAAAATTATTTAATTAATAAGGACAAGGCTTTCAAGCTCGGTGACTAATTGTAATATTCGCGCGCTGCCTAGCAACCGAGGATAGTGCACCGAGCTCTGCTTTACCTACGGCTTTGTTTAACACTAATTATTCACAATAATTGCATACCTAATTTAATGTTTATTGTGCCACGGGAAAATATATAGAGGTATGTGACTTGTTCCTGACAACGTAACCTGATGTAAAAGTGTAATCATAGCATATCAGATAGTAACAATATTATGCAGACTGTTGTCGCAACTTTCACATACAGATTAAAGACCGGACCGAGTCTTAACTTAATCGTTATTCTACAAGTCTAATTTCTTATTCTTCAACTATAATGTTTCAGCTAATGATTGCACTACACTGCACATACTTGGACTGTGAAATAGATAAGTTCTAAGCATATATATTAAGAGCTTTTAAAAATATCAAAAAAGAGTATTTCTTTTTAAAAGGCCATCAACGCATCAGTGACTCCTTTGGTGTTGTGGGTATCCAGTCCATGGGCGGCGCTGATCGCTTACCATCAAGTTATCGGTCTGCTCGTTTGCCTCCTATTCCATAAAAGAATGGTTCTCACGCTCAGTCAGAGTATCCCAGGCTGATCAGATCTGATCTATCCCTTTCAGTAACAAGGTAAATATTAACGTTGGTCACTATGCCATAACTGTGTGAGTGAACTCAATCCCCACTGTCCACGTTTGTGTATTCCTTCAGGGTACAGCAGGTGTGTATTTGGCAATAGCTAATATTGATGTCAAACAGTAACACGGGCCTCGGATGTGGTCAAGTGTGGTCTTGATGAGTCCTCGGGGAAACACCAGCGGCGCGTGCTGGGGAAATATTGCGTGGGAGGATGACTATACGTAGGTACCAGGTGGACATCTGTTCAGTTAGGTAAAATATGTATGTATGATTTAAATTGTTCACTGACACACTTTGACGATGAATTTTGATTATCTATTCTATATCTATACATATATATAATATATATAATAAATACATATAAATACATATAAAAATACATATATATAATAAAACTGTAAGTGTAAATTTTGTACATTGAAAATATTAAAATAATAAATATTTGTGAACTCATGAGGAAGAACACCTCTGTGGTTCGAAACTAGTAGAGCTTTTCTAAATATACTTTTGTAAAAACAAATAGTTGGGGTGTTACTAGATAGACAACGAATCCAAAAATGTGATTATTTTTTTTCTGTCTGTCTGTATGTTCACGCATCACGAAAAAACTACCGGTCCGATTACGACAAAACTTGGTATTATTATGCTTTAATATCCGGGGCACAACACTCGATACTTTTTATTCCAATAAAGTATATACACGAAAAAACAAACTTAATTTTGCGGCTCAACCCCTAGACACAGTTACTATACCAAACGCAAAGTATAAGTTTGTCGAATGTTAGTTTGCCAGCAGTGGACTTTACACTGTAACTGTAGGGCCGATGGTTGAAATTAGCTTGAACCGATATTGAAAATATGTGATTTTGTGTGTATGTTTGTTACTCAGTTACAAATAATAAATGATTGATTGATTGATTGATTGATTGATCAGTCATATTAAAACGGCTGAAGGGAGCGAGATGAAATTCGAAACAGAGGTAGATTATGGTCTGAAGTAATACACAGGCTTTTACCCATAATTAATTACCCTTAATACCTTTTACCCTTGGGAACGCGGGCGAAGCCGCTGGCAGAAGCTAGTTTTTATATGGTCAGTGAATGTTAATAAGTTATTGGAATAAATTTTTGAAGTACCTATAATTATTTGATATTTTTTTTTAGTTAATGGTGTTTTGGTCAGATGAAGACCACGCCAGGACCATCATATCCATATAGAGTAAAGCAGGTATATATAAAAGCAGTAAAATAGTATCTTATAAATATACGGAAGATCTTTAAGGTCAATAAACGGAAGCATTTTTCTGAAAATTATTTTATTTTATACTTTATACTTACGTGTGTGTGATTTATAACCTACGTTTTGTTCTGCTGATCCTGATTCATTTAACTGTCAATACATTTTACATACAACGGCGTGTTCATGATTCATACAATAATATGCCAAAACAGTATTTTAATTACCTACCACGTGAGTACCATCGAATTAGTTAACTTCTAGCTACCAACTAGTATTATTAACTTCTATCATCTATGACACAACCAGTTTTTCTCAATGCAAACTGTGTACACTGGCCAGTAGATCAACCTACTCCAACCTGTCTTTATTCACTGGATTTTCGACTTTATCTCAATATTTTAAAGTTGAAGATGTAATGGAGAAAGACAGAAAATATCGCACAACTTATAACGTATATGACCTCACTGACATCATAATCTTATATTATCTGTGACAATCATCTTACTGCATATTTATCTACTCTACCTCTATATCAGTTATTGTACATAATAGTATTAGCCTTATCTCTCTTATCAATAAGGTTGCTTTTAGCATATCATGTATTTCTATTAGTGATGCATTTTATGTTCGTTAGTGTTATCCTATTTCCCTTATTATAAACAATATAGATTCGTGCGTACTATTGTTTGTACAATGCAAAAAATTACATAACATAACATAACATCACGCCTATTCCCGAAGGGGTAGGCAGAGGTGCACACAGAAGTAACACCCACTTTTCACTATTTATGTTATGAGTCCCATGTAATAGGGGGTGAGCCTATTGCCATATACCGAGCACAATCCAGACTCCGTGCTACTACTGAGAATTTTTAAAAACCCAGTGCAATTGTAGGAGAATTATGTCTAATAACAGATTATCACTCTTTGTTTAATTATTTTTAATGACAAAATCCCGTAAACGAGCCGACGGATCACCTGATGGTAAGCAATCGGCGCCGCCTTGGGACACCCGGAACACTAAAGGTGTTACAAATGCGTTGTTTACCGGCCTTTTGAGGATTTGGAATTTGAGGATTGTTTGGGATTAGGGGATCTGGGAGATTGGGGGATAATTGGGCCTCAGGTAACCTCAATTTAGACTTGTGATCATAATTATGTAATTATATATTCTATAAATAAACTGAACAAAGATAGAAGTCTAAAAAGATTGAAATCTAAAATTCTAAATTAAATTAGTTGAGCCGCGAAGGCGCCACTGTCGCTTATTTCCACCACACTGTATTCCACACATTTTCATTTAGATGAAATTGTAATAGGCGGTGAAATAAAACCGCCTCGTCACGTGGTTACATCATTCACTCTTTACGGAGGGAAGCCACGCCACGTGCAAATGGCGACGAAAATTGACTTCCCTCAGCACTTCCCTCGCAATGAAAGTATTTTCTGCATAATGCATCGCGACCGGAGAGACAGCTTCACTCCTGTAGACTTAGGACTGAGAGCCTCGTGACTCACCTGCTTATACAGTACACCTACGTGATATATGAACAGTCACAAATGTGTTGCAGACCCGTAACACATTACATAATAAAAGGAAAATGGAATATAAAGACTATATTTTGGTTCAAGGTGCTTCGAAAACTTATACTGTAGGTAGGCAACTTGCATGGCATAACAAATTAAGTGATGAACGAACGAAAGGTTCAATTACCATTTTAGGCCATACTGAGGAGACTTGCATTTTAAGTCATGTATTTTTCATTCGAGAGATAATAGTAGATTTTCAGTTGTAGTGTAGTTTTGTGGCAAATAAAATTGATTTGATACTTGATTCATTTCCAGGCTCCCTGAAATGGTTTCCATGTAATGGATATACGTATATTGTGTGTACTTGTGTACTATTGTCCAAACTATGTTTTTTATGTT
The DNA here is from genome assembly GCA_038387885.1 of Spodoptera picta. NCBI lineage: Eukaryota > Metazoa > Arthropoda > Insecta > Lepidoptera > Noctuidae > Spodoptera > Spodoptera picta. The sequence goes on along the minus strand of JAZHFQ010000743.1, from coordinate 310,980 downwards.
TAATTTTTTTAAACGTTGTCCCACGCTAGGATTTTCCCCTGTGTCGTGGGTGCGTTTACAAACATACAAGTTCACATACATCCAGACCCGAAGCAACAATTTGTGGATCACACAAAGAGTTGCTTCGTGCGGGAATCGAACGTTGCGCGGCAGAAACTTATTAGTTAGGGCTTATTTGTAATTTAGGTAATTTTGAGTATTTGTTAGCCGTTTTCCAATACTTTTTGCTTTTTCCAAATAACTGAGACAACATGATTACACTAGACCATAAAATCACTATATAGTATAAAACAAAGTCGCTATGCGCCGTCTGTCTGTCCCTATGTATGCTTAGATCTTTGAAACTACGCAACAGATTTTTTAAATAAACATAGTGATTCTTAAGGAATCGAGCGAAGCCAGGGCGGGTCGCTAGTATCAAATAAAATTGAATTGCTTTCAAATAGACAAACGTAAAAGTGGCGTTCTTACTGTAAAAATGGTAAAAGCCGATGTATTTGTTATATTGGATGCTTATATTACTTATATGAAATTGTTATTTTGTAGACAAATAAAACGAGTGAATTTACTTAAACTAGTTTAATAATACTGACAACTAATTCTCGCAGATTACTAGTTCATACTACGACATAATTATACATAGTAGATTTGTAGTGTACAGTTATATGGCACCTATTACATATTATGTACTATATTAGGTATTACATATAGAATGTAGGTACACACAATGAAGTATAATACTACTTTCGAGATTTCTCTTTCTCTTTGTCGAGATTCGTAGAATTGATCACTATTTATAATATTAGCAGAAAATGTTTAAATATTCTCATTGACTACATACTATGTGAATGCTTTGTATAAATTAGAATGTTATTATAATCATAATAATGTTACTTATAGCCGTTAGTAACAACTCAAGGATCGATACAAGTCACACAAATAATAACATGCTGTCGGTACTTACGTTCTAAACATACACATCATTACAATAACCTGAGTATTTAGTAATCTGTTCATAAGTTGTTTCTTTACTTTCGTCTGAATACTGAAAAGCTTCCCAACTTTAAGTTGTACTTAAGTATCGTCCCATCTCTGTCATTTTACAAGGATTTTCTAGGGACAGAACTATACGTAAGCACGTCTTAAAGTTGGGAGCCGTCTGAATATTATGACATTAAACCGACAAAACTGAATCAAGAACATATACAATGACGCACAATTACAATTTTTGTTTACTATTTAGTGAATTTGGATGTACAAGTAGTGTGGGAACATATTCCATTTGTTTGTACCGGAGTAGGTATGTATTGCGAACTATGTTTTGACACACATGTAAACAAGTTTAGTGATTAGTACCTGTGTTGTGAATCATGGTAATATCGTTATCCGGTGCGGTCCACGGCTCGGAGGAGCAGCACTACCGTCGCTTACTAGACACTACACTACACTGCTCGTGCTGTTCCGTACACTGTGGCACTCCTCATTGTCGCTGGAACTCAGTCTCGCTGAATGCAGGTGTCCCCGAGCCTCACTTTAAGATCTGGACAAAGTTTGCCATCGAGGGAGATCCTGTCGTCCACACACTCCTCCCCGTCACTTGTTTTGTTCCCATTCTTAGCTCCACTAGCTCCAGTGGAATTATTCTTCTTGACACAGATCTTAGTATTGATCCTGGAGCCGATGGCCACTGCGTTGGGTGGTGTGCCTGCATTTACATTGGTGCCTTTTTTGTTCTTCAAAATGACTTCGACTGGTGTTGTGCTCGCGGTTGATGAGACATCCCCGAAGATCTGCAGCAGTTGTTCCTCGGAAGGCACGTAATCCTCGGGCATGCTCCTGCAGGCAGAGCTCGCGAGCAGAGTGAGCAGTACGAGCAGGACTTCCATGGTTGTGGTGGAGCGAGCGGGACAGTGTCGCGAGATGTAGCGAGCGCGGTCACGGTCGCGCGTCGACTGTTTACCTTCGCCGGCCGCCTTTGATTTATAATAAACTTAAGATTCTTGTATTACGTCTATAAGCCACTCCATACATAAATGTATTTCAAATGTTTTGCGTGCGACGGAGGTAACGTCTCTGACATGAATCACCATATTTTCGCTTTTAATTTAATCGGTGAGTAACATTAATGAGAAATATTTGAAGATTTCTATTTTAATGATATAAGTTTATGGCAGACAAATAAGCTTAATTACGTATAACTAGGTATATTTTATTATATTTCCAGAAGGGATGACCTAATTACAAGTTGTCATAACACTCGGCCGCTCCGTAACGTTGGTTTATGTAATATGCTTTACTGCATGTGTAATTTGTTAATCAAGCGAGGGTTATCCAAATACAAAAATCCAAATTATAACAAAACGCGAAACGAATTTAATAAACAACGTAGAGCTAGAAATGGGAAAAATGGGAAGAAAGAAATTACATAACATAAAATCACACGTTTTATCCCTTAGCCTATCGCCTTTTAGCACTTAATGCCACTGTACAATGTAACATCCACTTTTCACTATTTATGTTGAGTCTCATGTAATAGGGGGTGAGTCTATTACTATATACCAGGTACAATTCCGGACTCCGTGCTACTATGGAGATTTAAAAAAATACCCAGTAATGCTTTGCCCGACCCGGAAATTGAACACGAGACCCCTTGCCCGGCAGTCGCACTCGCGATCACCTCATTAGGACTCATTACCTGGATTTGGATGTGTTGGTGAAGATAGTATCAATGGTAGCTTTATCATTATATAACTAAGATGAACAAACAATCTGAGGAACGGTATTTTTTATGCGTCTTTGGCAGATTCGTCATAATTTTATGGACGCTCACCTAGTGTCATAGGTGACGTTGTAAAGTATTAAATAATTAGTGGTGACGCGGGTGTAAGCAGACATCTACATGTTGCCGACCTATTAATAGTGATTGTGACGTATTCATTCGTCTTTTAATTTATGCAAGTGATGTAGTTTCCAAGTTTGATAATAGCCAGTCTAAAGATTAAAGTGCTATTAACTTGTTTAAATCACCATAAATGTTGTACATGTGACGTCACAATACTCACACATACATACAATGAAAGAGCTTGACGAGCAACTATACGATCTTATATTTTATACTATTACTAGCGACCCGCCCCGGCTCCGCACGGATGCAATATGCATGTATTATACATATAAACCTTCGTTAAGAATCATTCTATCTATTAAAAAAAACCGCATCAAAATCCGTTGCGTAGGTTCAAAGATCTAAGCATACATAGGGACAGACAGACGGCGTGTAGCGACTTTGTTTTATACTACATATGTAGTACTATTATATAAAGGTAAAGAGAATAAAGTTTGTTTGAACGCGCCAATCTCAGGAAGTACTGGTTCGATTTGAAAAATTAGTTTTGTGTTGGATAGTCCAGTTATCGAGGAAGGCTATAGGCTATAAAACATCACGCTACAATCAATAGGCGCCGAGCAGAGCGGGTGGAACCGCGGGGAAGTAGCTAGTATTTATAAATCTGCGAACAGATGTAGTTAGGATGTGAAATCTAATTTATGAAGCATACAGTACAAAGGTAGACAGACTTTGTTCCGTGCAGTAATTTTATTATCTATACTAGCTGTTCACGCGGTTTCATCCACTGCTCGTAGCCTATTTGTTAGCCTATAGCTTTCCTCGATATGTGAAATATTCAACACTAGAAGATTTATTCGATTCGGACTAGTAGTTGAAATGAACGAACAAACTATTCAGTCTTCAGCTTTGTTTATTATACACTAGCTTTTACTCGCGGCTTTGCTCTCGTATTCCTTTTTTATCCCATAGGAGTATTTAATTGGGATAAAAAGCCATACTATGCCACACATAAATACGTATCGCGGGTTCGATCGCACGGAACAACCCTTTGTGTGTCCACAAATTGTTGTTTCGGGTCTGGGTGTCAATGTGTATGTGAACTTGTATGTTTGTAAACGCACCCACGACACATGAGAAAATCCTAGTGTGGGGCAACGTTTTAAAAAAAAATCATTGCGTCACCTGTCACCAATCTTGAGTCATGTTTTCTTCGGTCAATTAATGTAACCATAAATAGTAAGTAAACTCAATTATTTTCACGAAAACAAATTCTGATGCAATTGTTTCTTTAGTAAGTACTTAAGCCTACATCAGGAATAGTGACGTAATAGTTGACGTCATCAATTCTTTTCTTAGTATTTAAAGTTTGTCCTGGGGTTAGACGCCTAATATTTTATGTATTTGATCCTCTTTTTTAAAATGTTTTCTAAGTCGATGATGCATTTACAAATATATGTACATATTTATGTGAATCACATTAAGTACATAAAGTAACGTTTTCTGTGTAACAGAACACAAAGGAATCGAACTTGTGGCACTTTTTCAGAATGACTTTAGATAGAACTTACTTTACTATCTCGTTGGCGGAGTGGTCGCAAGTGCGACTGCCGGGCAAGGGGTTTCAGGTTCGATTGCCGAGTCGGGCAAAGTATTACTGGGTTTAAAAAAAATCTCAGTAGTAGCGCGGAGTCTGGAATTGTGTCCGGTTATATGTATTGGGACTCATAACATAAATAGTGAAAAGTGGGTGTTACTTTGTACTCTGCCTACCCTTTCGGGGATAAAAGGCGTAATGCTATGTATGAGTTTTGATGGAAGTTTCATGTGAGTGATCCATGTTTTGAAATTCGAATTAGGTCTACAGGTCCACGTTGCGTCACCTGACGACTGCATGCATTCGTCAAAAACGATAGGCAGATTTAACGTTGTCGCTTGGTGGACAGTTGTCATAGTTTCTTAACAAGATGCAAGCATTTGTCACTTTTAGGCCGTCTATTGTTTGAGAAGGATGCATGCATTCGTCAAATGACACAACGGAGACAGTTACCCTTAGAAGTGTGTAGGTACTAGGTAGTCGTTATATCCCGGATCCAATTAGGTACCTACACGTTCTACATGGGCATCACGTGGTGCGTGGCCGTGCACTCATGATGCTGCGGGTTATCATCGGTCAACAGATCTCATCTCCAAGTGAACGTATCATTTGTCATGTCCTAGTACTAAATGCTAGGAAAACGTACCTAATTGTGCATCAGATTCGATTAACATTACGAATGTTTATACACATAACATAACATCACGCCTTTTTATCCCCGAAGGGGTGGGTAGAGGTGCACATTACGGCACTTAATGTCACTGTACAATGTAACACCCACTTTTCACTATTTATGTTATGAGTCCCTTGTAATAAGGGGTGAGCCTATTGCCATATACCGGGCACATTTCTAGACTCCGTGCTACTACTGAGATTTTTAAAAACCCAGTAATACTTTGCCCTACCCGTGAATCGAACCCGAGACCCCTTGCCCGGCAGTCGCACTTGCGAGCACTCGGCCAACGAGGCAGTCGGACACGAATGTTTATAAATATATATTATTAAATCCTTTCGATTCGGCTGAAGGAATTTGGATAAAATGCACAGACAATAGATAATAGACATACTTAGATAGGAAAAGGCTGAAATAATCTTATTTCCTGATACTAGAAATCCATGAAAAAAAAAGTATTTATGCACTCTTTGTCAGCGTGTCTGTACAGAACACAACAGCTACATGAATGGTGGACCATACGGTAACTACAGCAGTAGGTGGTAGTCTATTACATTTTGTCTACACCAAAGGCATCATCTCATGTATTTATGTATTACAAGCATGTGGGATAATTTTCAACCAGTTACGCGAGCGAAGCCACCGGTAGAAGCTAGAGTCAGTTATTCATTGCACGTAGTCAGCATTACCGTCGTGATGAGCTTGGTGACCTGCCAACTTGCACACATGTCGGGAAACACAGATCCGTGTCACACAGGTATATAGCAGACATCGAGACACTACGTGCGCATTATTACTCGACTAACTACCCGGACCGGTGGCTTAAAACCTTCGCTTCCCTTGCATAAGGTTCGAAACCTGGCACATGGACATTTTCGAGTTGTATGTACTTACTAAGATTCATTTAGACACTCCTGACATACGGTAAAGGACAATACTATGGGTGAACCTTTTTTTTTTTCTATCGCGATGGAAATCCTCATGGACTTCCCGCGCCGTGGGGACGACGAGGGGGCGTGCCGGACTCATACCGGCTAAAACCACCGCGGTGTTCCTTCACTGCCTGTGACCGTGACCCGGGTTGCCCTTACGGAATCACCACACACTATGGGTGAACCTGGGATTATAATTTCTAATCATAAGTTTGAAATCGCCAACCCGCGTTGAGCATGTTTGGTGATTAATGCTTAACTTTCTCCATGTGAGAAGCCTTTGCTCAGCAGAGGGTGCTTATAGGCATGGTGATGTTGATGATCATTGCAAGTATAGTTGCTCCATAGTTCGAACAACGATGTGAAAATGAAAAAAAAAGTGAAATGATCATAATTTATGTACTTATTTTCAAAAGCATCTCGAGATTAATTCCCGCTTTGACTAAAACATTGTAAGGTACTTGGATTTCAAAATTAAATTGTTAAGTTAATTTTGATATTTTTTGGTTACTCAAAGTTAGTCAAAGTCAAAATCATTTATTTCAATCAGACTAGAAAGGCACTTTTGAAACTAACAGTTAGTACGATACGATACTGTTTGACGAAGAACGTGACTACTTTCAAGCCATGCTAGAGGCTCATATTAATGAGTAGCATTCCGCGACCCGCGCCGCGGCGGCTGTCAAATAATTACTAATGTATGTATATTATATAATGCATGTATTCGACGTGCCAGTATTCGCAAGCAAGTTAGCTTTGAATACAAAGATAGAGCAGGTCGAGCATTAAGTACTAGTTAGTTTGTCCAACAAGGAACTGCTACACATTACGTGTGCTTTATCTCTACGGGAATTTGTTCGTGAAATAAATGTTTGCTACGAATAAACAAACAAGAGGTTTTATAAGAATAAATTGTAAATTGTAATGTAGGTATTGCGTCTGTGAAACTGTGTTTGTAATCTTACCGACGACAGAGGAGTTAAACCAATGGTAGGGCAACTTTTTAAATATATTTTTTTATTTTATTTATTTATTGTTTCTGTGTTTTTTGTAACTGCCTCATTGGCCGAGTTGTCGCAAGGGTGACTGCCGGGCAAGGGGTCTCGGGTGCGATTCCCGGGACGGGCAAGTATTACTGGGTTTTCAAAAAAACTCTCAATGGTAGCACGGAGTCTGGAAATACCGGACACCGGTATATGACAATAGTCTCACCCCCTATTACATGGGACTCATAACATATTATAAAGTGGGTGTTACATTGTACAGTGGCGTTAAACTGTCAAACACCAAGCGGTCACCGGTGACCGCAACCTATTGTTCTATAATTGTGTCTATAATGACGGTACTCGACGAGTTAAGTGCCGTATGTGTACCTCTGCCTACCCCTTGGAGATAAAAAGCGTGAAGTTATGTCATTGTTTTATTTCCCGTTAGTATCTAGAATGCCTTGATAAACATAATTATTTCTAGAGTTAAATATGTCGATGAAAAGTTTTGTAGACGCTAGTAGAGGCCCCGAGCACCGCGGCGGGCGGGCGGATTACTCCACAGGATTAACTCTTGATAGGTTCTGAAAGAGGATTGTGAAAATTTCGTTATTATTATTTATGTAATTATAATTAAACAAGCATAATATCACATATTTTATTCTTTGTGGGATGGAACGAGCTTCTTAAAGCCTGTGAAGTTGTAAACTAACTAAGATTTAGCAACCTGAAGTAATGGCCGAAATATATTGGAGAATAAGGAAGATGACTACTGCTTATTTTAATGTCCGTCTGGTGGATTATTTAAAAACATTAGACACGTACTATTTATTTTCTTACGGAAACAATTAGTTCGAAGATATAATGAGGTAGCTACCTCCCACTTCTAAGTTTTAATTCAAACCCTGTCATCATCCCTATGGATGACCATTAATATGACATAATATAAACAGCAGGCTCTCCAGCCAGGCATTAAGAATACTTATTTGCTAAGAAGTAAGAACAGGAGTATGTCTAATAATACTACATGGATTTTTTTTAAGGGGGGAAATCATCCTATGTCTTCTCCCGCCTTAGTGTCAGACTCTTACTGACTAAAAACCACCCCGTTCCTTCTCCTGCACGTCGAGCCGGAGCCCCGGTTACCCGTTAGGTTCTCCGCGACATACAAATATGGATAGCAAGCTAATTTCCACCATCAGCCCTGCAGTTAGAGCGTAAGATCCGCAGCGGGAAACCTAACATTTGACAAACTTATAACTTATAACTTTGTACAGTAACTGTGTCTCGGGATAGAGCCGCACAGTTAAGTTTGTTTTTTCGTGCATATATTTTTTTGGGATAACAAGTACCCAGTGTTGAGCCCCGGGGTATTAAAGTATAATCATACCTAGTTTCATCGTAATCGAACCGGTAGTTTTTGCGTGATACGTGAACATATAGACAGACAGACAAAAATTATACTGATTGCATGATATTTATTATGTACAGAATTTGTACGTACATACGTAACAATGTGTTTTTGACAGAGGAAACTACAGTACCTACCATGATTACAACATTGTTATGGAATGATTCATTGATAATAATAATAATAATAATTAAATTTATTTCAGAATAAATTGCCTCCATAATTTCTTAGTAATAATGTTCTTAGCCTAAGTTAAAAATGAAATAAAACAACACAAATTACATGTATCAGACATTCGTACATGATAAAACTAAATAAAATGATCAAGGCAATTTATTTAGTTTAATTATCCGCAAGTTATTATTAGTAACTTTAAAATCAATATAAGTATTTAATACATAATCAGTTTGTTAACAATAAATACTGATCCAAATTTATTGCAAAGATTTTATATTGTGTATCGTGTACTCGCTGATACCTTGTTGGTTTAATTGGTGGTGATGGTAGGTATTATTATGGATTCTGGAATAGTAGGTAAGTTACGTAGTCTGAATTTGTACCTGATATAATATGGCTATTGTCTCACTTCCTACTACATGGAACTCATAAATAGATACATGGATTTTACATTATAGGAATTGTAGGCATGATTTAAAGGGTCTAAAGTAAAAGTAAACACCGGTGTTTTGATTAATATAGTATAATTTTGTGACTTACTGAGAAAAGTTCTACTAGTTTCAAATTACAGAGGGACTTCTCCTCATGAAGTAGGCAGTAGGCGACGTCGTCACGTCCGCGCACGCCGCTCATGACGAAGCGTGCAACCGTGACTTGAAACTAGTAGATAGAGCTTTTTTCAACATTTTACGCGAGTAAACTGGTGTGGTTTATGCTAAGCACGGAAGGAATTATATAGTAATGTTAATTATATGGTAATGGAATAATATTAACAATGTAATCTTCATATAGCGTGTTTCACTGGTGATATTGCGTAATGTGATGCATCCATCATTACGTACATCCACGTGTTTTTTTTCTTTAAAATGAGGTTGCCCTACATTAGGATTTTCTCCTGTGTCGTGAGTGCGTTTACAAACATACAAGTTCACATACACATGACACTCAGACCCGGAACAACAATTTGTGGATCACACAAAGTGTTGTTCCGTGCGGGAATCGAACCCGCGACACGTTGCACGGCAGCCGGTTGCCCAGCCACCGCACCAACTGTGCAGTCTAAGTTTGAAGACCAAAGAGGAATTTTTGATTGTGGAAGTATTTCAGTCTGATTACTCATAAATACTTTTACAGAGTTCGGGTTTTATGCAAAATATTCCCAGGGAAGGAAAGCTTTAGATTTTTTGCACACATGATTTGATTGTACGTAATGTCGCATGCAATGTTTGCACACACACTTAGTTATCTAGAATTCCACTCACGTCACGGTTTCGTTGCGTTATTGTTATACCAGGATAATTGAATGATTACCAATTACAATGTTTAATCACATTTGTTGGAATTAAGTATCTAATAGGTACTGGGAGCGGAAAGTACGATTTGGGATATAAGTAATTAATATTCTTACGATACTCAATTAGGTACTCATAGCTAATATACAAGCGCAACTCCTCATGAAGAACCACGTTTAGATTTCCGAAGTGATACCACGGTCTCACAGGAAACCGTCGTGAAGCAACGCTTGCGTTGTGTTTCGTCGTTTCAGTGAGGTTAACGTAGGCCCAACCCCCCCTCCAATCTCAGAATTCCCAACAACCCTCAAATTCCTAACTCCAAAAGCCCGGTTACGCATTTGTTAAGCCTCTGGTGTTCCGGGTGTCCAAGGGCAATGCCGATTGCTTACCATCTGGTGATCTATCTATACATGCTCGTTTACCGGCGTATCCCAAAAACAATAGGTAATACGGAATCAAACCAACACAACCAGTTACAACGTTTAAACCTTAGTGGACTTTGGTTGCTATTTTAAATGAATAATCCTGTACTTATTGTAAATACGATAAATAAAAAAAAACTTTGTATTTGGCGACCTGACAACTACGCAGTTAAATAAGTCATTACTATTTATTTACCTAATTACTTAGGCAGTATAATCAAATAATTGTGGTTACACATGAAGCTGGAATGTTTTAGAGGCCCCAGTAATATTTCAGCGAAGGCTTAGAACAAAGTGCCGCGATTACTCGTTTCAGGAGCTGAAGTTATTAAACATTAATTATCGCAAGATTTTCCCGAAGACTTGCCAGCTTTTCAATTAAAAATAAAATTGTGCTCTAATTTTTCGGTAATAAATTCCAAGCCGAGCCTCTGTGGCCAGACTTGACCTCATTTACTGACACTCAATTACGCCTTCGTACTAAATATTCACTTAGATTTCTGTTTCAAATCATCATTGTCAGTCCGGTTCCGTCTCCTGCTGGATACAGGGCTCCGTCCTTTGCTATTAGAGATGCTTCGCTGCAGAGCTCGATGTTTACCTTCAACTGGTGCCACCCGGCAGTAGTTGGAGCAGTTCTCGCTAGAGTGCTGGACGGTGTCTTACTCGCTTGTACCACGAGTACATACCTGTCCGAATAATACAAGTATCTGTCTGAATAATCATAAGTTTAAAATATTTTGAAGTAAATGTTTTGGAAGAAAATCTCCCGCATACTAGTGAGCCGTGCTACACAGCTATGCAGTGTTGCGGCGCGGCGGCATCCATCAATCATTCACGTGGTTTGTTCAACGTGCAGCCGGCATGGTACCGGAGCGGTGGCTTTAATAAATGCTGTCAACCACAACGCGGGCCTTTAATAATAATAATAATAATGGGACGGTTGACATATGTCGGGCATGTCATAGTCCTGGTGAATCCATTAGACATATTATTTCTGGTTGTGGTCGTTTGGCTAACAGTGAATATTTGCATAGGCATAATCAAGTAGCTAAGATTATCCATCAGCAACTTGCTTTACACTATCGACTTGTTGAGTCTGAGGTACCGTACTACAAGTATGTGCCCGACCCAGTTCTAGAAAATGACCATATCACATTGTACTGGGACCGGTCTATCATCACTGACAGGACTATTATAGCCAATAAACCTGATATAGTGGTGATAGACCGACAAGTACGCCGTACGATGATAATCGATATCACTATTCCTCATGATGAGAACCTCGTGAAAGCTGAAAAAGATAAACAAATCAAATATCTTGATTTGGCTCACGAGGTTGTCGACATGTGGAATGTAGATTCGGCTATCATTGTGCCGATAGTCGTGTCGGCCAATGGGTTAATCCCTAATAGCCTCGACAACCACCTTAGGAGGCTAGCGTTAGGCAGTTGGGTCAAGGGCCTGATACAGAAGGCAGTTCTCCTTGAAACAGCGCGCATTGTAAGGAGGTTTCTGTCTCTGGAGCCCTAACCACCGGTAGCTTGGACCATGCTCCCGCTACTGGTCGGCTCCTATTTTTTATATTTTTAAATATTATTTTTTATTTTTTTATAAGTAGTATTTAAAAATGTAATTCATAGAGAATTTTAAATAAATATATGGAAATAATAATAATAAATAAGCTTTATTGTACACCAAGCAAGTAATTACACATATTCGGAAATTATAAAGAATAAGGAGGGTACAAGGGCGGCCTTATCGCTAAAAGCGATATCTACCAGGCAATCTTTAAACAAAAACAAACAAAAACGGCCTTTGAATTATATGTGAGTGACATTTTGAACGTAAACGTACACACAATTCAGGTCACGCGGGAGTACCTAACCGGTAGGATAGTGTTGGAATATTGCAGACACCCGATTGGTTCCTTATTTAGGACACAACATATAATTATACGTAAATCATTAAATGCATAGGTATCTGGATATTTTACAAATGACATTCACATACTATAAATAATACATATTCGCTATGAGGTAAATAGTCGTAGCAGGCTGTAACTGAAATACAGTCGTGTCTCCATTAGTCAACATTTAGCTGCTTATAATTTTTTTTTTACTAAAAATTGAGTTCACTCATAAATAATAGTAATAAGTACTATAACAATGGAAGCGACCTCAGTAACAATCCTGACAGTGCTGAGCCTCGCAGCTGCCAGAAACATCCCCATCCACCAGCATGAAACTGCGACACAGCCGCTGCTATCTGCTGACCAGCCACTCAGTCACACAAACACTCCACTCACCGGAACATTGTATGCACGGGAACTAGTAGAGGAGGACACTTCACACGGAGGAGCGCTTGCTCCTCTGTTGTCCTCAAACGATGATACAGAAGAAGAGAAAGAACAAACAGACAATGTGGTTGAACTGGATGATGACGTGGATACTGACGACGACGACGACAAACACGCTCACACTGCTGCCACAGCTGCGGAGGAAGCGGATGGAGGCAGAACTAAACAGAACGTTACGGAATTACAGAATAGAGTTGTTATTGAAGGCAATTACTGTCTTCATAAAAAAGTTAGAGTCGATGAAGAATGTTACGCCATATTTGAGTGAACGAGTTTCCACCGATTAATTATATTTTTGATATTAAGTAGGTATTGTGAAGACTAACTTCTTTTTGTTAAACTAAATAAAATGTTACACTTAATAGCTGGACGATGAGTTCCTAGTGCTAGTCCTGTAGAACGAGTGCGAGTTGCCGGTAACATGATGAAGATGACGTTGTCACCAAATCACCAAATTGTACTGACTCCGAAAAGACTTACAGTTTTATGTTCTAATTGCATTTTGTTTAAGGGAATTTACTTTCAAACAATGTGAGAAATAAATATTTACTTACACACCTACAAATACAACTAATAGGTATAGTCAAAGTCAGAGTCAACGCGTTTGTTTCCATTAATCTTTAATTGAGCCCTTATGACAAGTCAAGTGAAACAAGTGAAACAAGTGAAACATGTGAAACAAATGAATTTATTTCTGCAAATAGGCTACAAGGCACCACTTTTACATGCCAATTTTTTTTTGGAATTTTATTTTATAATATTTTATAATTATATTAATTAATCGAAAATTGAATTGTCCGTCCATCTGTATGAAAGTGAAGCTGGGCGCTAGTTCCTGTAGATTCAAATGAAGAAAGAGCAAGACGCTTCTTCTAAATTCTTTAAAACTTTTTTTTTACAATCTCACATTATCTGATCATTTAACTATTGTATGTGAGAACGATGTAACGGCAATACAACACCAAAATTAATGGGACGACGGATTCAATTCCTGAAAAAAGCTAAGAACGATTGTTTCAGACATGGTGCCCAATTTGAATAATGCTTCTATACAAATAAAAGTCTTTCAAATCAAAAATGAAATGTTCGATGCCATAAGTTATCTAAATTACATTGGAATTGAGACTCATTCTTAGAGTTTGAACAAGTACTGAGTGTATTGAGTGTTTATTTTTTAATACATATCTAGTTACATATTTTAATATCCTGAGGACAACACTGGGTACTTTTTATCTCAAAAAGTATATATACGAAAAAATAAACTTAATTGTGCGGCGGAAACCTTAGACACAGTTACAGTACCAAACGCAAATATAAGTTTGACGAATGTTAGGTAAATGTAACTGTAGGGTCGAGCGATGATGGTTGAAATTACCTTGAACCGATATTATAAATGTGAAAATATGTGCGTTCGTGTGTGTGTTTGTTGCCCAGTGACATCGAAACGGCTGAAGGGACCGGGATGAAATTTTTTTACAGTGGGAAAATCACCGAATGGCTGCTCCCTCTCCAGGCGTGTAAGACTCTCACTAAAATACTAAAAACCACCTTCTGCACTTCGAGTAGAAACCCCCGGCAACCCGTTAGGTTCTCCGCGGCTGGGACAGAGGTAGATTATAGTCTGGAGCATCATTTAGGCTACTTGGAACGCGGGCGATGTCGCTCGCAGAAGCTAGTAAGATATAAGATTTGGACTCCGGCGATCTCTGAAACTAATTACAAATATACTGAGAAAAGCTCTGAGGAGCGGCGATGCCGCGACCGCGCACGTTGCTCATGAGGAAGAACCCCTCTGTGGTGTGGTTCGAAACTACCTCTAGTAGAGCTTTTTTCAGTATATTCACGTGAGTAACCCGCGATTTTAGTTAATTTAGTATGTCCCACGATAGTTATTATAAAAAACATAATTACAAATACAACTGAATTATTGATGTTGCTTATAATATAACCAATAAGGTTTAATTAATGTGTACCGGCTAGTTGTGTTCAAATGAATTACGTATATTATCTGAAACATTAATTATTTAGTAAATTATAGATATTACATTTATTTTATGAATGTTTTATCTATGTCAGGATCTAATTAGTAAGTTATCGTTTATCAAAGAAATTCCATCGCGAGCCAAATTATGTTTAATTAGAATTTTATTACAACTAATTATGTGACATAGAAATATATTATGTCAGATATTTTATATGAGAGGTGTGAGTGACTGTAAGTCTGTAAAACTGTCTGTACTGTGAGCTGTCAAACTTTTGACAAAAGAGCGAACTCCATAAATGGCCTCCAAAGTACTTCATAATTCCTCTGGTGTTGCGGGTGTCCGTGGTCGTGGGCGGCGCGTGCGCTGATCGCTTACCAGATGACCCATCTGCTCTTTTGTACCTTATAATAACATCACGCCTTTTATCCCCGGGCAGAGGTGCACATTACGGCACTTAATGCCACTGTACAATGTAACACACACTTATGAGCCCCATGTAATAGGGGGTGAGCCTATTGCCATATACTGCGCACATTTCCAGACTCCGTGCTACTACTGGGAAATGTTTCATTAAAACCCAGTAATACTTTGCACGATCTGGGAATCGAACCCGAGACCTCTTGCCCTTAGTCGCAATTGCGACGACTTGGCCAACGAGGCAGTTTTGTATCTTATCCGTAACAAAAATTTGCCTGGGCTGGGATTTGAAACTTGACTATACTCAAGAGTACTATCATCCAACCCTACATTGTAACTGTAGACACGTGTGTCATGTAATCAATGCTGCATGATATCATACTTTATGTGCTCACAGTTTATTATTATGGAAGGCGTTTGGTCATTGCTTCACGTGTTACTAGTTTGATTCTAGCGCGATATTTTATTTTTTCATCGTGGCTTTAGAAATCTAAGACAGGAGAAAATATGGGAATTTGTGATTGATACAATCACATGACATAATAATATTGATGTTATTATAATAAATAATGTAAATAAGTGTGGGGGATCTATGCTTCGGCACTAATGGGCTGGTTCGACCGGAATCATACCACGGCTTCATAGAAAACCGATTTGAAATAACGCTTGCGTTGAGTTTCGTCATGTGAATGAGGTCACCGGAGGCCAATTATCCCACCAATCCTATCTCCCCGATCCCTGAATCCCCAACAATCCGCAAATTCCTAATCTCCAAAAGGCCGGTAACGCGTCTGGTGGTCCAGGTGTCCACTAGCGGCGCCAATTGCTTACCTGTCATTTGTCAATTGTCATCCGTGTGTTTGTTTACCGACTTATCTCATAAAAAATGATATTTTAGTCGCCACCTTTTAAGTTATAAAATGTTGTAGGCAGGTTATGCAATGTAACATTCACTATTTACCATTCATATTATGAGTCCTATAGGTACATTACCGAACTATGTATCTCATAATTTTTGTAAACCCAATAATCTCAATAATAATAATGGTACTCGAGAATCGAATCTCGGATTCGTTTCCTCGACTGTCGTGCTTGCGCCCACTCGACTAACAGCAAGGTAAATATATATAAAAGTATAAAACATTGTTTTCCATCCACGGCTGGACCCAGTACTCTAGATACACGTGAATAAATCAATTCTAACATTAAGAACCTACTTCACAATTTTAAACTTGCTGTTAACTTGACTGACAAATAATTTCGTACGGAAACCACGTTAAATTATTCGTGAGTTAGCATATGAAACCAAATAAATGCTCAGGACTTATATAAATAGTTGAAATAGGTGACCACTAAGATTATGTCGTGGGTTTTTCTTTAAATTATTATTATCATCAAAGTCATGAGTACTCGCTATTCGCTACGGCGCGTGTTAACAATCGGGGTTTTTTTGCAAGGTCGGCTCGAAGTGCAGGAGATGGAACGCGGTGGTTTAGTCAGTAAGAGTCTTGACACTCCCTCCTGCCTCACACAGGCGGCAGCAGTCATTCGATGATTTTCCCCACTTAAAAAAAAACCCTTCGGGGATAAAAAGGTGGAATGTTATGTAATGATTAGGAAGTGTGATAAGGAGGAAGTAGACAGGTATGTTTACACAATATTTTATTATTTTAATTTTAAGGCTTAAACTTTGTACATACATTTATATATTCCACATTAATAAGCTAACGGGCGAAAAGCCGATTGCAATTCAAAATCGATCCAAGTTATCGAATGGATACAAAATAGTATCAACAATCATTTGTTAATTTCAGCCGCTGGTAGACTAAGCTTTATCTAAATAAGACTTTCATCATTGAGAGTATTATGATTTCCATATACCGGACATGATTCCAGGTTTTCAGGCTACCCCTCAGGTTCTTGGTCAATTAAAAAAAAAACAGTATACTGTTTAACCGGTAATAAAATTGGAACACTCCTTTCACAGCAGTCACAATATATAATACCTATGAATCATTTTTAGAAATGTTTAACCTCGGAATGGTTTTTACACATTCCGATAATTGTATGTATTATAATACTGATGATGGTTCACATGATTGACTACGGAGATGTACATAATATACAACAAGAACGAAAAACAAAATCCAAGAATTTTTTCATTCCCTTCTGCTAATAATAATCATCTGAACGTAGAACTTCCTCCTTTTTTTGTAGTTGGTAAATATACAACTATAAATGTGTTTGCGACTCCTAAAGCCACGTGTTTATTATTATTACTAAGAGTTTACATAACCAACAGCAAATTAACCATAGTCAAACATTGACCAAACCATTCCCAAGTAGGTTTTACAAAAAAATATATTGTGTACATAATGACACATACCTAGAGGTACTTATGTATTTCCGACCAAGATGTTGACAATAAGTATCATCACATTCATCACGTTCGCATCGTAGACAAAAGCCTATCAAGTTATCCTACAGTTGCAAACTGTAATACACCTTAACACAAAACGATAACGTTGTAATTGCAATACAAAATTCGGACATAGAAGTATAACTTGTGGTGCTGGTGTCTTCACAATTACATAGTTAAGTATATTGTATTGAGTTGGCCTTGAATATTGCGTTAAGATATTTCCACCAAACTCCAATGTTTGTACGTGCGAGCATTGACAAGTACTTCTCATGAAGCGTGTATGTACAGTCCGCATAGTCAATTAGTTAGCACACATCGGTAAACTGCCCATCAATTGAGTTTTACATGTGTGAGTAAATTGAATCGTCTGATCAAGTTCTATATTATTATACATAATTATATCTCGATATAAATACATTTTCTTGTAGTATTTATTGGTATGCAATATTACGCACTTTTCAAACCGGATGTGCATTGGTAGCATCTTATTGTAATAACTATTTATCAAAAATTATTCAAATTTAATTTACTGTTTTACGTCCAGGTCGTGATATCGTAGATCTAAAGTAAACGATGAAGTGATACCCACACATGTGACACGTCATTAATGACAGTCACAGATGTGTGAGTTGTAAACCATTTGAGCTGTGTGTACTTAGTTGTACGGTCTATGAGTTCAAAGATTATCAGCATTAAAAATTGTTTCATTTACCTCGGAACAATAATTAATTTACGAAGTAGTAAGAACTACAGTTTACCTGTCTCTTTGGTTGGAGCACAACGGCTGACACAGGGATAGGATTCGAAACCATATTTTTTCGAAGGTCTTCTTTCAAGGTCTTCTCTGCTTACCTCTTCCAGAAATATGTAATACAATATTATATGTTACCCTTTAGACAAAAGATAATTATGTAAGTCAATTTTGTTATAAACAATTTAATTTTGTGAGCAAAACAAATTCATGACCTAAAATTTTAACAAAACGTGTTGTTGTACCAAAGCGTGACCTCAGATAACTTGTCTCTTTATGTTTGCGTACTACTTTCTTGTTACTTTAAAAAAGAAATCTCGATTGTACTACTTACAGTAGACATTACAATGTTAGGAACTATTAGATCACAGTTTAACCCATACAAGTTTTCACCTTCCACCGCAATACACCATTTTGTACTGACATTAGACTCACTTAGTCAACATCCTAATTTAACAGTGTCACCGATAATGCTACACAACCTCTACACGAACGTCCACGGGTACATTGACCTCACTCGCTATTCCGATCACTTTCATAATACTGCGAAATACGTGACACCTTACACTATCTACTGAGTATACAGAAGTGACAACGTCTCTCCGACTGCACTGGTTTCACTAAGCCCCCTACGAGCTGTACCACCGATTCATGTTCCCTGGCCAACAAGCTCCGCTGTCAGTCAGGAGTGATGCACATAGAGCCGACCTTCACCTTGCCGGCAGGACAGGCTACTCCGTCGAACGCTGCTCGGTCGTCCAGGCCGACAGTTGCAGTTTCCACCTTAGGATCTTCTCCGTTGCTCCAGATCCACCTGTCGTCGTCCACATTGTTGTCTGTTCTCTGCACATTATTCTTAGCTGTGACTTCATCACCACTACTCTGAGTCTTGTTATTGCTTTCCTCGCCAGTAGTGTTATGCTGAACAGCGTCAGTACTGTTAGGTACTTTGTCATTTGTATTTGTCGAGTTGTACTGTTTATCAAGCCCCGGCTTAGAAGGTACATCATTGAAGTGCAATGAATTACTATAATTACTATTGGAATTAATGCTTCTCGTTGTAATATTGGCATTGTCTTCAAGCTGACTATTGTGTTCATTATTCCAAGTAATTTGTTGTTCATTAATTACCAGCGTGCGGTTTACGTCACTTGACTGCATGTTAAATTGCATGTCATTTACGTCAATTTGTGTTCTATTCGCTCGAGGGGTTAAATCTATTGTTGTATTCGTTTGATTGATGTCTGCTCCTGCGTCCTCTTGCTCTGCAGGATCTCGTTTGGTGCTTGGGAATGTTTTGCTTTCGTCTCTGTTTGCAGGATTAAACCTGTTAATGATGTTCGCAGGTTTAGTTACTACTGCACTCCACGGGACCTCCCTGTTGCTCCACTCGTACGGATTTAGATAGTTGTACTGGGTATCCATTTGTCTGCCTGTACTGTCTCTGTTGAAGTCACGTCGCTGGTTGTATACCTCCCCTCTAACATCATTGTGTCGCCTTGGGTTCTCGTACGTTTGCATAAATCGCGTTTCATCCCCGGGTCCGTACGCGAAGATGTCACTAAACAGCGTCGTGATGGGGCGGTAGTTGTCGTAGGTATCGTATCTGTGTGTCGTGAAAGCAGAACTCGAAGCGACGAGTGTGAGCACTACCACTTGTATCATTGTCACTGATTTCACTCGATTCGGTTTCCGTAATAATGCGACTTCTTATGGAGGCGTGCGGCCGCGTCGCGTCCTCGCGCTGTACTGTAAGACGTTGGTGACGTAAGTATTGAATGTGGCTATCATACTGCAGATTTCGGAGAACCAGTGGTAGGGGTGGATGATGTGGATTCGTGTATTAATGTCCAACAAAAGTGACTCAAGCATTTAAATTTTATTTTTGTTCTATTAACTTATTTCACTGAATCATTTTCTTGAGTTGAACAGGAAGGAAATGTAAATATTCAATTGATAAATTCATTGATAAAAAAATATTGTAATTCTTTTTTTTTATGGCATAAGTCGGTAATCGAGCTGACGGATTACCTGATGGTACGCAAACGGCGTCGCCCATGGACACCTGGAACACCAGAGGCGTTACAAGTGCATTACCGGCCTTTTAGGGATTAGGAGTTTGAGGATCGTTGAAGATTCAGGAATTGGGGAGATTGGGGAAGGGGAGGGTAATTGGGCCTCCGGTAACCTCACTCACACGACGAAACACAACGCAAGCGTTGCTTCACGTCGGTTTTCTGCTCGGCCGTGGTGTCACTCCGGTCGAGCCAGCCCATTCGTGCCGAAGCATGGTTCTCCCTCTACTAAAACATTTGTCTCTATTGTAACATATATTATTATTAGGAATGTGAATCATGTTAAGGAAATCTATATTACAATGTACTGATATGGACAATAATCCGTAATAGGAAAGTCAATTTTCCAAAGATATACATTTTTGAGAAGGATGGAACAACATGATTGAATGCACTATACGCAGTAACATAATATTATCGAGATCGCAAGCACGTGGTGCCACCAGCCCGGCACGATATCTCACTAGAAGATCATTTGGAACAAGTAAACACAATGATCGTTTGACCCGAGCCGGCATTGATCGTGTTTTGTTATTATAATTTACTAATCGAGTATTCTGTATACGGAAAATTACGTGACCTTATTGATTGTGTTGAAGGGAACTATTATTATTCAATTATGTATAATTCAAGATGTGTTCCTCATAGTCCACGCGTGAGTTATTGTGACTGTGGTGTTTTGCGGCGGTCGCGAGTACCACTGCCAAGTAACAGGTTTCGGTTTGGTTCCTGGTAATGTCAATAGATTCACATATCCACTCCACATGCAACTCGTTTCAAAAGTGGCACGTCAACCTTTAATCGAAAGCTTATTTTACATTGTGTTTTGATCAAAGAAACATTTAATATTTTGAACACTTTGTCGATCAATTGATGATGTAGCACTGCATCCGAAGGTGTACCCATATAATAGCAGTTTAACTTCATTTACTTATCAAAGTTACAGTTGCAAACATAATATGTTTTTTAATTGATCGTCCGTGGCACGCGTGGCTGACTGGTGTAATTCAGAGGGGAAAGCGGTGGGAAATAATAATATTACAGGTACATACATAATGTTTATTTATTTACCAAAATTACTAACCGGCAAGTATTTTGTTATAGAAATATAGAAAGATAGAAATAGAATAGAATAAAAATATATTTTTTAAAAAACATAACATAACATCACGCCTTTTTATCCCCGAAGGGGTAGGCAGAGGTGCACATTACGGCACTTAATGCCACTGTACAATGTAACACCCACTTTTCACTATTTATGTTACGAGTCCCATGTAATAGGGGGTGAGCCTATTGCCATATGGCACGGAGTCTGGAAATGTGCCCGGTATATACCGGGCACATTTCCAGACTCCGTGCTACTACTGAGAATTTTTTAAAAACCCAGTAATACTTTGCCCGACCCGGGAATCGAACCCGAGACCCCTTGCCCGGCAGTCGCACTTGCGACCACTCGGCCAACGAGGCAGTCAATTATATATATGTTTTAAATACTATTATTTACACGTACGTAGTACGTAGTAAATAAAATATTTGTACTATTGATACACACACAATACAATGTGGGAAAATTGGACAACTACAAACGGAACACTACACACTAGATAACAATTGGCTTATCGACCGACAACAACACAAACATAACAACAATTAACTGCGCTATACGATGAAGAAACAACGGAACTAACAACAAGAATACATCAACAGTTCTACAGACGTCAGGACGACTTAACGATAATTTATGACTGCTTTTTTTTTTCTTGTATATAATAACACTCATTTTCAACTCTCACTTGCCCAGGAACACAGCCATCGGCTTTAATAGCGTCTCTATCCTGTAATTCCGCAGCGTTCTGTTTAGTTCTGTCTCCATCCGCTTCCTCCGCAGCTGTGGCAGCAGTGTGAGCATGTTTTTCAGTACCCACTTCATCATCCAGTTTCACCACATTGTCTGTCTTTTCTTTTACTTCTTCTGTATCATCGTTTGATGACATCAGAGGAGCAAGCGCTCCTCCGTGTGAAGTGTCCTCCTCTAGTCGTTCCCGTGCAAGCAATGTTCCGGTGAGCGGAGTCTTTGTGTGACTGAGTGGCTGGTCAGCAGATAGCAGCGGCTGTGTCGCAGCTTCATGCTGGTGGTTGGGGATGGTTCTGGCTGCCGCGAGGCTCAGCACTGTCAGGATTACTACAGCGATCATGTCCATTGTTATAGGACTGGGAATGAGCGAACTCAATTTATAGTCTCAATAACTATAATGGAGGATACGACTGCACTCCACACACCGTCGACTAGGACTGTTTGCCTTAAAGCGAATATGTGCCGTATTTATAGTGCAGAATTCCTGAACATAGGTATATTGCTGCAACACGTCCCGTGAGCGTAATTGACGTAATATGAACATTTGTTATCAAAGCCACAATTCTCACATTTACCTTCTGAAGTTTTGCAGCGATCCGCCATACCGGAGTTAGACCTGTACCGCGTACTGTACTTTCCTCAACGCTTTGAAAGTGGTATGTTCTATTTTATGAGATTCCAAGAGTTGCTACACGTAGTATTCTTAAAAAATATCTAAAAATCGCCGCGACCGCGCACGCTGCTCATGAGGAAGAACTCCTCTGTGGTTCGAAACTAGTAGAGCTTTTCGCAGTATATTCACATGAGTTACCCGCGAGTTTTAGTTAATTTAGTATGTCTCACGATAGTTATTATAAAAACGTAGTATTCCGATGGGTCGCAGCAGAAGTTTGCAACTTCGATTAATGGGTAGCAGTACAAGCAGTCCGTCCATCACATACACATGCTGGGAGTGAGTAGTGATGATTCACCGGTTCTGGCTCACGCGTTTGACAGGTCAAATCCGGGAGAATCAGTCGCACCAATCCTAAAAAAAAAAAAAAAAAAAAAAAAAAAAAAAAAAAAAGGTTTTGGCATGCTCTGATCACGTTTCTGCAGTCCTTTTTTGCGTAGGATGCGTGGTTCTGGAGTTATGCAAATCAATTGCAAATCCATTTATTGTTATCTCATTCATTTCCGGTGTTCCTGACCCTCATCAACGCTCCATTGTTATTATCTATACTTCGAACACCCTTTTGGCGTTCTTATCTATTACTCACTGGTAACCCTCATTATCTTTCATTTCCTATGTCATCAATAAAACACAATCATTCATTTTAATTTTCTAATTAATTTATTACTTTTTTCTACAAAATATGAGTGGAACATCTCATCCACAAAAATATCATTGTACAGTGTGTTCCCTGTAAATATGTTCGTAAAACTATGCATTGAACATCCCTGAAACTTAAATAGCAAATACATTAAGCAATATTCACCACAAACTGAAGTCCAATCATTCTGAATCCTATCAACATTCCAGTCCCATCTCTTACAATTCCTTTTCAAAAACTGAAGATGATATCGCTCAGGTGTTCGTCCATATGAATCAAAATATTGACCGATGCCATTCGCATCGATATGTACAGCTATCCAGTGTGACCCTGGTTTATCATCCGCATCCAAATTGCATATTATATACGTTGGTACATGTGTATACATAGGTAGTCTATTCGCAGCATAAACATTATTTTCTAGACTGACATGAATCTTTTTCATATGCTTTTGTAATTCTAGTGTGTCCATGATATTACTGTTATTAACAAATTATTACAGTACTAATCTATTCAATGGTTGTCATACGAATGTTCAATTATAGTGATTTGTAAATATTAAATATCGCATTCTTTTGGGAATCACAAAACAAGTTCATGCCTGTTGCGATGTGCGATAAATTTGTTGACTCATAGAGTTCAGATAAGAATGGTGCTATATAAGATCGAACAGTTGCAGTCATGCAGTCAGTCTATGGTCGTTTGACCACAGTGGATTGTGTACGTCTACCAATACTACGTTTGTGTTACTTACTTCAACGCATCAATGGTCATGGAGGTAAGTGTTTATTCTATTGACAAACTTACTTGTATTTCTGTTGTTGTTTCCTAACGTGTGTGTGTGTGTGTGTCAGATTAAGTGTAAACTAATTGATATTAACGTGATAACTCTGTTGTTGCAGAGATCATTCAACTTCGCAGAC
Organism: Spodoptera picta; assembly: GCA_038387885.1. Classification (NCBI taxonomy): domain Eukaryota; kingdom Metazoa; phylum Arthropoda; class Insecta; order Lepidoptera; family Noctuidae; genus Spodoptera; species Spodoptera picta. The sequence goes on along the minus strand of JAZHFQ010000743.1, from coordinate 286,542 downwards.
GATAATGAAAATACCTATAAACAGTATTACTACTCGCCACTCTCTCCCCAACACGAAGAAGAGAGTGATGACATCGTCGTTATTAACACAGACGATGGAGGAAAAAGGAAATCGCAACCGATTGATCAATTTTTTGAAGTGACACCAAAAATAAAAAGGAAGAAGCTGCTATCGTCGACTGTGGCACGAGCTGCTAGAGATGGCGTATCATACATCTCTACAAATTCTGACGACGGAGACCAAGCGACGCATCTCATAAAAATTGAAATGTATGATATGAAGAAACTATCCAAGATTCCAATTAGTGATCACTGGAAGCACGCTACCACGAGGATTAAATATTACGTAAAGAATAATAAGGATAGCATCTACGACAACACAAACGGTCTCGTATACAATATTACAAAGACAATAGCAGAAAGTGAAAAAGTTAAAAAATACTTTTTTAACAATGACACTCATTAGTGGATTAGTGAATGTGATTCTGTTTACTTAAAGTACTTCTGTGTACTCATTAGATCCAAGGAGCTGTCGCCTTGTGATGCTGAGAGAAAAACAATAGCAGAAGGAAGAGATGAGTGCGGTATACGTGTACAGAACACTTCATGGAAAAACAAAACTACAAAATTGATTGGAGAAGAAAAAGTGAAGAATATGCAGTACCTAAGAGCTGAATATCCATTTTTCAGCTCAAAATCTAGACGGTTGATGAGTTTCGAAAACTGGCCTCTCGTTATGCAGCAGAAGCCCGAAAATCTTGCAGAAGCCGGTTTCTTTTATACTGGCCATGGAGACAGGACCAAGTGTTTCCATTGTGGTGGTGGTTTAAAAGATTGGGAAGATGACGATGATCCTTGGCAGCAGCATGTTCAGTGGTTTAGTCAATGTGCTTATGTAAAGTTTAAACTCGAACAGTGTTTTGTTTAAGATTAAATAGGGGAGGTATATAAAGAAATAAAAAATAATATATTGCATATAATTTGTTTTATTAATTTTATAATGTTACATTTAGTTACACACACACAAAAATGCATTAAGCATAACACATATATCTAAAACACAACACACATTATAATCCTAACTACTATAGTCTACAGTAACATTTCGATTTTTATCTATTTCAATAATATTATCAAACTCAGCATAAACAATACAGTTAATTGTTTGTATTAGTGAGGATTCAAATCGTACTTCTAATCTTACACTACCATGCTTTATGAGATTCCAATGGGCTGATGAGTTAGCTGATAAATCAGGAGTTAAATCAAATGCTAAAAGACAGTAACCTTTGGCATACTGTTCACGAGAGATTGCATTTCCTTCATTAAGAAAGTGAATACCAGTCCCCGAGAATAGAGTATGATATGCTGATGTAAACACATTATTATTAAAAGATGGTTGCAAAGCTTTGGAAGGTATTTGTTGACCATCAATATATAAGCTGAAAGAGTTAATACCATAGTTTTCAAAGTTAAATGGATTTTTAGTAAGTGAACCATTAAATGCGGAATTATTCACAAAACCAATAATACATCTTTTGGGTACCTGTCCTAAGAATATATTATCAAGAGTTTTCCCTTGAACACCCGATGGAATAGTTAAAACTTTAACTTCAGCACGAGTTATAGGATATTTAGCAGTGGTAGAAGCTAAAACTTTCTGATGTGCGAGTAATACACTTGGATTAATTCGTGCTCTTCGAACAATAAGAGTTGCATCCGTAATGCAAACTTTAAACTTTACATCATTTGATCCAGCAATTAAATTAAAACTCTCTCTTGACCGAACTAATTTTACACTCATTTCAACGCCATTAATTAAAAATTTATCTTGATTGAAAATATCACCATGAAGATGACCAATCATTTCTACTTCCCTGCTTTCATTAACTAATTCCTGTCTTTTAACAAATCCAATGTTTTTACCATCTGTGGAATCCATTTTTCCTGCTGTATCATCATACCAAAGACTACAAGTAAGATGAGATTGTTTAGCAGCAGGTGCATAGTTTAAAAGGGTTTCCATGTATGCTCGATAAGCATAGGTATTATTAGGTGGTGACACAAGTTTTTGGTTTAAATAGATATCGAGTTGACTAAAAAGTGAATGCAACCAATTATTTACAGGTGCTACTGCTGTAGCTGATATCAAGTTTGTTGAATCTTGATTTAATACTTTTGCCTTTATGTGGAGTAATGTATGAGACAAATCTATGTAGTCATCGCCTGTTCCAGGAACTTGAAACTCGATAGGTCCATCATCAGCAAGAGATGAAATTGGTTTATAATGAATCCACAATCCATTTTCAATGCTTGTTTGTGTAGACGGTAATGCAAACAAATCTAATTCTGACTTAACGCACTCACAAGAATGATTATGAAGGAAAGACATACTTAATTTGAAAATATATCTTTGATGTTTTTTGGTTTTCGACCAAGTTTTTTCGTAGCTTTCACTTTCGCTGTTAGTGGTGGAATGAACGAGGCCAATCGTTTTCTTTTAGTTATATACCCAGATCCTGTCATGTTAAATCGATCAATTTTGTCATCAGCCTTTCGTTTTAAGTTCGTACTAACTTGCTTTAGACGATTTTTTATTGAGGCTTCCATAGGACGGGCTTGAACCATATCTGATAAAAGTCCTACTCCAGCATTTAATGCCTCCTTACCAACCACTCGAACACCACTTGAAAGTAAAGGTAAAACTGATCTAAATAACCCTCCTAAGAAGCTCCCAATACCATGACCACGTTGGTATGGTGAACCCTTATAAATTACTCCAACTCCTGATCCAGCTTGATGAGAATAATAATTTTCGTATGGACATTTATGATGATCCTGATGAGAATACATTATTATAATTTGTGGAAATGTAGTTTAATACACACGGTTCCAAACTGGAATGGGATTTTTTGTCCTGTGCTCGATCTTATATCTATTTCTAACGTATCGAACTCTCTTCGCATAACAGGTAAGTAGTGAGGTGGAGAGAAAATGTGCATTTTATTCGCACCATAAATGTATTTTGAAGGATCTAATGAAATGACTCTTAATAGCGGAGTCATAACATCACCCACAATCTGAGGATCGATAATATCGCAATATAGAAATAGTTGTGATGGTAACCCTAAGTGTAAATTAGCAGGACACTTCCCAAAATTTCTGTCTAGGAGATTTGTATTTGGTTCATAACCTAGTTGTAAACTTAATTTGGGTGATAATGTTATGGAAGTTATATTTTTATCCAAAACAGAAACAGACACAAATTTTGTTATTTCATCATAACGAAATTTCAAGTTCTCTCTGATACTATTTAACGTTTTTAAAATATGTTCAACGTTATCGTAGTTGGTAGCGGGAATATGTTTTTTGTAGTACACTGTTGATGGTTTATCTTCATTAGGCATTATCATGGTTTTTGTGATGTATACAACATTTTCATGATCTTGAACAGTAAACATGGTGCATGGATATTGAAACTCGACAACTCCAACCGACCATTCACCTTCTAATTTCATAGCTTTTGGTAATTTTGTTGAAAAATTTGTGGTCTTGTTATCAGGAAAGTATTCCATTGAACTATTGCTGAGCAAAGTTAAATAAAAACTTTCTTTATTCATATTTCTTGTAAACTAGAAGCTAAAATCCAACTGTTAAATTTATCTGGATAACCTCTCCACTTCACTAATACTTCTTTTCTGTTACCCGAATAACGAGTGCCAATTATTTTATCTATTTTATATTGTGAGGTGGGGTTGTAAGTGACCTTCTGTAATTCTCTTTCATAAAAAGTACCAACTATTGGTTCATTTTGTAAATCAGTTATTGTATAAACAATCCATGGAGATCTATCAATTATTGAAGATATAATAAATATTTCATCACTCCAATTGGATTCATATCCTTTTTGAAAAACATGTTTATATTTAGTTATTCGAACATAATCACCCACGTTGAAATTTGGTTTAGAATTTTCTAAAGAAAGTTTGTTTGATCCTCTATCATAAAGATTAGTCCAAACTGTCATAATATTGTTGGAACTTACATCACATGGGCACATCTTAATACTCGAGTGAATGCTGTGATTATAAGAGTATATTAAATCTTGTAAAACATCGACATATCTATAAGTATTATTATGAGTGAAATAACGCCACATTTTCATTTTTAGAGTTCTTTGAAATCGTTCAACAATACTAGCCTTAATATCAGGATTGTTAGTGGTATAGTAATTTATCTTTTTGGATTTAAAGTATTTTTGTACATCTTTTGAAATAAATTCTGTACCTTTATCAGATTGTATGTGAGTAGGTGTTGAATTACTTTCAGTAAATATACTTTCAAAACATTCTTTAGTTGTTTCTGAGTTTTTCTTTTTCATTGGTCTTGCAAAAGCATATTTACTAAATACATCAATAACACAAAGTATGTAGTTGAAACCATCATTATATTGAGCATAAGTTCGCATATCACTTAAATCAGCTTGCCACAACTCATTAATGTTTGATAGAATGTACCTATTACGCGGGAATTTTTTCCGAATGGGTTTATGTAGTGTATATGTTTCTTGTGATTGTAACCATTCCTTTACTTGCTTTTTATCCATTTTCTCCTTCATAGCTTTTGATAATTTATCAATACTACCAAAACCAGCGGGGTTAGATGGATCATAATAAATCCTGTTAATTTCTTCTAGTACGGGGTCCATTTTTCCCAATCGATCTTTTTACGTATTTTAGTTATAGATCTTTTATCTCCACTGCTCGGTGTAGAAAACTCTTGAACTTCAATCTCAGAGGTTTTGTTCAGATCTTTTGCTTGAAGTTGGTTAATAAACTCACATCTCTTTGGATTTCCAATATAAGTAAGTGGTACTTTAATATCTTTTAATGCTTTAGCAAATCTATCCCACCCTATCGGATCACTTTTTTTAAGGGTCTAAGTGAATCATTTATTAAATCAACAATATTACTTCCTGGAATTTTTTCATTATCAATTATAACTGTGCCTTCATTATCCCAACGTATTTTACTTTTACTTATTCCAATTAAGTTTAATAATGACTCACCTTTTTTATTATAAGTTTTTGGAATTAAACTGAGTATTTGTGTTGGTGAATACAGTGGATTTGCTTCACTTTCTATACTTTTAATAGATCCTTTCTCCTCTAACAAAGATTCAGCATCAACTGAACTTTTTAGATCTCTATCTTTATTTTTAAAACCAATTTTAGATCCATTTGAATCTTCATTAGATGTATCAGAATAAATTGGTAATCTGAGTGGTTGACGATCCTCTTCGGTAAAGTGAAGGTACCTTTGTAGTGTTTGTAAATATAACATCCACTTCTTTCGGTCTTCCGTCTTACTATTCATAATATTTTGCATTTCAATATCTAGTCGAGACAAATTACTAGTAACCTTATTTTCTTGTTTTAATTTTTCAATCAATCCAGGTTCAATAAGTATCATTTTCTTAGCATTTTCCATGTTAACTGGCTAGTCCACTTACTAATCCACTCAATATTGCACCTAATATTATTGGTAAGAAAGCCCCTCCTTTTTGTATAATAATATTTTTTCTTAGTTTATGTGTACACTTATGCACCAGTTTACGGAGTATATTTTTGTGTTTATTCAATTTTTGTTTATCTTGATCTTTGAGAGGTATCTTTCCTTGTAAAACGTTATGAATACATTCACAAATACAATTTATTTCTTCTTCATCACACGTTTTAAGTAACGCTCTTTGATATTTTGGTTTAAGCGTATGCAAAGCGTTTAGCAAATCTTTATGCGTGGTGAGTCGACGATGCATCATTTAGAAATGATTTGAATTGTTTGATTCTTGGTGTATTTAAACTCTTTCGTGGGGACGTAGACTGTGCAGTAACCATTAAATGGGAATACATTTGTCTTGATACGACAAAAATCATTTGTATTCTGTTTTAAATCTATCATTAAATATCCATGCGCTTCGAAAGTTGCATCCCTGTAGGCGTCTTCAATGAATTTTGGGTTATCTGGTGACACTTGACGTGCTAAATATCTTATTTGAGATTTATCTCGAGGGTTTTTAAAATAAATTATATAACTTGAGTTTAAAGAAATGTCTCTTTGACCTTTACCTTGATGAAATAAATTTTGTGTTAAATAAAATACACTAAGATTCCTGTGATGACTACCTTTTGTAAATATATCCACAATTCTTCCATCAGACTCTCTCATTAGATCATCAATAATAATAAGATGTGGGTTTTCACCATCAAACATATTAAGATTTGGAATTCCTTGATGATAGTTAACATTTGGTAAATTATATAAAGGCTGCATTTCATCAAAGCACCATGTGATCTGATTAAAATCACAATTACATATTTCTTTAACTGATTTTATGAAATTTGTTACAAAATTTGACTTCCCACATCCACTTGGTCCTGCCACAATAGCAGTAAACGGATGGATAAAGTGATACATTTCACACGTCTAGAGTTTTAAAGGGATGAAATAAAAATGAAAATGTCGGTGTAAAATTACTATATATTGACAAAATTATATAAAACATATTATTTGCGAAAAACAGAATGTTTTGTATACTATTTCTAATACATTTAGTACTTATCAGAAATAAAAACTACAATTATTTTTTGCACTATTTACAATCAAACAATAAATTTTAAATATGTAATAATCTATTATATAATATTATAGTAATATCATAATTTTGCAATCAAAACAAATTTTGTATATACACACAGAAATAAAAGTATTACACTTAACGTAATTTATAATGTCCCCAAGCCAATGTATCAATGTTGTTGTCCATAATACATCGTTTGGTATCATTATATGACAAAGATGTTTTATTTATTTTTTGTGTAAAAATAGTGTGTTTGATTGACTTAAATCGAAGCATACTACAATATAATACATTTTTATTAAATAAACACGATTTGTAATTTTCCATATTCATTTTTTTGGTAACACTTTTGTTAACTCCTTTTGCTTTTGCTATAAATTTATCTTCTATTTCTAAGGCATACATTTTTGATCGCAACCCTACAAATTCCTTCAATATTTTACCATTATTCTCATCTTTGAAAAAACCTAACTTTTTTTTATTTATTTTTGGATATCCGTAAATATTATTTTCCGGGTAATCTGATGTATCGAAATAGTGAAGTAGATCTGGTTTTATATCCTCATAAAAATTATCTGTAAAAATTTGATATATCAAACTATCGGTATCGGTGTACAATAACTTAATTTTATTATGAAACTTTTTAATCATGTAGTTATAATGAAATTCATACATAAGGGTCTTAGATATATCTAAAATACAAAATCCTAAATAAATCGGTTTATCATAAATTAACTTTGTTTTCCGTAATTGTATTGCGACTAAATGTTCTGAAAATATTGATAAACTATGGAATTCTGGTTTTGCAATCCAATCCTGAGCACCTAAAACTTTACCACGATTATCCCAGTGAGTTAGTAGTTTAATGTTTACTCTTTTTTCAATATTTTCCATAGTCTTACCGAAGACAGAATTGTTCATTAATTTAAAAAAGTCTTTTTCAAAGTTTGATGTAGCTAACGTTCTCAAACTAGTATTTAAATCTATGTATTTCTTTAACCAAGAACTTTGTTTAAATTTTAAAATTCTATGTACTTTCATTAATTTAATCCCCATTTCAACGCATTGTTTTAAATTCCTGTAATGAATGATGTATTTATTTTTATTATTTAAATTAGGAACTAATTTAGATTCTTTAGTATTACCCACACATATGTTTTCAGGACATAATGGAAAGTCAGAATGCAAATCATGAAGTTCATCAGGATATTCCAAATCAACTTCTAAAACATAACCGAAATCAGAGTTATCCGACACATTATAATCTGTATTAGAATCTACCCATTCGAAACCACCAACAGGAAGAGATTGAGACATTGCCCAACCATATAAATTATTCGCATCAAAATATGTTAGATATGAATTAGGTTTTTCGCTATCATAATCTTCCATGAATTTATTATTTGCTCTAGCAAAACGATTGCTACACTGAGATACACCCCCTCTAATACCAGCTTTAAAAAAAGCAATTTTGTCATAGTCTGTTAACAATTCTAATTCTATTTTGGTAAATTTTAACATTGCATCCCAACTTAAACCTGGGGCAGTATAGTAATGAGCAGGATCTAGTCCATAAGTTTTTATACAAAGCTTTCTAAAGTTTTCGAATACATCAGTCAAAAGTAAAACATCAGTTTTTAAATATAAATTGGAATAATCAGACATACTACTACACTTAAAATGTTGCCAAATATCTTTTGCGTGATTATAATCATCATTTGAAATATTTGAATCTGTGAGTGAACTATAAAATTGGTGTTGATCAGGAAGTGATGGATGTTTCAAGCAATCACTATTACACATAAATTCATAAGGATAAATACCTTTCCGTCTTAAACGTGAAAAATCTTCATTATTAGGATAGTTCCTTTTTAATTCTGTAAACTGATCATCATTAAGATTTTTAGCTAGTTGATCTAAACTACACGATAAAAATTTCAGTGAATCTACGAATCTTAAACTTACTGGTTGATTATTTATTGTTAACTGTTTTGAAAATGATATGTATCGTTCTTTGTTTTGTGGAATAACTTCAACTTTGTTATCATCGAGGTTTAATGCATGGACAATGAAATGAGCATCGTAGTGACTGAGGTTATGTAAAAATATTGGGATATGACGAGGGGTTCTGTACTTAGAACTACACACTTGATGTGCAACACCCCTAAAACTACCAGTGTGCCAATCAAAATCGTAAAACAGATCTTCATTTAACTCAGTTTCACAAATATGACATATGTTTGAATTTGAAATTTTAATTTTATCTTCATCTGATAATGGAACGGGACATTTTTGGAAACTATTTTTTTTAACTATTGCTTTCACATCTTCACAAAGGCGATTCATAAACACTTGTGCACAGTTTGACCCACTATATGTCTCATATTTTGATAATCTGTTATCATATGAACATTTAATGTAATATCCAAAACTATACACTTCATGTTTTTGAATATTAATTGTACTAGGCTTGGATGGATCGTTACTACATGATTCTATCGGATTCAAAAATGCCTCAAAGTCTGCATAAATCACAAACGGCATTTCCAACTTTTTCGCGAATTTATCAAATTTTAATTTATTATTTGAGGTTGCTTTACCAAACCAATCCTTTTTGGAATCCACACCGTTTGGTAATTCTGTACAAATGTGCGCGCAATCATATTGTTGATGGTTATTAAGTCTTTCCTTTGATGGGAAATGAAGTAAACATGAATCACATATACAAACTGCATGATGTTGTCTTGATATTTGTGAACTTACTAATCGCGATAAGTTTTTAATATAACAGTAATGATTGTTAGTACCATTCGATATATATAGTAGGTTAATATGATTAGGTGTACGACATTTTGATAAATATAAAGGACCTACAACAGAATTACACTTTTTTCTTTATTATACTCTAAACCAAAAACATTAATACTAATATTGTTTAATTTCTCTACTTTTGATATATCTGCAATTTTAACCGGAAAAGAAATACCAGTAAATTTTAATTTATTTCCATGAATTGCGTAAGATGCTACCCGATCTACATTTTTACATACAGGATATAAACCGGAGAGTAATGCCCATTTGAAACACATATTATCATTATTTTTAACATTGATTACAGCTTTTTTTGATTTAATATCTTGAGGAAGGTTGATGTATGAACTACCACGTAGGGGGTTGAATTTGTTAACATTCATATCTATGTATTTAATTTGATTAAGACTCCAACCACTATCTTTTTTTTCAAATTGACAAATTTTACCGACTACTGTGTCTATTAATGATGAATAAAAAATATTTAAGTCATCTCCTTGACATATTATGTAATTAAACGTTTGAAAATCAAACGTATTTTTAATATCTTTAGTTTGTTGTATGAAATCAGCATGCAATATGAAGTTTATTTTACAAATTGTGTGTTGTTGAATACATTCATTTATCAAAAATAAGATATCGATTTTTAATGAATTTAAAAACGATTCCGGCGTTTCAAAATATTGCCCTGATTGATGTGTTTTACTATTAATTCTATATGTTAAAATTCGATTGCCAAAAGCGGTTTCAACAACTGTAACATTCGTTAATGAATTATGTGATTTTAAAAGATTATTTTTATGTGTATTGCTTTTTAAATGGTTGTTTAAATACCTTTTATTAATATAAACATGACATTTATCACATTCCACCTTATTGTTGTCAACGTCATTGGTTTCAATTGATGATGTAGAAGCTCCTTCGTCAAATTTTGCTTTCTTGGTAACCTTATTTTCATCGGCAGTGATACCTTGTTTGATACCTCTTCCAACTTGTTGTTGGCTGTAACAAAAAAGAAAATTGTTAGACAAATCTTAAAATAAAACATTAATACAATAATATTTCTTATTGAGTTTGTACTTCTAATACTTACATCAACGTTGTTTCAACCATCAAACATTGATTATACAACTCATCATCATACGATGAATTGAACAGTTCACGCTTCTCCATTTCATCACAAACTTTAGACAGCTCCTGATTGAATTCACTGTTGGATTGTTCTATATTCTCCTCAATGGGTGCGGAAAAGAAAGAACTGATGCATATTTCACTGAAGTTTTCCATTTTTATAATAAAGAAAAAAGTATGTAGCACAGTAAGTAACAGTTAAGTGTTTTGCTAGGAAAGTCATCTAAAAATCTAATGAGTACACAGAAGTACTTTAAGTAAACAGAATCACATTCACTAATCCACTAATGAGTGTCATTGTTAAAAAAGTATTTTTTAACTTTTTCACTTTCTGCTATTGTCTTTGTAATATTGTATACGAGACCGTTTGTGTTGTCGTAGATGCTATCCTTATTATTCTTTACGTAATATTTAATCCTCGTGGTAGCGTGCTTCCAGTGATCACTAATTGGAATCTTGGATAGTTTCTTCATATCATACATTTCAATTTTTATGAGATGCGTCGCTTGGTCTCCGTCGTCAGAATTTGTAGAGATGTATGATACGCCATCTCTAGCAGCTCGTGCCACAGTCGACGATAGCAGCTTCTTCCTTTTTATTTTTGGTGTCACTTCAAAAAATTGATCAATCGGTTGCGATTTCCTTTTTCCTCCATCGTCTGTGTTAATAACGACGATGTCATCACTCTCTTCTTCGTGTTGGGGAGAGAGTGGCGAGTAGTAATACTGTTTATAGGTATTTTCATTATCGTCTGCGAAGTTGAATGATCTCTGCAACAACAGAGTTATCACGTTAATATCAATTTGTTTACACTTAATCTGACACACACACGTTAGGAAACAACAACAGAAATACAAGTAAGTTTGTCAATAGAATAAACACTTACCTCCATGACCATTGATGCGTTGAAGTAAGTAACACAAACGTAGTATTGGTAGACGTACACAATCCACTGTGGTCAAACGACCATAGACTGACTGCATGACTGCAACTGTTCGATCTTATATAGCACCATTCTTATCTGAACTCTATGAGTCAACAAATTTATCGCACATCGCAACAGGCATGAACTTGTTTTGTGATTCCCAAAAGAATGCGATATTTAATATTTACAAATCACTATAATTGAACATTCGTATGACAACCATTGAATAGATTAGTACTGTAATAATTTGTTAATAACAGTAATATCATGGACACACTAGAATTACAAAAGCATATGAAAAAGATTCATGTCAGTCTAGAAAATAATGTTTATGCTGCTAATAGACTACCTATGTATACACATGTACCAACGTATATAATATGCAATTTGGATGCGGATGATAAACCAGGGTCACACTGGATAGCTGTACATATCGATGCGAATGGCATCGGTCAATATTTTGATTCATATGGACGAACACCTGAGCGATATCATCTTCAGTTTTTGAAAAGGAATTGTAAGAGATGGGACTGGAATGTTGATAGGATTCAGAATGATTGGACTTCAGTTTGTGGTGAATATTGCTTAATGTATTTGCTATTTAAGTTTCAGGGATGTTCAATGCATAGTTTTACGAACATATTTACAGGGAACACACTGTACAATGATATTTTTGTGGATGAGATGTTCCACTCATATTTTGTAGAAAAAAGTAATAAATTAATTAGAAAATTAAAATGAATGATTGTGTTTTATTGATGACATAGGAAATGAAAGATAATGAGGGTTACCAGTGAGTAATAGATAAGAACGCCAAAAGGGTGTTCGAAGTATAGATAAGAACAATGGAGCGTTGATGAGGGTCAGGAGCACCGGAAATGAATGAGATAACAATAAATGGATTTGCAATTGATTTGCATAACTCCAGAACCACGCATCCTACGCAAAAAAGGACTGCAGAAACGTGATCAGAGCATGCCAAAACCTTTTTTTTTTTTTTTTTTTTTTTTTTTTTTTTTTTTGGGATTGGTGCGACTGATTCTCCCGGATTTGACCTGTCAAACGCGTGAGCCAGAACCGGTGAATCATCACTACTGGAGTGCAATCTCTGACAACATGAACGTAACATTACGTTACATATTGTAATAGTTGCATTAGTTGAATCTAGAAGATTTTTTTTGTAGCTTTACAATTGTAAGGACGGGACTTTTTTTTTAAGGGGGAAAAATCATCGAATGTCTGCTCCCGCCTGGGCGAGGCGGGAGGGAGTGTCAGACTCTTACTGACTAAAAACCACCCCGTTCCTTCTCCTGCACGTCGAGCCGGAGCCCCGGTAACCCGTTAGGTTCTCCGCGACAAGGACGGGACTTAGATGAATAAAACAAGAAGTTAATAGTTACACGTTCCGTTTATTAATACCTCCTCCTCTCTAGAGATACAGTTTATATTCTTATAAACTAACGATTGATTACTATGTCAAACGCCCTATCATAAACAAAAAAAGAAAACATATTAAAATTTTCTTTTAACTTAAGTGATTAGCACAAAAGATTAAGTATAATGTAGATTAAACGTGGATACATTTGTTTGTGGTATAAGTAGTAATAAGTACTTATCATATGATTATAATGTAATATCTAATATTATATTCCATACACTTTAAAACTAAACAATAAACAATGTCATCATTAGACAAACTTCATTTGATACCGTATAAAAGTGTTACAATAAAATATTATCACATTCATGATAAAGTCTAGTTCTATTTTTATTTTTATGAATAATTTATTCTTTCCCTTTTACTAAAACAACACCATTTGGAGATATTTGCGTGACTTTGACTTGAAATGGACTCATTTTTAACTACTATTTGGTCCCCAGTTTTATATGTTTTGGGATTTATACTGCTATCATATTTACCTTTCCTGACGATTTTAGAATTGAGAAGATTGTTTTTAGCATGTGTTTGAGAGTTTTGTAAACGAAATTTCATTCAACAGCATAATTGTCAAAATTACTAGCTTCTGCCCGCGACTTCGTACGCGCAATCCCGTTTTCACCCGTTCCCGTAGGATTTTCAGGATCTTTTCTGTCATAAAAACCTTCTCCTGACAATAACAAACACAACAAAAAGAAATTAGCCAAATCGGTCTACCCGTTCTCAAGTTATGGCGTGACAACGGGAAACGGGTTTCATTTTTATATAGATATAAATAAATTGGGTCCAGTGAGGTAGTAAGGTTTTTTAAGAGGGTAAAATCATCAAAGGAATGACTGCTCCTGGCTGGGCGAGGCGGGAGGGAGACTCTTACTGACTAAGAACCACCCCGTTCCTTCTCGTGCACGTCGAGCCGGAGCCCCGGTCACCCGTTAGGTTCTCCGCGACATGTTTTGTATACTTATGAATTGTTATTTGTTTTTAAGTGCTGTAATTTTATCAACGATAGGTTTTCCTAACCCTTACTCAGCTTAAATTTTGCTTTGTCGAATGAGCAAATATTATAATTAGATAGATAATCAATGTCAGGCTTAAAATAATTAAGTTCTGTTTCACGGATATCTAATATTTATACTAAGGTCTTTCCCTGTTTAGTGTGACAGATACTTCCAGCGACAAAGACTGCCTCGGACGACGTACTGGGACCTTGATGCGCCCGTTCTTCATCTTTAGCCGCGCGTAGAATAATTTTAAGTTCTGTGTTATCTCTAGCCGCTAAAATAGTACTCAGTCGACCATTTCTCAAGCCATCCGTAAACCGCTGAATAGCTAGTTTTTCATTAACAGGTCTAAACATTTCATATGCGTTTTCATTTCCGTCAGCTTGAGATATAGTTAATTCAACAAATAGTTCGTCTAGTTTCTTACCAAATTCTTCAATGCTCTGGGACTCTTGTCTAGAATGCAATAGCTCCAACTGAGGAGCCGTGGCAGACTGCTTGGTTAGTAAATTATTTTCCATATCCTTAACCTCTCGCGCGCCTCTCGTACACACGGGTGAACGCGCGTTCTCGTACACATGGGTAAATATTTTAATAGAAAAGCGAATTAACGCTATTTTGTTCAAATAAAGAACGGGTTGCTAACTTGAAAATATACGTCACAGAAAAAATATCCAATCGATGCGCGTTTATCGTACACCCGGTTATACAATTGCGCGATGGGTGTACGAAACAGTTGAATGCCTATCGCGCAATTGTACACACGGGTGTACGAGAGAGTTGAGTTGAAACACGCGAGAGGTTAATAAGATCTGCGTAAGAATTATAGTTAGATGTCAAACGTAATTTGGCATGTCGCGATATGCTTGTTTTAAGAACAAAAGATATTAATAATGCTTCATGATTCTTTTAAATGTTTTGGCTATTAATTTTTTCGTACATTCTTCCTCTCCTGTCATTACAGGTAGAAGAGAAGTTGCAGTTTTCATGTCAAACTCAGTCATGGTTTCTACGGTACTTAAACTATGTTTATTCTCTAAACAAAAATTATGAATGTTTTGATAGTATGTCTCTATTTCATCACAAATAACCGAAATATAATTTAACTCGACACATTTATATCTAATTCTCTACGACATAAATATATTTATGATATACCTCACTCATTTCTAAATGTTTTGCTCTAACAATTCATTTGTTCTTTTTGTCTTACTTAATTTTACCAAGTTTATTTTAATATTTTTGATTGTTTTGTATATTTCTATTAAATCAGACATTTAACCCTAATATATCATGTACAATAATCATATTAGCGAGATAGCATATTAAAAGAAAATCTTAACTAAAATGCCTCTGTCCATGTAAACGCTGTAACTTTGGAACACTTTTCACATTCACAAAAACATTTTCACTATATGTTTTTCACACATGAAGATTTTCTACTCGATGTCTGCCTTCGTCCAGCTGTGCTTCCCCTTAAGAGTAGACGTTCTGGGCGCCGGACTCCTTGCTTCTTGAGTTCCTTGATTCCCGCCTTGGGCCAGAACGCCTAAAAGCATTCCTGGCTATTTCCGCTCGCATCCAGCCTACGTGGCATCGTTTATATAGTTTGTAGACTCCGTATAAAACTCCAAATATTAGGATAATTAACATCACCCCCAGTATCGCGTTAGTTATCGATTGATTTTGATGCTGCTGGGCCACATCAGCTGCATTTACACCTCCAGCTGTGTTTGGCGCGATTACTATTTCTTCCTTACTCTGTGATTTTCCTATTGTTAGTTTTACGCACCAAATTCACTTTGTGTGTACAATAACGCAATCTAATTATTAGTCTCATTGTTTCACTACGCGATCTACCGAGTCCAGAATTCGATACCGAACCTTTTAAGGTTCGGTGTCATTTAAGCATTTATGCTTAATTGGCAGTTATTAATAGCTCGTCCTCTCCAGAGATAGCTTATATTCTTATGAACTAACGATTGATTACTACGTCACACAATAACTTAATAAGCCTTTTTACCTTTTTTTTTATGTATTTGATAACACTCAGTACCAACTCTCACTTCTCCAGGAACACAGTCATCGGCTTTAATAGCGTGTCTATCCTGTAATTCCGCAGCGTTCTGTTTAGTTCTGTCTCCATCCGCTTCCGCAACTGTGGCAGCAGTGTGAACATGTTTGTCGTCGTCGTCAGTATCCACGTCATCATCCAGTTCAACCACATTGTCTGTTTGTTCTTTCTCTTCTTCTGTATCATCGTTTGAGGACAACAGAAGAGCAAGCGTTCCTCCGTATGAAGTGTCCTCCTCTACTAGTTCCCGTGCATACAATGTTCCGGTGAGCGGAATGTTTGTGTAACTGAGTGGCTGGTCAGCAGACAGCAGCGGCTGTGTCGCAGCTTCATGCTGGTGGATGGGGATGTTTCTGGCAGCTGCGAGGCTCAGCACTGTCAGGATTACTACAGCGATCATTTCCTTATAGGACTGTATATGAGCGAACACAATTTGTAGCCACAATAATTATAAAACAGAAAGATACAACGGCGCAGCGCTCCACTCTCGGCCGACTTGGGTCTATACCTAAAGTGCATTCGTATTTATAAGAAAATGTTGTTGTATGTAGGTACTTAGGGAAGATGTTTGATACTTGACGTCTTAATGTAATGTCACGCAACAGCCGGATTCTGAACACTGTTTTCCCGCTGAGCTGTCACTGCAGCACAAAGGGTAGCAGCGCACTCAATGCTTAGGAGACGTAAGAGTTGCCACGTCGATGACCTACTAGGTCGGTCGTACTCAGCACCAACGTCGGACTTATATTAATATTATGACTTGCTCCAATTCTAAAATGTAAGAGACCACAGATACTTCTTCTCAGTGTACTTCTCCTTTAGATTTAATACTTATGGATATATATGACAGTCCTAATATTTTACAGTTGGTTAGCGCGTTTAAATAAACTGTTCATCTCTATGATATTAAATAGTTTTCTGTCAGTTTATCTGTCAGTAAAGCTGTGTACTCGTTTGAATATGTAAATCTGTATTGTCTACAGAAAAGAACGAACAATAAAAAACTCTATGATTTAATATCCTACACTGAAATATCACTAATCATAGTCCTTCCAATGTTTAGTGAAACATTGGAAGGACATCTTTTGTTACTGTTTTCTTACATTAAACCAACAATTTCGTCTTCAATACAATGATGTGGAATTGTTTACAAATAGACAAATAATATTTATTTCATGTTATTGTGTAAATATGATTACTATACATATTTATATACTGAAGCAGATATTATACAATGTTTTCCGAATATATTTTTGTTATCAATCCTAATACCTATTTACTTGAGTTTAATGGTATATCTCCGATGATTGAATCTCAGCGATCCGCACATTTTATTCAATGACACGAAATTACTATCTTGTTAAACAAAGTTTTGATGGTCTACTTGTATTAGCGTAGTTCTTGACTTGCTTATACATATCGACCTTCTAGAAACGAGCGTATTCCTTTTTAAAAGGCCGGCAACGCACGTGTGACTCCTCTTGTCTTGCATCAGGTGATGCGTCTCTTCGTTTCCCTCATATTCCATAAAAAATATACATATAAAGTTCTCGAACATTGTCAAAGTCCTTGTTTCGTCGTTGACTGTCATCTAACTAAATCTAGCGGTGATAGACAGCGTTTGGCATTTGTATATTGAATTATATCTTCTATATATCTTGTATGTATGTGTATGTATAGTAAGACATCGTGGGGTGGGAGTGTCCCAAAGAGCACGGTTATTTAAATGTGATACATATTTTATATCCTAAATTGTATAATGGCATAGGGCGGCAAACGAGCAGACGGATCCCCTGATGGTAAGCAGTCAATGTACACTTGCAACATCAAAGAAGTTACAAGTGCATTGTCGACCTTTTCGGGATTGAGAATTCGAGGTTTTGGGAAAGGGGTTGAAAGAGGATTGGGCCTCCGATAACCTCGGGTGTGTGAACCACGCGGCGTGAAACATGAGGCGAAATGCAACGCAAGAAGCAAGCGTGTTTCAACATGTTTCGCCTAGGTTATCCTAGTTATTGTCAGGCAGGCAGTATTACAACGGTCGCGCCGGCCATGAAATTATTTGAACATTATGCATTTAAATTAAAAGAACTATTCATGGTGCAGATAAAATTGCATACAATGTAATTATAATTTACCAATTAGATCAATATATGCTTTAAATAAATTATGTTATAATAATTGACGCATTAACATTTTTTCCTTGTGCATTTCATCATTATCGTATTTTATTATCATATATATATGTATATGTATATATATATATAGATGATATAATGCGTACGTGATGTTTCGGGACACTCAACCTGCATAGGTACATAAGTATGTATTAATTATTATGTGCCTAGAGGTATATCAGTTCCACGTATTTTGAGTGACTATTTTCCTATATTGGATAAATATAATTTAGCAGTGCTGTAATTTACCTAAAATGATTTTTAAAGTTAACCATTTATGACTTTGACTTTATCAAAATGGCCTCGTTAACAATTGGTGGTCAGACTGAGGCGATTAATAAAAAATTACATACACACTTACTGATATATAATTATCATTACCATGTATAATATATAAGCCCTATAATCTTATATTTTATACTTACTTATTATACATATAAAACTGAAGAGATTGTTTGTTTGAACGCTCTCATCACCGGAACTACTTGAACAATTTAAGTAATTATTTTTGTGTTGGACAGTGCATTTATGGAGGGAGATTATATTATTATATATGTAAAGAAAAAGGTTTTCTTAATTTTTTAATTGACTACTTTGTCAAATAGTCTTTGTTTTTTTAAAAACGTCAATATGTGACTTTTGTGTTAAAGAATTTATAGAAGAATAAAACATTAAATGTCGTTTCTTAATTTTACAAAGCAACACATTAGTTTATTTCATTCTAAATAATACGATTTAGTCTTATAAAACGACATTTTCGTTTATTGAAATACATAAATAAAAAAAACTATGATCTGAGCTGATCAGCTACGATTTGAATTTGCAATATTGCCAGCGAGTGATGGGAAATCAAATGTCTATTGTGTAACCTCAATAACAACAAAAGATGAAAAAGTATTTGCTATACCAGAAGAACTACAGTCTGCTGGTTTTCATAAAGAGTTGATAAAAACAGCTGCGTATAATAAAGTAAAAAATAGTATGAAGAAAAGACATCAGACAAGAAAAGTTTGGATAACAATGACAGAAGAACTAAGTAAAGTGTATGTAGATGAAGATGGTAATTTACAATTTGGAGAGCAATATTTAGAAGAAATTGAACAAAAGCCAACATCTGGAGGATTACAAGAAAATGCAGATTCATTGGAAAAATTATTTTCAAAATTAATTGAGAACACACAAGATTTAAAGAAACAGAATTTAAAATATATTGCAGAGAAGTTTGTGATTGAAAAATTTACAACTGGGAATACAAATCCAAGCCAGTGGATTGGTATTTTTGAAAGAGAATGTTCACGCTTTGACATTATGGAAGATGAGAAAAAAATATAAATACTCAGATTGTTCATGGATAAAAGTTGTGTTGATTGGTACAGTTCTATGATTATAAAATTTACGCTAAACTCTGACTGGATGATATGGAAAAATAAATTTTGTGAATCATTTGCGAACCAAGGCTGGAACCAAGTGACGTATGCGCTGTTTTTTAAATACAAGGATGGTTCATTGGTGGATTACGCCATAAAAAAGGAAAATATACTTATACTGGACATGAGGAGAACAATAGATACAGGTACTCTAGTGGATCTAATTGCAGCAGGTTTGCCAGGATTTGTACTAGAGAAGATAAATAGAGAAGCAATGAAGGATACAGTAGACTTATTCAATGAAGTAAGAAAGTATGAACATTTGGTAAATAAAAATAGAAATGGGGCCTATAGAAAATACGAAAAGCAAAAGATAAATAACAAAATAGAAGAACGTAATCCATGTAAAACATGCGAAAATTTAAATAAAGGGGCTCGCTATCATCCCGAAGCTGCATGCTGGATTAATATTAAAGGTAATGATAAATTCGATAGAAGATCTATAAGGCATGTAAATAATTCAGTGGTTGAAGCAGAGTTGAATGAAACAGAACAAAAAAACTAATGGTGACACCATTAATAAAAGTCAAACTATTAATAAATGATAAATTAGGAATTTATGGAATCTATGATTCAGGTTCGAATGTTTCTCTCATTAATTCAAGATTACTAAAATTAAAACCCAAGAAAGTAGTGTAAATGAACAAAACTTGGTGACTATTAATGGTGTTAAAAAAACGAGTGGTTTGACAAATCTAAAAATAAAAATATTCGAAAAAGAAGAAAATGTGAATGTTTACATTATTGATGAACCGAATTTCAGATATGATTTTTTAATAGGATTAGATATGATAAAGATGTACAAGTTGGTACAAAATGAGGAGTTGAAAATAACACAAAAACAATACTTACATCAAGAAAATATAAAAAAAGAGAAAGAGATAAACAAAACACAAGACGAAAATAACGAATGTAAAAAGGAATACAAAATAAATTTTAATGAACATGTGAAAGAAAAGGAATTTCAAATGAAAGTCAATCATTTAGATGAAAATAAAAAAGAAGAAATTAATAAACTAATACGACAATATAAATCGGTTTTTGCCAAAGACAAGTATGACGTAGGAACAGTTAAAGGATATGAAGCTAGAATAGATTTAATAGTGGATAAATACTGCAGCAAAAGGCCATATAGATGCACTATAGAAGACAAAGAAGAGATAGCAGAACAGATATCAAAACTGTTGGATAATAAAATTATAGAAGAGTCCTACAGCCCATTTGCAGCACCGGTAACTTTGGCATTTAAGAAAGAAGAAAATAAAATGTCAAGACTATGTATAGACTTTAGGGATTTAAATAAAATAGTAGTGCCTCAAGCTCAACCCTTCCCATTAATTGATGATCTAATGATAAAGACAAGGAATTGTAACTAATTGTACAACACAAACTCCGCTTTTTGGTCTATACCTCTCAGAGTAGAAGACAGGATTTGTAACACAAGAAGGACACTTCCAATGGACTTGTCTTCCGTTCGGGCTGAAGACAGCACCAGCAATATTTCAAAGAATACTAAGTAATATACATACTTAGAAAATATAAACTTACTAATTATACCGTGAATTATATCGATGATATCCTGATATTTTCGAAATCATTCGAAGAACACATAGAACACTTGAAACAGTTGCTAGAAGCAATTCAAACTGAAGGATTCCGATTAAAATTTACAAAATGTACATTTGCATCAGATTCAATAAAATACCTGGGACATATTATTCAAAAGAATTCAATACAACAAGTTAAGGACAACCTAATTTTAAAGAATTTCCCAGTGCCAAAAACTCAAAAGAATGTTAGACAATTTTTAGGAAAAATAAATTTTTACCATGAATACATTCCAAGAAGTGCAATCATACTAGACCCATTACATAACTTACTTAGAAAAAAACAGAAATTTGTTTGGTCTCAAGAATGTCATGAAGCATTTGAGAAAATAAAGAGTCTCTTATGTTCGAAACCAATACTAGAAATATTTGATCAAAATCTACCAATTAACATCTATACAGATGGATCACTGGAGGGCGTTGGAGCAATTTTAAAACAGGTACAAACAGACGGAAAAGAAAAACCAGTAGCTTATTTTTCAAAAAAATTAAATGCAGCACAAAAGAAGAAAAAAGCTATATATTTAGAATGTTTGGCCATCAAAGAAGCATTGAGATATTGGCAGTACTGGTTAATGGGAAAATCATTTACGGTTTACTCAGACCACAAACCATTGGAGAATATGAACCTAAAAGCAAGAACGGATGAAGAGCTGGGTGATCTCACTTACTAGCTTTCACAATATGACTTTAAAATTAAATATTCCCCAGGAAAAGAAAATTTAGAAGCAGACTGTTTAAGTCGAAATCCTGTGCTGGAACCAGAAGAAAATTTAGATGATTTATTAAAAGTAGTGAACCTTATTACTTTGGAAGACATTATAATGGATCAGAATAAAAATGAAGAAATACAAAGAAATAAAAATAAAATCATAAAAAAACATAACGTGTACTACAAAAAAATAAGAAACAAAGAAAAAATAATAATAACAGAAGATTTCAGCATAGGACTTATAAAACAAATACACGAGGATCTGTGCCACATTGGAGTTGGACAAATGCTAAGAACTCTTAGTTCACTGTATGTAACAAAGAATTTAACTAAGAATATAAAAAAAAAATGTAGAAGCTGTGAAATTTGCATAAAAAATAAAACAAGAGGACAGCACAAATACGGATTGATGTCACATCTAGGACCGGCGAAAAGACCTCTTGAAATAGTATCAATAGACACAATTGGTGGTTTTGGTGGTTCGAGATCAACCAAGAAATACCTACATCTTCTTGTAGACCACTTCACTAGATACGCATTCATTATAACATCACAGACCCAGAGTGCACATGATTTTATAAAGCTAATAAATAAAGTCACCGAAATAGGAGAGATTGAAATGCTTCTCACCGACCAGTATCCAGGAATAAATTCAAAAGAATTCAAGAAATTTCTCAGTGATAAGCAAATAACAATGATATTTACAGCAGTGAATGCACCTTTTTCAAATGGACTCAATGAAATGTTAAATCAAACTCTAGTAAATAAGATAAGATGTCGGATAAATGGAGGTGAACAAAAAAAAGCTTGGACTACAATAGCGCACGAATGTGTAGAGAAATATAATCAGACTAATCATTCGATAACTGGCTATGCACCATGCTATTTGTTATATGGAACTGATGCTACAGTCTTACCAAATGAGCTACGCCAAGAACGCATACATAGTGACTGGATCAGAGATAAAGAAATAGCGTTTAATAATGCTTTGAAATCACACTACTATAACAAAATGCGTTATGATAGAAAAAGAAAAAAGAGAGAATTTATAGTTGGAGATATGGTGGATGTAGAAAATGGAAATAAAATAAATCGGAAAAAGCTGGATGAACTAAGAATTGGACCATATAAAATAATAGAAAAAAAATCAAATACAATTTATAAGATAGATACAGGACACAGGAAGACAGAGTCAAATCTATTTCATATATCAAAACTAATTCCAGTACGTATAGAAAAGGATGAAGATAAGGAAGAAACAAGTGAAGAAGAGATGGAAGAAGAAGTAAGCTTAGGCCCTGAGAGAAAATTCACGGGTAAATTTTCTTCCTCGGAAGGGTAGATGTAAAGAAAAAGGTTTTCTTAATTTTTTAATTGACTACGTTGTCAAATAGACTTTGTTTTTTTAAAAATGTCAATATGTGACTTTTGTGTTAAAGAATTTATAGAAGAATAAAACATTAAATGTCGTTTCTTAATTTTACAAAGCAACACATTAGTTTTATTTCATTCTAAATAATACGATTTAGTCTTATATATATATAAAACATCACGCTGCGATCAATAGTAGCCCAGCAGTGCGGGTGGGACCGCGGGAAGTAGCTAGTAACATATATGCCGTTGACAATTAATCACTTAAATGTGGTGTTTACTAAAACGTGATCTAAATAATTATTCATAAAAATTAAACAACATGTTATGTCAGTTTTCCACGAAATAAATGCGATAATTTCATTCGTCATGTAACGTATGTCCATTCAGTCACGTCTTGCGTGTTCTTCACTTTTCTCCAACATCACATTAATCATGAATTCATGAGACAAAATTATTTTGTGAATTGAATTGAACCTAACGCTGGTAGGTTTACGGGCGAAATTAATTACCGGTCTTAATCCAAAATCCCTTCATCGACCTCGATTTTTCACAAAAATCCGTCTCGTACCTAAAATACCGTAAACTGAATCGATCTATAGACCGATCGGTGCATTGATTTCGGTTGTTAGTCACACTTGTTAGGAATGTACTAAACTATTATGATGTGGACAACATCATCGCTTAGTAGAGTAAATAGAGTCATTAGACTAAGATGAATCCTAGACTGTCGACATTTTCGACTATGGACCGATTTTGCAATCATCAGTTAATTCCTAACTATACCTAGATTGTAACAGTTTTTTGTATGGAGGCATTATTGTAAAATATTAAAATTTATTTGGCGTTGATAAAATCGGCGCTAAGGCGATTGTTTCATGCCAATTTTTATCACTAGAGCTTGAATATCCGGGCATACGGCGGCAATTATAATTAAATTCATTTATTTGTATCATCTTTGTATCACCATTAACATCGCTCACAATTGGAAACTCAGAGTAATTCACAAAGTAAGTCCGGAATCAATAGGGGGGGGGACTTACATATGTTCAGCAGTGGACGTCTTGTGGCTGATATGATGTAAGAGATGTGAATAGTACTTAAATATTTGAGGCAAACGAGCA
The DNA here is from genome assembly GCA_038387885.1 of Spodoptera picta. Taxonomy (NCBI): domain Eukaryota; kingdom Metazoa; phylum Arthropoda; class Insecta; order Lepidoptera; family Noctuidae; genus Spodoptera; species Spodoptera picta. Next base: position 262,106 of record JAZHFQ010000743.1, on the reverse strand, counting down.
GAATGATTATCTGATTTATTTATTTATTTCAATTTACAATCATAACGGTTAAAAACTAATTACAGTAACTGCACACACTTACAAAATGGCAATGATGGTAAGCGATCAACACCACCCATGGACACCCGCAGCACCGGAGGAGTCTTTGCCTGACATTGAGAATGAACACGAGACCTTGTCATGTCCAGAGCATATACCTGCAACCAAGTTTGTAATTACGTTTATGATTTTGTTGCTAAGGTATAGTTGTAGTGTTTAGGTAATATACCTAACTAGAAACAAGTAAACAACAGTACATTTAACTGGTGGGTTCTCCCACCATTCGTTTTCCTTCAAAATATATTTATAAAGATACCTATTTGATCACTAATTATAATAGGTGCATACCTTATTTTTGAGGGAAGGAAATCATCAAATTAGACCTCCCGTTCTGGCGCGAGGAGCGAGAGAATGTTAGCGTCTTACTGACGATTAAAAACCACCACGTTTCTGACTCTACTTCAAACTCCGGTAACCTGAAAGATAGTAGGCTGTCGTGGTTAAGCACCGGCTCTAGTGGGCACCATCTGTTTTGGTCTGATGGCTCTTTTAGTAGTGAATGGTCGAGTAAGGTACTAGTTAACATTTGATCATCGGTAGACAAACGTCCATTCAACAATGGGACGATCCCATCTCACATTATACTACACGTGTCCCCCATACTCGTGGGAACTGTATGGAGAATCTAAACTTACACAAAAAAAAAACCACAAGACGAGGAGGAGAGTGCGGGTGAGCTCGGCTCACCTGCAGAGGCGGTAGAGGGGAGCCCACGTGGCTCCGGGACTCGTGGTGAGGCGCTGGACTCGTCCAGCAGGCCCCACACACGGGAGTCAAGTCGGAGGGGGTCGGACTCTGAGTCCGACACATCGCAGGCGGAGCGATTGAGCGTGAGCTCGAAGAGCTCACGCCGTCGCGTGACGGGGACGTGTAAGCGTCCCAGACTGGAGGAGGACGTTCTGTCCCCGTCCTCTGGCGCGCAGGAGGCGCCTCCCCCTAAGATCCCCACGGCGGCGCGGGGTAGAGGTGGCAAGGGCAGCGGTCGCCGGAAACCGGCACCAGCTGCCTGCGCGGAGTCAGCCGAGCAGCTGGCTGCGGAGGGCAGGGCTCTTTCGAGCGCTGCCCGCTCAGAGTCCTCCGCGGCGGAAATGTCCGGCGTCGACATGTCGGAGGGCGAACGCGGTTCCGGGAGCGAGGGCGATCCCGGGGGCTTCTCCAAGTCGTCATGGAGGAGCTCCGCAGGCTGGCTGTGACCAAAAACCAGCCTGCCAGGACCGCCCTCCTCAAAACAGCAGAGGCCACCATTATGAAGGTGGCCTTGCAACGGTATGGTGTGCCCACCGCTGAGGGAGTGCACCAGGAGCTGGTGGAGATGCGGCGGGAGATGGCGCGCTTGGCGGCCTTCAATGCGGCTCTGGAGGCCGAGCTGCGGACGGCCAGGGCTGAGCTCGCCGCCGCTCGTGAGAATCGCGTCCAGCCCTCAGCGGATGCCGACGTAGTCGGACGACTGCGAGCGGAGATGGCCGCTTTCCAGCGTCGTTTTGACGTGCTGGAGGGCAGGCTCTTGCGTCCCCCGCTCGCAGCGAGCCAGGTCGCCCCCGCGGTTTCGCGGTCGTATGCGGCCGCTGCGGCCAAGCCTTCGACCTCGGGTCAGGCTAGCCGCAGCTCCCAACCGCCGGCAAAGGTGCGAACGGCTGCCCCGGCGAGGACGTTGGCGCCACCGCCGGCGCGGACCCCAGCTGCGCCGCCGGCGCCTGCGCCTGCGCCCGCTGGGCGCAAAAAGAGGAGGGACACTCCGGCCCGGCAGGCTGGGGTTGCGGCGGCGGCGGCGGAACCCGCCCCGCAAGCAGAGGACGGCGGCGGGTGGCAAATCGCCGGCGAGGCGAGGAGAGTCGCCAAGGAGGGCCGGAAGCGCCGAAAAAAGGCGCAGCGGCAACGACGGCAGCAGCAGCGCAGGGAGAAACGCGCTGCTGCCTTGCTCCTCGCCCCTAAGACCGCGGCTGTAGTGATTACGCTGCAGCCCGAGGCGGTCAATAGGGGCGTCACTTACGGCGACGTCCTCGCCAAATTGAAGGGGGCGGTATCTCCTGCGGAGTTCGGGGCCCCGGACGGGTTCGCGGTCAAGGTGACCGCTACCGGAGCCCGTCTTCTCGAGGTCCCCGGCGCGACCTGCGGCCCATCGGCTGACGCCCTGGTTGAAAGGCTTAGGGCGTGCCTCGGTGCGGACGAGGCCCGCGTGTCCAGGCCCACCAAATGCCTGGATGTCAGGATTCTGGGCCTGGACGACTCCGTCAAGGAGAGTGAGGTGGTGGCCGCTGTGGCCAGGACGGGAGGGTGCCCTGCTGACCAGGTCAAGGCGGGCACCATCCGTCCGGACAACTCGGGGCTGCGCACGGTGGTGGTGAGCTGCCCCGTCACAGCGGCCAAGAAGCTGAAGGAGGGCAAAAGGCTCTTGGTGGGATGGGTCTCGGCGCAGGTCAAGCTGCTCGAGACCCGCCCTCTGAGGTGCTATCGCTGCCACGTGGGCGAACACGTGAGCGTTAAATGCACCTCGGAGGTGGACCGCAGCGACTGTTGCTTCCGCTGCGGTCGGCCCGGTCACAAGGCTGGCTCGTGTACCGCCCCGCTGCACTGCAATGCATGTGCGGCGGCTGGCAAGCCGGCCAATCACCGGGTCGGGAGTAAGGGCTGCTCCCCTCCTGCCAAAGCCAAGGCCAAAAGTAGGCCCTCCGCCGCCCCCGTCGTTTCCGCCGCCGCCGCCACTGCCGCCGCAGTCGCCGCTGCCGCCACTGAGGAGGTCGGGATGGACTGCCAATAATGGCCCCATTCCGCCTCCTCCAGGCGAACATCAACCACTGCGCCGCTGCTCAGGATCTCCTGCTCCAGAGCATGGCGCATGGTTGATCAATGTCGCCGTGGTCTCCGAGCCGTATTTCGTCCCGCCCAGGGATCACTGGGTGACGGACCTGGACGGCTCGGTGACCATCATATCGTCGGCCGCCGCCGGTACCCCGACTCTTGAGGCTGCTCAAAGAGGTCGGGGTTGTGTCGCAGCACGGTTCGGAGAGCTCGCTGTGGTGGGCGTGTACTTCTCTCCGAACTGAACTCTCGCCGAGTTCCACAACTCCTTGATGGAGTTGGTCACCGTCGTCGTCGGGTTCCGTTCCCTCCCCGTGCTCGTCCTCGGGGACTTCAATGCCAAGAACTTGGCTTGGGGTTCCCGGTTCACCGACGTCCGGGGTAGGATGGTGGAAGACTGGGCCCTTGAGACAGGCCTAGTCATCCTGAACCGGGGTTCTGTCCCCACGTGCGTGCGGATGCAGGGCGAGTCGGTGGTGGACATTTCGTTCGCCAGCCCTGATCTGTCACCGCGTATCGTTGACTGGCGTGTCATGGAGGAGGTGGAGACGTACTCCGACCACCGGTATATCCGGTTCGACATCTCCGCCGAGTCCGCAGACCCGCCGGTCAGACAGGCCCCATGTGGCCCGCGTTGGGCGCTGAAACAGCTGGACCGGGAGCTGCTCCTGGAAGCCGCCATCGTGCAGGCCTGGGTGATACCACCGGTCAGGCCTGCCGACATCGACGATGAGGCTAAGTGGCTCCAGGACGCCATGTCCAGGATTTGTGACGTGGCGATGCCCTGGATCCGATCGAGGCAACAGAAGCGCCAGGTGTACTGGTGGTCGCAAGAGCTGGCGGCTCTGCGTAAGGCGTGCACTACTGCGCGACGCCAGTACACTAGGCACCGCAGGCGCCGTATCCGTCCTCCGAATGCGGAGGCGAGAGAGGCGGAGTTGTACGAGGGATACAGGGCGGCCAAGGCCCTCCTCAAGATGGAGATATTGCGGGCCAAGGAGGAGGCCCGCCGAGAGATGCTGGGGACTCTGGACAGAGATCCGTGGGGACGCCCGTACCGGATGGTACGCGACAAACTCCGCGCTTGGGCTCCCCCGCTCACCCAGAGTCTCCGGCCAGAGGTCTTAGAGGGGGTGGTTGGCGCCCTGTTCCTCCGACTGTGGAGGGGCTTCACCCCTCCGTATATGACTCCGCCCCCTGCGGTGCCCGACGCGGGCTACAGCGACGACGACGATGACATCGTCCCAGAGGTGACCGAGGCAGAATTGAGAGCGGCGGTGCGCCGGATGGGTGCCAAGAACACCGCCCCAGGACCCGACGGCTTGCATGGCAAAGCATGGGTCCTGGCCTCAGAGGCTCTCGGGCCTCGATTAATCGGTCTCCAGCGCATGCTTGGAGAGAGGCCCATAGTGCTGCTCGACGAGGTGGGGAAAGTCTTCGAAATAATCATTTCGAACCGACTCGACGCGCACCTGACAGACATTGGGCCGGACCTGTCGGACGGCCAGTTCGGCTTCCGCAGAGGGCGCTCCACGGTGGACGCCATCATGCGCGTTAGGGACCGGACGACGGGGACTGCAGTGTCCAGGGGTAAGGTCGTAGTGGCGGTGTCTCTGGACATCGCCAACGCCTTCAACTCCCTGCCCTGGAGCTGCATCCTGGAGGCACTCCGATATCATCGGGTGCCTACCTACCTCCGTCGTGTAATCGAGGCATACCTGACGGACAGGTCCGTCAGCTACCCCGGTCACCGGGCCGAGTGGAACCGGCGAGAGATGTCACGCGGTGTTCCACAGGGTTCGGTTCTGGGGCCGCTCCTGTGGAACATCGACTATGACTGGGTGCTGCGCACCGACCTCCCGAACGGCGTTAGCACAATATGCTACGCCGACGACACGCTGGTGCTAGCGCACAGGAGGTCGCACCAGGCGGCGGCCGATCTAATGGCGACAGCGGTTGCGACAGTCGTTGAGAGAATCCGGCAGTTGGGACTCGAGGTGGCACTCCACAAGTCCGAGGCCATATGTTTTCATGGCCGCGGGAACGCGCCACCTCTGGGTGGGTCCCAAATAACGGCGGGAGGAGTTACCATCGGCGTCGAGACGACGATGAAGTACCTAGGACTCGTCCTCGACAGTCGGTGGAACTTCATAGAGCACTTCCGACGTTTGGCTCCAAAGTTGGAGAGGACGGGGGCTGCGTTTAAACGCATCCTCCCCAACCTCGGGGGGCCAAACGCCTCCTGCCGGAGGTTATACGCCGGGGTCGTGCGGTCCATGGCCCTCTACGGCGCCCCTGTTTGGGCGCTTAACCTGTTGCGGCGTCCCGCTCGGACGCTGCTCATGGCACAGAGGGTCATGGCGATCCGAATGATCCGCGGATACCGCACGATCTCTGGGGAGTCGGCGAACCTCCTTGCCGGATTACCGCCGTGGGATCTGGAGGCGAAGGTGTTCGCGCGCGTGTACAGCATGCGCGCGGAGGCACGTCGCCGGGGCGAAACTCCGCTGCCGCGCCAGATAGGCGCGTGGCGGGATGAGCTCCGGCGCGATATAATGGCGGAATGGCAACAACGACTGTCGCAACCGAGGGCTGGGCTCGCTGCCATCGCAGCGGTAAGTCCCCTCTTTGAGGAGTGGCTTGAGAGACGCTACGGCGTCCTCACCTACCGCCTGACGCAGGTCCTCACCGGACATGGGAGTTTCGGGAGGTACCTGTGTCTGATGGGGCGGGAGGAAACGTCCGGGTGTCATCACTGCGAGGACCGCCCTGAGGACACGGTGGAACACACTGTCGCGGAATGCCCTGCGTGGGCTGAGCACCGCCGTGTCCTCAGGGAAGTGATCGGCGATGGCGACCTCTCGCGTCCGGGCCTAGTGCAGGCCATGATGCGGAGCGAGGGGGACTGGGATGCCGTCTCCTCCTTTTGCGAAGCAGTCATGCTAGCTAAGGAGGAGGCGGGACGCGTGAGGCAGCGAAGCGCTGCCTCCTCGCAACCCAGCCATCGCGAAGGACACACCGGGCGTCGGGGATCGCGGGACGATCTCCGGCCACCGTAAGCGCGGGACTGCGGACGGCGAGCATGGGTGGCTCCCCGTCCGACCAGAAACAGACCCGAGCGTACGGCGCGTCGCGTTCCGCGCGCGCCTCAAAGAGCCATCGTAACCGGGGCTCCGGCTCGACGTGCAGGAGAAGTAACGGGGTGGTTTTTAGTCAGTAAGAGTCTGACACTCCCTCCCGCCTCACCCTAGGCGGGAGCAGTCATTCGACGATTTTCCCCCCTTAAAAAAAAAAAAAAAGAAACTACACGTGTCACCCGTCAGTTCCAGCGATAGCCTACTGTAAGGTATTGTCCTTGCATCGCCCCTTATTGTGCAGTGGCTCGCAGACATACCGCCTGATTACTCGACTCATATCAAAGCCGACTGCATTCGACCGGAATAAGGCTAAGTCCACACACTATAGTTATAAGTCGTGAAACCGCACGAAAACATATTTTCTACCTTATAGTTCTGACACTGAGTTCTCTAATAAATTTTGGTGATGTAATATGAGTGAGTATGTATATAAAAGAACCTTTTAATAAAATAAAAATAAAAATGCCTCTTCTTTGACCTTGTTTTACAAAGAAAATACATTTGATACATATTATTTATATCTAGATAATGAAATGTCAATATTTATAACTACAATTTAAACTTTAATTAGATGCTTTTATATTACTTTCTTATAACTAGTATATATTATATAATAATTGTATAATAATTTCTTATAACAATTATTGCGGTCCCCATATTCGGTAAAGGCCTCCTCCTAATGTCTCCACCTATCTCTATCCTAGCTCTATTAACCATAAATAGAACCTTTTACAATAACTTATCAGTAGCACATACCATCCTGAGGGTTTTGGTACTAGGACATTAGACTTGTATTAATATGACTATTTGAAAGCATGACCGATCTAGTTGCATTAGATGCCATGTCAGTATTTCCCCATAAATGATCTCATTGACATGTAAACCACAAATGTTAGCTTAAACTATAGTCACAGTGTCCACCCAGTGACATACATGGGTATTATAAAGACATACCATTTGACGCAGTTCCTGTTTATTCCTATTATCATATTTTATTGCACAATAACTATTCAATACAACAAGTTATCTGAAAGAAAGAATTGACCTGCTTATGATTGTAAAGTCTTAAAACTGGGATCAAAAATTCGGTTTCGGTGCAACTGTGATCCCCAAGCCGATTGTCACGGGTAGATCTCCACTGTAGTCGTAGACGGGGGCAGCAAGAAGGAATCAGAACGGGGTGGTTTTCAGTCAGTAAGAGTCTGACACTCGCTAGCCTCTAGCTAGCTCGCCATCTAGCCTAGAGCAGATGTCATTCAGTGGTTTGCCGTCGTTTATAATTCAGTGGTAGACGTTTCTAGGCTGATGATGAAATTTAATGAACAAAATAGCACATTACACGTCAACATTATAAGAAATTCTAGACGAGACCAGATGACGTAAATGGTAGTTAAGTTTCAAATACATACTAGATTATTTTTCCTGAACGCTTTACGTTAAGTTCTGGATTCTTAGTCGTTGCACTAGAGTAAATATTACAAACTTAGGTACATATTTACATTTCCTTAAACAGTTAATTAGTGGCTCGTGCTATACTCGACATTTTGTGGTCTTTCCTTACAGGCACGAGGCGGGCTGAGGAACGCAATTACTTATAGGTAACTACAGCATTGTAAGATAAAGTTATGGCGTCAGGACACTTCCCCGAGTGTCCTGAACTTTGCCCCAATGTCAGTAACAGGACAATGGACACTGGAACATATTTCTCATATAATATAGAGTGCTACTCATGTGACGTGTGACCGACTTCCCCTTAGCTGATGATATTGGATTAAGGTCAAGGGTTTCTGGGATTTCCATATTGACTATTATATTAACTAGGATTTTCACTAGGTAACTTTGTCTTCTTCTTGGAGTTTTACCTTGTTCTAGATCAGAATCGAAGAATGAGTGAAGAATTCGAAATATTGTTAATATATTCCTTTAAAAGATACGGGTGATTTAGTGATTAACTCGTCTAATACCTTCATTATAAACACAATTATAGAACAATAGGTTGCGGTCACCGGTGACCGCTTGGGTGATTGACAGTTTAAGTAACTGATAGATAACGTATATTTTCAATGACATAAGCCGGTAAACGAGCTGACGGATAACCTTATCGGCGTCACCCATGGACACCTGGAACACCAGAGGCGTTACAAGTGCGTTATCAGCCTTTTGGGGATTAGAAGTTTGAGGATCTTTGGGGATTCAGGGATTCAATCCAATCTCCCCGACTGGGGATGGGATCACGTGATGAAATGTTTTTGGCGCTAAATATGGGCGAAAACCACGGCTTGTGGTTACGAATAGTTGCATACAAAAGGTAGAAGGATTACAACTGTCAGCATATAATCAGTTCAAAGTTCAGATAGTTCTTAGGTTCAGTGCAAAAACTGAACCAACAGTAACAGTACTAGGTAATTTTCCTTATAGACAGAGGTGTGTCATACAGGAGTGAAGTTCACACAGACAGACATTCCGGGGTAATGAACTCACAGGGAAACATTATTACACACTCATTTACACGGCGCGGCGAGAGGATGACGTATCTACACGTAGGCTATATGACATGGGTAATATTTCTATGAAATTGATTAACGACGAACATAATTAATTTCTTAGGAACAGACCTGTGAAATTCCTAAATACTTAAAATTAGAAAGTGAACTTTAAAATTGTAAACGAGCAAAAGATGAATGGGTACTCGCGATCAGTGGCGGCTACCCACACTACACTTCATTCCTATGGTAAAAATGATTTTTTTTTTATGGAAATAGCCGGTAAACGAGCAGAGGATCACCTGATGGTAAGCAATCGGCGTCGCCCATGGACACCTGGAACACCGGAGGCATTACAAGTGCATTACCGGCCTTTTGGGATTGGGAATTTGAGGATTGTTGGGGATTCAGGGATTGGGGAAAGGGGGTGTGTGTTGGGTATCAGGTTACCTCACTCACACGACGAAACAAAACACTAATGTTTCACGTCGGTCTTGCGCTCGGCCGTGGTATCACTCCGGTCGAGCCGGCCCATTCATGCCGAAGCATGGCACCACACACTTGAATAAATGACTGAATTACTATTGTATAATGTGACTTTGTAACTACCATCAAACATTTTGACTTGCAACAATAATCAGTACACTTTCTAGAGCACAGTCCAGTACTAGGTTATTCTCAAAATATCCATTAAATTTCCTGGGTATTCCCAAAATATGGTTCCGCATCACCGCATGTATTGTTCTAATGCAGTTCATGCTGTACCTCTTCCCATTACCATCACGTGCTGGTCAGTCCGCTCTACTTCCTGCCATTGTCCACTTAATTGGTATTGGGGACGATGTAAATTACCGTCTGCCTAGTTGGCTGAGTGGTCGCAAGTGCGACTGCCGGGCAAGAGGTCTCGGGTTCGATTCCCAGGTCGAGCAAAATATTACTGGGTTTTTAAAAAAAAATCTGAGTAGTAGCACGGAGTCTGGAATTGTGCCCGGTATATGGCAATAGGCTCACCCCCTATTACATGGGACTCATAACATAAATAGTGAAAAGTGGGTGTTACATTGTACAGTGGCATAATGTGCACCTCTGCCTACCCCTTCGGGGATAAAAGGCGTGATGTTATGTTATGTAAATTACCGTAACTTATTATAAAAATATAAAAATAATACAGAGACGTAATATATATTTGTTCTACTTGCATTAGTCATTATAACTTCATTATTATTTTACTATTATTAGGAAAATCTTTGCGGTATCATTTGGTGTAGTACAATCGAGAAGATTCCAAACGGGACACGTGGTCGGGAAATAACTAGTTGTTAGAGTTAGATGGATTGATGACATTAGTGGTGTTTATAGCTCTTTACAGAAACCCCTTAGCTTTCTGTTACAATCAATCTGCAGTTGCAACCAAATGCTATTTAGCGCTTGTCTACATGTAGAATACAAAACAAAATTATACGGAATTGACGTAAATTTTGACATTTATCAGTGTCATCCCCATACATTTTGATTTCTACTCTCTCTGTAGACAAGCGATAAAGTGGCCTTTAGCAGGCACAGAGATTTTGGATTTCATATTTGACAGAGATTAGGCCTTCTCTTCGCCTTGTATTTATTGGCCTCATAGACTCAGAGTCCACTGTTGACTAACCACTGTTGACGATGATCATAAACTATATGTTTTAGAATAGACATGTCATTTAGAAGTAAAATTTCTCTGACTACCTTTTTAGTATAAATGGCGTGACGTAGGAGTGAGTAATGAGTTGCAAAATATTAAGTTTTAGTAAATGAATGTTGTTTAGTAAACAAACAAGCGGGTCAGGGCCGCGCCGCACCGTGCCGCGAGACGCGACCTACGTTTTATAATGCTGCCTTACAAACTGGTTTTAGAAACTGATTTTGACATTACATTTTGTTGTTTTGTAACTTAAATTAAACTGTTAAATAAGGTATTGACTAGCACATGTCTTTGTTTATGTTCAAAATGTAGATAAAGAATAAAATAAGGAAACGTGCCAGCTTTTGCTTTAAGGAAAGAAAGAAAGAAAAGCCATTTATTTTGCTACGACACACAACAAGAATTTAGAAACACCGAAAAAAAACCCATAGTGCGTCGCAGCGCAAAAGGCTGGAGCTCAGCTTAATACCGTGGACCGGGCACAGAGGCTCGAGCCCACGGCGCTGATTTTCAGACCAGCCCGTTATTATACGTACTAGCTAAACATCTACATTAACGTTGCTCGGAGTACAGCATGATGTATAATATAGTAAATTAATTTAAAAGTGAAAACAAAATCAACAGCTACGATTACTGCCAAAAATCTAAATAAATGGATAAAAAATAAATAATAAAAATAATAACAAGAACAACATTACACATACATAATAATAACAAGTATTAACAACAAGGCGAGAAGTTGACCAAAGATCAAACAATAGGTTGGTTAAAAAACGGTCAGTGATGAACTGGAACTCCTTTGGTGTTATGGGTCATGGGCAGCGCAGATCATTTGAAAAATAAGTAGAATACATTTTGATAGGAAGGTACTGTAGTTTCATTAACAATATGTCCAACCTGTTTTTCAATTCGTATAATATTTTCTGATTTCTTCTCTTACGTTTAATATCTTCTGATTCATGTCGTTGCGGGAACCAATATAGTTATTCACATCTCTGGGATGCGCCGAACTTCAGTGTTCTGGTGTTTTCATGGTTGTATCTATTGAAGAAGCGGACTTACAGGAGTTGCAGCGGTTATGGGAGGTTGTGCGGGCTGTTTTTCAGTGTATGGCTGAAAAACAAGAACAAGTGTACAAAATTATTTGTTCTAAAAGGACAAATGATCAAAATTATTTAATTTCATTATAATTGTATCAACTTGTTTAGCAAGGGTCAAGAGTTTTGCAAGCTGTAGTGATTACAGCGAGTGTTGTCATTGTCGTGTGAGTAGACAATGATGAGGCCGCGAACGGGATGGTGAGAGAGATGAGAGAGAGTAATTACGCAAGTTACACCACAATTAATTATCAGTAATTATGTATGCATAACAAACGATAATTCAAAGTTATAGGAAAATGACTGACTGATGACATTGATTTGTTTCATTTCTTTGTTACCTATCGAATATGTCTGACAGGATTAGATTTTTTTTCTACTCTTTAACAGACATGCATAACCTCACGCCTGTCTCTCATGGGGGTAGGCAGAGACTATGGAACGCCAATTACTACGATTCCTACATACCTCTTTCGTTTCATCAACAGTTATCAATCTTTTCATGCATGCTCGTCGGTTAAGGGTACTTTTAGTTTGGCCCGTCTGTAATATATCGCCAATCTACTCAGTATATATCCTTCTACGGCGTCCTCTTTTAAATGTACACAATTTCTTATAAAAGGCGATCAGTCCAAAATGTTGAATTAAACCGCAAATCGTACCGACAGCCCATAAAAATGGAGCATCCTAATCAGATAGACCCCGGGTTACACTGACTAATGCCAAAAATTGATGACGACAGTCATTTCCTCGACAAAACCATTAATATGATGATATCGATATCGATTCCCTTCAAAACACCATTATGTGGACCTTCCCTAATGTCAGTAAAACGGTCTAATAAAGCCTTTTCCCAAACTTAAATAATTCTCAAACCTTCTCAAAGGATTTTGGACCGTACTAGTAAAGAGTTAAGGTTAAGTTTAAGTTGGAAGGTTGGGTGACAATTTGCATATTGATGGTGTAGCGGTCTGTAGACACGGCTACACATCAAGCTATGAAAACCAGTGTACACTGACCTTTGAATGCCAGGAAAGATTAAACAAAGTGAGTCCATAATATACTGGTTGGTGTATACACAATGTATGGTGGTCGACTCCTGTCAGCGAACATTGGTTGTGACGTCACTGCGGGTTTCTTATACTGGTATTTTAGTCTTTTGTTAGTGGTTTACGATCTTAGATTGTAGAACTGTCTTTTAGCTTACACTTATACAATTTCAAGTAACTTTTGGACTATGTACAGAGATTTTCTAAAAATATCTTCCTCCCTTCCCCAATCTCCCCAATCCCTGAATCCCCAACGATCCTCAAACTCCTAATCCCCAAAAAGCCGGTAACGTACTCGTAATAACGCCTCTGGTGTTCCAGGTGTCCATGGGCGACGCCGATTGCTTACCATCAGGTGATCCGTCGTCCGGTCGTTTACCGGCTTATACCATAAAAAAATCTATGCCTTGATACAAATCTGTTCTAGAACCGAAATACAAATTTGTACTCCCCATAAAGAATTATTTCGTTTTGATCACTTTTATTTCCTACAAGTTAAACTGTTAGTCAGTTTTAGTTTAAACGTCTCCAAATCTTAGCAATCACGCTTGATTGAGTACCCAACAATTGCAACTCGAAGCTGTGAAGTTCATTAAGGGAAGTGTTCGCAGAGCTCCAGTGCAGGAGTTGCAACAGTTTGGCAACACGTCGTCGTCGCAACGTGTGGCCTGCTACGAACTAATAGTTCATTTCATGTAGTTTGGAGAAACTGTCTGTGAAAACGTGAAGTACGATAAGTTTCGACACAAGTCAGACAATAATGTTGTACTAAATATATTTATTTTTATTTATTTATTTATTTATTTATGTACACACATTCAACACAGAGGACAACACATATAATATAAAAACAGAGTACATAGGCCCCACATATTCCAACTGGAATCTCTTCCTGTGGGCCTGTGGCAGGAAAAGATATAATAACACTGAGACAAATAGTGTGTTACACAAACAATAAAAAAAAAATAATAGTAGTAATAATAACGAAGAAACCGATAGAAATAACAATAATAAACAATAAAACAGACTAATACAAGGCTATTATATAAAAAGAAGAAATAAAAAAAAAATATAGATACTGCCTCGTTGGCCGAGTGGACGCAAGTGCGACTGCTGGGCAAGGGGTCTTGGGTTCGATTCCCGGGTCGGGCACGTATTACTGGGTTTAAAAAAAAATCGCAGTAATAGCACAGAATCTGGAATTGTGCCTGGTATATTATACAGTGACATAATGTCAATGTGCACCTGTGCCTACCCCTTCGAGGATAAAAGGCGTGATGTTATGTTATGTTATGTGTACATCATAACATACATTAATATGCTAAAGTGCAAAAATTTTATTTAATTTTTATATTTATATCCAATATTTAAAAGGGCTTACCCACCGTCAATATTGCTAAATATGAAAAAAAAAAACGATAATTTTCCTTCAAATAACATAAAAAATACTGGTAGATATGTTGGGTCTTAAATTAAAAGCAACCGCTTGTTACCATGTTGTCTAACCAGGTAATCGAACTATAAGTACTTACCATTAACACAAATATATTCAATATTCATAAATACAATCATACATTACATAACATATACATAGCTGCCGGTACCACAAGGTTTATCAAATATTATTGTACGAGATCAAACATGAAGTTATGTCTTATATCACGTTCACGCAACGCTCACGTTTCGTAATCATATAGTCGAGGTATGCAAGAAAGCATATCGAAATCTAGGATTTGTACTTAGAGGTAGAATGGTTAGAGGCTTCACAAATATGAGAGCTATAACGACACTACCTCTATATAATGCTTTAGTAAGAAGCCAGCTTGAATGCAATGCAGTGATTTGGGCTCCACATGAAACTAAGTACAGTCTCATGCTTGAACGAGTACAGAATCAATTCATGAGATACAAGTATATGAGAGAGTTCGGGGTATATCCATTCTACCCATTAATGTATCCAACTCTGTTTGTCTTGGGTATGGTTGGATATAATGAACTACAGGTCAGGAGGCAACTCGCATTGGTGACTTATATCTTTAAAATAATTTGGGGGAAGATACACAATCCGAATATATTGCGAAGGGTTGAACTGGTCGTGCCCGATGGATACGTGAGTCGTCGTCGCCAGCCGCGGTTACTGGCAGAACCACGTTCGTGAACTAACTTGCTGCGGGAGGCACCGCTCACGTGTGCGCTTCGCACTCTGAACCTCGTTGCTAATGACGTAGACACATTCTGTTGCTCTTTAGGAGAATTTACACGAGCAGCCATGCATAGGATTTGCTATATGTAGTAAAAGCTTATTATATATTCTTTATCTTATTATATATTCTATAGAGTATATGGATATTTCTTGTTTGTATTTTGTTTATTATTGTTATTTTAATATTTGCTGCAATATCGCATTGGGTCTAGCCTATAAGGATATTTGTATGTTATGTGTGTAAATAAATAAAATATTATATACATTTATATACATACATACATACCTATATATTGTAGATAAATATTTACCTCTACATAGGAACAAGACGAACGGTTCATTATATTTGCGCACTCAAAACTGCGCACTGTTTGCAGGTTTATAATTTTTTTTTGCATTTACAAGGCTTGCTTGTTGCCTTGGTGATTCTCAATGAGCAGACGGACTACTTACGGTAAGCAATTGACGTCGCCCATTGATACCCTGAACACTAGTGGCGTTGCAAGTGCGTTACAGGTCTTTTAGGGATTAGGAATTTGGGGATTTTTGGGGATCTAGGGATTGGGGAGATTGAGGAAGGGGAAGGGGAGAGGGTCACCTTCGGTTACCTCATACCACAATACACAACGCAAGCGTTCTTTCGCGTCGGTTTTCTGCTCGGCCGTGGTATCACTCCGGTTGAGCCGACCCATTCGTTCCGAAGCATGGCTCTCCCAGAGCTATTGCCTCCAATGGGTCCACGAAAGGTTGACAATGCACATGTAGCTAACTCTATATATTATCTAGGCCCTAGCTTTACTTACTATTTGGACATCCATAAGCTCGTTTGTATTTAATATACCAAAATTGAATTTAGAATACAGAAATTACGTCAGGAAAAGTAGGACGTGGTCGTCTTTGAGGGGAGTAAATCTTCAAATGACTCCTCCCGTCCTGGATGAGGCGTGAGAGTCAGAATATAAAAACCCTCACTTGGAATGGGCACTTTCGGATTTTCTGGAAATTTATGGAAATGAGGAAACAATATGACTTGTGATCTTTTCGGTAAACGATTGTAAAAACATTATCTTTGTTTGTGTGACATGTGGTGTTTGGTTGCAGATGTCGGGACGGGCGGCGTGACCACGGACGGGCTGCTGAGCGCCCTGGCCCGCCTGCGCCGCGCCCCTCCCCCGCTCCCGCACCCCGCACCTCACTCGCCCCGCTCCGTAAGTACCCACTGCTGCATCATCATTCCATCATTGATGGTAGAGGTCCAGGAGGACAAATATCAATCCTAAGATCACTGTGTGTGTGGCAATTACAATGTATATATGAAAAATATACCTACATGAAAGCTGTGAAGTAACAATGATATACCATACGTACGTTGTAATTAGACTGAATGAATTACTATATGACCTAAATTACTAGCTAGCTACGAAACATTTATTTACTCCCTACTTACGTTTTAAAACACTGGTACAGCTCTATTTTATAACGTAACAAAGTGAGAACGGACAATAACTTTGTGGTGTAGCGCTGAAACTGAAATACTCGTACATGTGTTAAATATATCAATCAACAAACTTGCTCCATGCAGCGTACTATAAGTGTAACACATTCAAGTTTGCAATCGGTCAGCACAATAGCTACACGTTCGAGAATGTTCTGATCCCCAGAGAGAGCAGTGACGCCGGCAGGTCAAGCTACTCCAATCTATCATTCGATTTTCGACTTTAACTTCAGAAAAGTAACGTCCAAAATCAAATAAAAGAATACAATAGAAAAGTGTATGTTGACTTGCGTCTATACAACTTGACAAGTTGAGTGTAACCCAGACAGTTACAACTTCTTGTAACTTTATGTCCCAAACGAATTTTGTTTTTAACGAGTCGTATCGCCTCCCGGGTGTTACCTACCCTCGTCGAACTTTTGTCAGGTATGAGACAAAGTTACATTTCATACAAAAAAGTACAAAAAGAAGGTAAATTAGTTTTTGAAGATATTGTCTTGGGAAGTTTAAATGGGTGAGGTAACTGGAACACGTTACAGATACCCAGTTACCGCGTGGAACAGATTACTTCGATGTTTGTCGTAAAGTTTGATTGCCTTGTTGTCACAAGGTCTATTGCTGTATGCGTGTCATATGCTCTAAAAGTTTAAAAGTCTAACGTCTATCGATTCGCTAACGTACACACATACCTGATAACATACGGCCACACATAAATCTGTACAAAACCAGTATATCCTGGTGTCGCGTCGCATCGCCTTTCCGCACATTTGACGTTCAGTTTATACTGGAAATGTAAAGCTCGATGTGTAGCCGTGTGTGTGTACCTGAAATGAGCATGCTGAGCAACATTCCTACAAGTGACCAATTGAAGCACGCAAACAGAAAATGTTTGAAATTAGCGTATGTAACAGTACTTTAATGTCCGAAATTATACATTAATATTTGGAATGGATGGAGGCCCAATTATCCTCCCTCTCCAGTCTCCCCAATCCCCGAATCCCCCACAATCCTCCAATTCCCAATTACCAAAAAGCCGGTAACGCACTTGTAACGCCTCTGGTGTTCCAGGTGTCCATGGGTGATGCCGATTGCTTACCATCAGGTGATCTGTTTGTTCGTTTGCCGACTTATCCCATAAAAAAAACATAGTCAAGGTTATTTGTAATTCGAATATAATACAACACTGTAAACTAATTAGCAAATATTAATTATTCCAACTAAAACAAGCTAATTAATCAGAAGCGTAATTAGGATTAATTAATTGGTAATGAAATTCAAATCGATGTTGAATACGATTGGCTGCTCTCATCGACCAATAGGAGTGCAGATCTGATTATATGATTGTTGTCACGAGTGACTGAACAATACATGTATTTTTTGGAAATTTCCGCCACACTCGCACGGATGCGGTGTATTGAGTATATAGAAATAGATTCATGTATATAAAGGTAAAATAATTTTTGGTCAACCGCTGATCTTGTCGCTACGTAGTCTATCTATCTATACATATAATAAAATCGTAGAAAAGTAAAAAATACATTGAATATTTTTTAAAAGAATGCTTAAAGCGTGATCTACAATCGATACTGAAGCCAAAAATATGGTTTTTAGAATTTTTGTCTGTTTGTCTGTATGTATGATCTCAGAAAGTACTGCATGGATTTACTTCAAATTTTGGTCAACGCATAGGCTACATATTACTACGCTATCATCTACGGCCGAGTAGCCCTATACTAGGTACTGAATCAATTCTGACGAAATTCGTTATCGTAGAATATCCCTTGACAAAGAATAATTCAAAAGCCTTAATTCTGCCAGAATTTATTATTTTATTATTATTAGACTAAACCCGAAACTATTTTAACCGGAATAAACAGCACATCTTCCTCAACATTGGACTGCCTCATTGGCTGAGTGGTCACAATTGCGACTGCTGGGCAAGGGGTCTCGGGTTCGTGAAAAGTATTACTAGGATTATTTTTAAAATTCAGTAGTAGCACAGAGTCTGGAATTGTGCCCGGTATATGGCAGTAGACTCACCCCCTATTACATGGGACTTACAACATAAATAGTTAAAAATAGGTGTTACATTGTACAGGGGCATTAAGTGCTATAAGGTGTACCTCTGCCTACCCCTTCGGGGATAAAAGGCGTGATGTTATGTTATGTTCTTCAACAGTCCACAATTATGACTTCTGAGTTCAATCCACCGAAAGTCAACGGTGGATTTGAGATAATTAGTAAGCAATTTCCCCGGACAAAAAACGATCCATTTACCTCATAACATACCCACCTCCATTGTACAGCAATTACATAATATTAATTATTTGTTGCATATATATATATGGTGTTGTATTGTCCTCCTAATTACATAGCGAATATTGGTCACCAGCCGACCGCAAACACAAGCGGGATCTGAACACATATACCTATGTCAATATTTATACCACATACATAAAGTATTGCCTCATAGTCTGTCTATTGTTAGATTTTCCTTATTAATTGATAGTTCAGTGCGTAGAGTGCGGTAGTGGAGTGAGTGTGTTGGATGTCATTTCCGGTAATGATGGTGTTTGAAAAACCTAATGCGTCACATGTCTAGTGTGTGGGAATTAGGTATCTGTACAATAGGGATAATGACAGGGTATGAAAATTAAATTAAATTAAAAATCTAATTAGTCCGTAAGTTAGGTAATGAAAAAATATTAGACACATATTTTTTTATTTAGTCGTATAATAAAACAATACTTAGATAAAACGAATCAAAGTTTAGGAGTGGGGGCTAAAACGTCATTTCTACGTATAAAATGTAGGTACATAGAAGTGACGTCACGCGACATTTTGAATCGTATCGTCGAAAGTATTAGTCTCTATAAGAAAATAAAAAAACATGTGTCTAATGATTTAAAAAAATCTACTACACGATTAAAATAAAATGTAGTCATCTACCCCATTCCTTGTTATTTATTAGGCATCGTTCACACCAAACTTATAGTCCGCCGCCGACTGTGTGTATACTCACTGTCTGCTCCAGTGTAAACGTCTATAGCCGACATACATACATACATAACCCCACGTTTCTCTCACATGGGGATAGGCAGAGACCATGTAACGGCCGACAATATGTGTGATATGACTAATATTTTGCCTAAGAAATTATAAGGACATGAGTTGGTCGGTGCTGGTGTACGTGTCATGTTCGTGAACGGGCGCCGTCAACTGGGACTGGTCAGCTCCAGACTGTATTATTATAATATTGTCCTTAAGAGTTTTTCTTTTTCGATCTCTTTGACTGAATTTTAGTATTACATTGTTCTCGTGCAATCCAAACAACAAAACTATGTAACTAGAGAATTGTATTGTGAACCTGATTGAAAAATTGTAGCCTATGGAGTTTCTGCTCGTTCTCTCCATAGGAATCTACACCTTGCAATGAGCAAATAGCTTCACTTTTAATTTTTCAAATGTGCATTTCTGGTGTAATTGAAATAAATGATTTTGACTTTGACATCGTCTAACCAGTCGACTTTTAAGTTTCAACTCATTTATTTCCCTAATATAAATTTCATGAATGTAAACACCGTATTGACTGTCGAAATAATATCTGTAGTCGACAGCAGCTGTTGTAAATGTCCAACTTTATCACACGATATACTGAAAATATTTTACAAAACTTGTAAATGTTGAACAAAAATGTTCATTCATTCGTTATCAGTTATCAATGTTCAAAAACATACCGGTTACTATCCGGCATTGTATCGGACGGACAATGCTGTCCGACACGGTATTAATACCGGATCGGAACCGGTTTACACAGTAAATCCTGACTCAATTACGATAACTCAGTATTTTGGAAAATGTCCATTGTGTTGGAAAATCTCCATCTTCTTTATTCAGTAAACGTGAGGAGACTACGTAAGTAGGTATTTACGTAATGAGATCCCAGCTTTTATTATATTTTGAAGATATTATATTGAGAGGCTTTCTAAATATTTTAATGGAAGTCTTGTGTTGACGGTGTGTTTTTAAACTCCTGTAGGTTTTAATGTCAATATTTGTTTCTCAAGATAATAGAATCCGTGCAAAAAGATGCAGTAATGGTTCTATTATTCATCATCTGCCGAAATTAATAAATCGATGTCACTCTGCAATATTTGGATTCAGTTTCTGTCAAATACTTAGATTGTTCCAGAACGATTAGGAATTTCAGTTTTAATTAAATAATTCACAAAACGAACATGTAATGTAACTACTATTATAAATGTGAAGGTTTTTTGCTTAATCACGTCCAAACTGCCGAAGGAATTGATATGAAACAAGATCATTTCGGAACACATTATTGGGCGAATTTCGAAAAAAAATAGTACGTATCGGTAGAACTAGCAGTTTGGAGCAATAGTTAATATTGCGTGAAAGTTGTAGGATCCAAGATGAAGAAGTTATACGAGTTTGAAAATACACCATTTTCATAAATTTATTGCTTTCTAAAGGTGCTAGGAAATGCAAAATAACGATCGGTATTGCAAGAATAAATAATTTAAATAAAGGGCCCACAAAATGATCTCCTTTGCAACAGGGGCAGACACAGGCAGAAGCTAGTCTCTCTATATCGCTGACTGTACTCAAAACAAAACAACGGTAACATCTGAAACAGTTGCGAAGCGAAGCGTTGCTCCCTGAGTTATTTATATTGTAGATAATTAACGAAAGCCTAACTGCGATAATTAGCGAAATACTAAACTTTTAACGTTGGAAATTATTGTTTGAGTTTACAAGGGAACTGTTTACTTGACAATGTTAGTAACATTGCTTTGTTTAAATATTCGATATCTTGGATGCGGGGGAGCGGCTCATGTGACCTGTCGCGTCTTAATCTGAAGTCTTTGTTTACGATTTCCTTGTGCTTTAGAAAATAAACGTAGAATTGGGTTTTTCCGCAGAAATGTACTATTTTTGAGTAAACGTGTGTTTAGATTTAGATAATTGACAACGTATACCAGTGCTTATATTACTACGAATAAATACGCTATGAACACAGCACGATTGTGTTTCTTTAGCCGATTATTTGTAGCTACATTTGATACATCTGTTATTTAGTTAGTCTCTGAACTTTACTTAGAACGCCTTCGAAGTCTCTTCATTTTCTTGAACATATTTTCCATTACTTTGGCAGTAGCTCTTTAATGCAATAAAACTCCCCAGTCACTATGACTCACTGGGTAATAGCACATACGAACAGACAGACAGTTGCACACTGTTAAAATGCAATTTGGCGGGTGTCTGGCGGTTTCTCGCCAAAGCGCTGGCAAAATGGTGCCAAACAGGCCCCGTGCCAACTTATCCTCCCTGGGACTAGTGGAAGCAGTAAGAGGTTTAATCCTTGTCTTAAGTGGTCCCTCTGTCTTAATCTAGCTTCGGAGCCAGACTCAAGTTGTTGTTGTTATCAGGATTACACTGAAACAGGACCCGTAGTTATCTATTAAATAAATCGGATCGTGAGATTTCGATTGTAGGTTTTATTACGGTACACACACACGTAGGATATTGTTTACTCGTGACTGTAATCGATCGATGTAAATTGTTTAGTAAATGCTTTTGTTTCACTTGCAATGATGTAGTTTTAATTACCTAAAATAATAAATCGCGTAGTCGCAAGTGCGACTGGCACTCGGCCGACGAGGCAGTCAATAATGGTATTAGTTTTATTCTGATTTATTATTTTAAGCAAGCTGATTTTAATTTTTTAAAATGTCAGTAGTAGCATGGAGTCTGGAATCGTGTCCGGTATATGACAATAGACTCACCATTCCATAGTTTTAATAAAAACTTGTAATCTGGGGCAGTAACTAGATGTTTGGACAGTTAGCGGCCGCCATATTGGTTTTAGAACGATAGACCACTGCGCTGTGCCGCGTGCAGTATTGTGTGTGCTGGATTTTAGTTTTTAACGAATTTAGTTTGGACACAAAGCCTTTGTGACACAGGAGTTTCGGGAATAGGAATATTGATGTTGTTTCCATGAGTACGTATAATTCTATGTATTGGAAGTACACAGCTTTTGGTTTTATAGTCAGAATGTTATAAATAATTATGATTACGGTAATTTTGTATCCAGTCATTTGTTGTTCCCCTGATGAAGTCGTGACTAATGCTTGCCATCTGTCTCTTAGTAAACATCTTAAGGTAAAATAACATTTTCAACAACAACACACGAAAATTCAACACAACAACACAAGGGGAACGACCTGGTTAATTCTTTCTTTCTTATCTTTTCTTTTTTTTAAAACGTTGCCCCACACTAGGATTTTCTCCTGTGTCGTGGGTGCGTTTACAAACATACAAGTTCACATACACAATTATTCCTATTAACCTCCTTTTAAAAATATACAGACTGCCTCGTTGGCCGAGTAGTCACAAGTGCGACTGCCGGGCAAGGGGTCTCGGGTTCGATTCCCGGGTCGGGCAAAGTATTACTGGGTTTTTTAAAATTCTCAGTAGTAGCACGGAGTCTGGAAATGTGCCCGGTATATGGCAATAGGCTCACCCCCTATTACATGGGACTCATAACAACTAGTGAAAAGTGGGTGTTACATTGTACTGTGGTAGAATGTGCACCTCTGCCTACCCCTTCGGGGATAAAAGGCGTGATGTTATGTATGTTAAAAATATACAGATATGTAGTTAGTACCGTCCATACATACTATACACACTGTGTTGTCGCGGAGAAACTAACGGGTTACCGGGGCTCCGGCTCGACGTGCAGGAGAAGGAACGGGGTGGTTCTTAGTCAGTAAGAGTCTGACACTCCCTCCCGCCTCACCCAGGCGGGAGCAGTCATTCGATGATTTCCCCCCTTAAAAAAAAAAAAAAACACTGTGTTAGTATAGTATATAGTATACTGTGTTTTTATAATACCTATTAGTGAGGCATGCAAAATTAAAAATGGCGGGTGCGGTTGCGCAACACTACTGCGACCGCGCACACAGCTCATGACTCATGAGGAAGAACCCCTCTGTGGTTCAAAACTAGTAGAGCTTTTCTCAGTATATTCACGTGAGCAACCCACGTATTAGTCAACATACTATTTATATCCAAGTCATTGTGAATAGCAGAAGTCTATAGTTATATTAATCGCATGTCCCTCTTTACATTACATTAAGTTATTATTGTAAAAGTTATCGCGCTCCAGATCTTTTTGCGTTCGTTATTTTCACGATAAAGATTAGTTTAGTGGTAACACATTTGATTCATATTCAAATTGAGTGACGACAACCTCTAGTCACCTAAAAACCGAATTGAATGAGTCTGGCACTAGGCGTGAGGTATAGTTAGAGGTACATAATATCGTCACAGGTATTGTACCGATACCTTCTGTATGACAGTGTATCTCGTGTGTAAATCACTTTAATCACTATAAATAACAATTATTATACAAAATGATAGTCACAGCTCAAATAACCTTTTAGATCGTTGGTGTTCTTATTGGAATTATTTTTTATTTATTATTTACTATTATTTTGGCCGAGTGGTCGCAAGTGCGACTGCCGAGCAAGGGGTCTCGGGTTCGATTCCCGGGTCGGGCAAAGTATTACTGGGTTTTTATAAATATTCTCAGTAGTAGCACGGAGTCCGGAAATGTGCCCGGTATATGGCAATAGGCTCACCCCCTATGACATGGGACTCATAATATAAACAGTGAAAAATGGGTGTTACATTGTACAGTGGCATAATGTGCATCTCTGCCTAACCCTTCGGGGATAAAAGGCGTGATGTTATAGAGGTAAATGAAAGCGGTGAAAAGATTACAATTCAAAACAATACAACATGAACAGTTTCAAAAAGACTTTATAAGTCATAGAATATGGTGACAACGCGGTTACGAGAGACAGGAGACAGGTGTGAGACCGCAACCCGCCAGACACACACTTCGCGCCAGACCCTACCGTAAGACATTATGTAGAGGTAAAGCGTTTAATTAATACAGACGTCCAGCGCATGGAGCTACTCCAACCTGCTATAGATTTGCACCTTTATTCCTTTCGTAATTGAGTTGAAAGTCTATTGTTTATGTTTGATAGTTTGGGGTAGCTTGATGAGCTGGTGTCTGTACCTCTACATTACTCGGCGGTGTAAGTGCTATAGAAGATATTTATAATTATTAATATCCCGGGTCATCTGTATGATTTATGAGGGTACACTTGAATTAATACGTTGTGATCATTTTCTTTGAATGTTTGTGATGACTGCCTCGTTGGCCGAGTGGTCGCAAGTGCGACTGCAAGGGGTCTCGGGTTCGATTCCGGGTCGGGCAAAGAATTACTGGGTTTTTAAAAATCTCAGTAGTAGCACGGAGTCTGGAAATGTGTCCGGTATATGGCAATAGGCTCACCCCCTATTACATGGGACTCAACATAAATAGTGAAAAGTGGGTGTTACATTGTACAGTGGCATTAAACTGTCAAACACCGCGGCGACACCGGTGACCGCAACCCATTGTTCTTTAATCCCGAGCGTACGGCGCGTCGCGTTCCGCGCGCGCCTCAAAGAGCCATCAGACCACCACAGATGGGGCCCAATAGGGCTGTTGCCGATTCGGAGTCGCGGAGAACCTAACGGGTAACCGGGACTCCGGCTCGACGTGCAGGAGAAGGAACGGGGTGGTTCTTAGTCAGTAAAAGTCTGACACTCCCTTCCGCCTCACCCACGCGGGAGCAGTCATTCGATGATTTTCCCCCCTTAAAAAAAAATAATTGTTCTTTAATTGTCTCTATAATGATGGTACTCAACGAGTTAAGTGCCGAAATAAGTCGGGATAAAAAGGCGTGATGTTGTTATGTTTGTGATGTCAGTGAGGGAGCTCTTGTATCGAAATACGAAACATCGCGATTCTAATAGGCCAACTGTCAATGTAAAGTA
Source organism: Spodoptera picta (assembly GCA_038387885.1). Lineage (NCBI taxonomy): Eukaryota > Metazoa > Arthropoda > Insecta > Lepidoptera > Noctuidae > Spodoptera > Spodoptera picta. Next base: position 237,144 of record JAZHFQ010000743.1, on the reverse strand, counting down.
ATTTTCATTAGACATTGACTTGCTTCTACATTTTTTACCGACTTCAAAAAGAGGAGGAGGTAGGTACTATGTTCGGCGGATTGTTTTTTTTTGTTTGTTCGCCGATTGCTCCGCCATTTGTGAACTAATTTCCAATGATGATATGAGCATGAATATCATTATGATATGAGCTTTCAAACGAAACAAGTTTGGACTGCACGGTTGGTGCGGTGGCTGGGCAACTGGCTGCCGTGCAACGTGTCGCGGGTTCGATTCCCGCACGAGACAACACTTTGTGTGATCCACAGATTGTTGTTTCGGGTCTTGGTGTCATTGTGTATGTAAACTTGTATGTTTGTAAACGCACCACGATACAGGAGAAAATCCTAGTGTGGGGCAACGTTTTTTTAAAAAAAAAACAAATGTGTTTTGGTTGGTTTTTTAAACACAGTTTTTTGATTTGTCGGTTCGTATCAAGCGTAACTACTTTATGTAGGTAAAATCAAATAATATTGTTGTCAAATAATAGTTCCTGAATGTGATTATTTTCTTATCAACACTGCGAAGTTTATTTAGTGAACATGATTAATGTGAGACACGATGACAACACGGAAATAGAATGTGGGACATTGCGGTGCTATAATATATTAGGCCAACAGGGGGACAATGGGACCTTCAGTACGTGTGTGTCCAACCTATAGTTTATGGGGATCTATGGGGGTGTAGACTGCAGGCTATAGGTAAACAACAGATAAAATCAGACAGTAGCCTCTAAATTTCCAGCGATATAATGTCCATGCCGTCCGCCAAGTGTAGGGATTATAGTAGGTTCTTCTTAAGAGGGATATCTTTGTTTAGTAGAGGTTGTCTTCTGGATAACGATAACTAAAGATTAATGATCATTCCGTTAAATTATGTTCGTTATAATATCAAACAACGTGTTGCATGTGAACTTCTGTGTCAAGAGTAGAAACACTACCACAAAATATAGATAATACCTACACAGATATAACCTGCCTACTAAGAAGTAATTGTGCTTGTGTTTGTATAGCATACTACCTTCTTAGTTATTAGTTAGGCAGTTACTAGGTAGCAGCGTTGGACAGGAGTAGGTATCTGTTAGTAGCTCGCGTGGCCACAATGTCTTGAGGTCAAAATGAAGGTCACAGTTTAGAAGCCACATAAAACCTGGATCCTAGCAGTTGTGGTAGCGGCAGTGTTGCAGGCGCCGACAAAGCCGCGCTCAATGAGCCGGATAACCGCATCAGACGGCCGCCCGGCCCGGATTGCCGCCGGGTTCACGGTCCGGTACTCCGCAAAGAATCATATTATCGCACAGTTCACAATCGACACGATGGCTGCTCTACTTTGTTTTATCTTGAAGTTTTCAAGGTCACGAAGTGTAGTGAAGTGGAAATAGAGGTACTTCTGTGATGACAACTTTAGAGTTGAGCATTATAATTTTCAATTTCACTCGTCATAAGCCATGAATTGGTTCACTCCTTCTTGAATGTATTTTGAGAAAATTACGCGAATATCAATCACATAAACTCCAAGTGATTTTGGATAATCCAAGACAAGAATTGGAGCTAAAGGGAAAATATAGTTATGTTCTAGAGAGCTCCACAAACAATGAACATTACTTGATACCTTCGTCTTCCTACATCTACAGAAACAAACATTTCAAAATTTATTTCAAATCAAATCAAATCAAATCAAAATCATTTATTCATTACATTTTGGGTAAATAATTATGATCACTGTATTAAGTTAGTACCACCAAAATCTGCCCTCACAGGCGTATGAAATATTATTAGCTTAAGTCAATAAAGTTATTATAACAAAAAAATAAAATCAAAATGTCATAGTATAATACATTAAAATGTCAGTGCTTAAATAAATAAAAGTTAAACTTATAAATGTCCTACAAATTACCGTCATTAAAGAAGTCATTTACATTATAATAACATTTCTTGGATAATACGGATTTTAATTTATTTTTGAATATACTAATATTGAATTGTTTTATGTCGTTTGGGATTTTATTGTATATTTTTGGCGCCATACATAAAAGACTCTTTCCCATAAGACTCGTTACTGCTGTGTGAAGACACAGCTTATTATTGTTCCGCCGATTTCGCGGCACAATATCACGCAGCCGTTCGAAAAGGTGAGGATTTCTATGCACAAACATTGCTACCTCAAGTATATACAGAGACGGAAGTGTAAGGATGCCATGCCTGATAAAGTGCGGTTTACAGCTGTCTGTTGGTTGAAGACCAAACATAGCTCGTACGCATCGTTTTTGTGCCTTAAAAGCAATATCATTATCTGTAGAGTTTCCCCAAAAAACTATTCCATATCGCAATCTAGACGCTGCAAGTCCATGATAGGCGGTAAGCACAGCGTCAGTATTAACTATCGAGGCTATTTTGTAGAGACCGTAAGCAGTGCTACTTAGTTTTTTGGAGAGGTCAGCTACATGGTTTTTCCAGTTTAGCCCAGATAAGCCTGAAACTAAAATTTTCTGAAAATTTTGAAAAAAGTTACATTATTTAGTTTATTAGATCTTATGCAACATAAAAAAAATTATGAAAAAAAAATTAAGTGTAAGGCTTTCAGGGAAACAGCCATCCTATATGTAGGACAGTAGGATAATAAGAGGAAATAAAGGACCATTTATGACAAAACAGAATGTGATCAAAAAGTGTAGTTTATTAGATAACTATTGATTATATTACCCATTGTTATATGTAATTTACTAGATTAACACTATTTATGAATGATATGTTTCAAAACACTTGACACACACTCCAACATCACATTTCTTGCAACGTGTCAAACATTTTTTGTGACATTGACGACAGCGTGTTTGCTTCGATTGAGGAATAACCAGATGATTCATTTGGTCTTTACGACTATCAGCATGTTCATGATGGGAGGGTCGGCTAGGCCCTCTTTTGGCATTTTTTCTGTTTGATTCAATCAAAGCAATTGCTACCCTTCTGCGAAAGCCAAGATGATCCAGTTTTCCATGATTTATTTTATATAACTGCCATGCATTATGTTCGGCAAGATCAATCATGTGTGTGAGCAACGGCATGTACCATTTCTTACCTCGTATACCAATTCGGTAATGTGAAATATTTTCATCAGACCGATCCACTCCTCCCATATATTTGTTATAGATGGACACCATATGTGGTTCTTCTATGACAATGTTTCTCTTTTCACTTTGTGAGAAGCGTTTGGCAGATTGTTTAGGATTTATTCCTACAGCATTAGAAGCAATACTGAATATATTATTGTCATGCCATTTAGCAATAATGAACGTGTTGTCATGTGTCGTTCTATAATCGACAGCACCACGTTCCTTTTTTTTCAGTAACTTCGATGTAATCAGAGGACAACTAGATGTCCTGTTTTCTCGAACTGTCCCAGTGCAACGAAGGCCTTTCTTTGTTATTTCTTCCAGCAAGGGCGTCCCAGTAAAAAAATTATCAAAAACTACGTGGTAAGGAAGGTCGAAGCCACGTGAAATCAGCACATCACAAAAAGTGAGAACAACGCTTGCACCCAGCCCCAATTCTTTATATATTGGATTGCACATAGTTGTAGCACCTTGGTATGGTTCCATCCATAAAACATACCCTAATCGTGTAGCACCAACCCAAGCTTTGAACCCGTACCTAATAGGTTTACCTTTTATGTGCTGTTTGCAGCCATGTCTACCGTAGTAGGGGATCATGGCCTCATCTACACTGTAATGCTCTTCAAGAGGAGAAAACTCTAAGAACTTTTTATTTAGAAGTGTAACTAGGGGGCGTACTTTTGTGTATTTGTCTTGCAAATCCAGATTATCATTGACATGAAGGTGGCGAAAAATAAAGTCAAATCTATCCCTTGTCATAGCCGAGCTGATCAATTCATTCTTTGTATCAGGGGAGTTTTCCCAATACATTCTTCTACGGGGGAGCCATGAATAACCACTAACCAACAATATGCCGATGAAACATTTCATATCTTCAGTGGTTATGTCTCCAGGCAAATTCTTTTTGACAGCATATTTATTGCTCTCTGACACCAACAACGAAATAACATCTTCATCTAAGAAGTTTTCAAACCATTCAATTGGGCGCTTATCTTGGCAAGCGCCTTGAACATCTGGCCAATTCACGGCATTTTTTGCCAAGTCCCGTTTTCTCCATGCGTAGGTACGCCTACGTTTAGTTCGACCTGTAGAATCAGAAGGTTCTTCTTCTGTATCACTCACCATAATCTGCCCTTGAATCATTACTTCAGCCGGTTGAAGCAGAATGTTTCGTGGCAAATTATTCAAAGTTACATTATCTTCTTCACCCGAATCTTCGTCAGTGAGACAGTCAGGATCAACAGGAGGAGGTAGAATACATATCAGTCGTTCTCTATAATCTTCTTCATTATCAGAAACATTTTCTAAAGCATCTAAAATTTCATGCGCAGCTAACGGTCTGTAAAGAAAAAGTTGTATTATTGTACTAAAATCATGTATATTATCCTACTGTCCTATATATAGTACGCTAGTATTTGTAACAAGTTACACGTAATTTATTTATATCGTTTTGCTAGAATATTTATTTAGTACAAAAGTTAAGGTTATCAACTAGATATTAACACAGAAAAAAACAACTCACGAGTAAAATATAACTTTTTATACATACCTGTCATTTGCCATGTCTGCAACGCACTTTTATCACACACTTATAAGGTAAAATATTAGGGAAAAACTGTTAAAATAACTGTCTTCTTATTTTTTCTAATGAAGCTGACACGTTTCTTACTGCAAATCATAGCACTAAATAATCTTAGATATAGAGGGTATTCTGATATTTTTTTTTATTTCTACTGTCCTAAATATAGGACAGTAGGCTTATCTGGGTTAGTTTTTTGTCAATAATTAAGCCCAGAAATTTGGCTGAATCTGCTTCCTGTAAGGGCTGACCATCGTAACTAACAACTATGTTTTGGTATTGGGGTCTTTGACTGAAGTGCATAACCTGGGTTTTTTCCAAATTGATTTTTAAATTGTTATTGTCCAACCAGTGGATTATTGCGGATAGACACTTATTTATGTCATTTTGGTACATTTCACTTGCTCTACATTGGATGGAAACTGTACTATCGTCAGCAAACAATGACATTGGATGGTGTGTAAATTTAGGTAGATCGTTAATATATATTATGAATAAAAGGGGGCCTAATACACTTCCCTGCGGAACACCATAGCTGCTACCTCGCGGTTCTGACCTATATTCAACCTCGAACCTGGTTTTTAAGTTCACTCTATTTATTGCGGTCAATTGAGATCTATTAGAAATATACGATTCAATCAATTTTAAAATTGTTCCCCTGATTCCATATGCTTGTAATTTATTTAAAAGTATGCGATGATCCACATAATCGAATGCTTGTGTCATATCGCAGTAAATAGCGCATACTGGGGTCCTCTTATCGACGTTACCCATTATTGTCTTATAGAAATCATAAATAGCCAAATTAATGCTTTTACTTTTTCTAAATCCCTTCTGTTCTTGACACAGTAAATTATTTTTTTCTAAATATGTATACATTTTATTATGAATGTACTTTTCGAAGATTTTTGATATGATAGGAACTAATGCAATGGGTCTGTAAAATTCCATTGACTCTTTGTCAGCTTTTTTAAATATAGGTTTTATTATTGTGGTTTTCAATCTATGCGGAAAAATACCATTGCAAATACACAAATTTAATATATAACTCAAATGTCCAGAAATACTTATGTTAACTAATTTTATTATTTTAGTACAAATGTCATCATCTCGCGTGGCCACAATGTCTTGAGGTCAAAATGAAGGTCACAGTTTAGAAGCCACATAAAACCTGGATCCTAGCAGTTGTGGTAGCGGCAGTGTTGCAGGCGCCGACAAAGCCGCGCTCAATGAGCCGGATAACCGCATCAGACGGCCGCCCGGCCCGGATTGCCGCCGGGTTCACGGTCCGGTACTCCGCAAAGAATCATATTATCGCACAGTTCACAATCGACACGATGGCTGCTCTACTTTGTTTTATCTTGAAGTTTTCAAGGTCACGAAGTGTAGTGAAGTGGAAATAGAGGTACTTCTGTGATGACAACTTTAGAGTTGAGCATTATAATTTTCAATTTCACTCGTCATAAGCCATGAATTGGTTCACTCCTTCTTGAATGTATTTTGAGAAAATTACGCGAATATCAATCACATAAACTCCAAGTGATTTTGGATAATCCAAGACAAGAATTGGAGCTAAAGGGAAAATATAGTTATGTTCTAGAGAGCTCCACAAACAATGAACATTACTTGATACCTTCGTCTTCCTACATCTACAGAAACAAACATTTCAAAATTTATTTCAAATCAAATCAAATCAAATCAAAATCATTTATTCATTACATTTTGGGTAAATAATTATGATCACTGTATTAAGTTAGTACCACCAAAATCTGCCCTCACAGGCGTATGAAATATTATTAGCTTAAGTCAATAAAGTTATTATAACAAAAAAATAAAATCAAAATGTCATAGTATAATACATTAAAATGTCAGTGCTTAAATAAATAAAAGTTAAACTTATAAATGTCCTACAAATTACCGTCATTAAAGAAGTCATTTACATTATAATAACATTTCTTGGATAATACGGATTTTAATTTATTTTTGAATATACTAATATTGAATTGTTTTATGTCGTTTGGGATTTTATTGTATATTTTTGGCGCCATACATAAAAGACTCTTTCCCATAAGACTCGTTACTGCTGTGTGAAGACACAGCTTATTATTGTTCCGCCGATTTCGCGGCACAATATCACGCAGCCGTTCGAAAAGGTGAGGATTTCTATGCACAAACATTGCTACCTCAAGTATATACAGAGACGGAAGTGTAAGGATGCCATGCCTGATAAAGTGCGGTTTACAGCTGTCTGTTGGTTGAAGACCAAACATAGCTCGTACGCATCGTTTTTGTGCCTTAAAAGCAATATCATTATCTGTAGAGTTTCCCCAAAAAACTATTCCATATCGCAATCTAGACGCTGCAAGTCCATGATAGGCGGTAAGCACAGCGTCAGTATTAACTATCGAGGCTATTTTGTAGAGACCGTAAGCAGTGCTACTTAGTTTTTTGGAGAGGTCAGCTACATGGTTTTTCCAGTTTAGCCCAGATAAGCCTGAAACTAAAATTTTCTGAAAATTTTGAAAAAAGTTACATTATTTAGTTTATTAGATCTTATGCAACATAAAAAAAATTATGAAAAAAAAATTAAGTGTAAGGCTTTCAGGGAAACAGCCATCCTATATGTAGGACAGTAGGATAATAAGAGGAAATAAAGGACCATTTATGACAAAACAGAATGTGATCAAAAAGTGTAGTTTATAGTGTGCCGGTTGAAGCAGAATGTTTCGTGGCAAATTATTCAAAGTTACATTATCTTCTTCACCCGAATCTTCGTCAGTGAGACAGTCAGGATCAACAGGAGGAGGTAGAATACATATCAGTCGTTCTCTATAATCTTCTTCATTATCAGAAACATTTTCTAAAGCATCTAAAATTTCATGCGCAGCTAACGGTCTGTAAAGAAAAAGTTGTATTATTGTACTAAAATCATGTATATTATCCTACTGTCCTATATATAGTACGCTAGTATTTGTAACAAGTTACACGTAATTTATTTATATCGTTTTGCTAGAATATTTATTTAGTACAAAAGTTAAGGTTATCAACTAGATATTAACACAGAAAAAAACAACTCACGAGTAAAATATAACTTTTTATACATACCTGTCATTTGCCATGTCTGCAACGCACTTTTATCACACACTTATAAGGTAAAATATTAGGGAAAAACTGTTAAAATAACTGTCTTCTTATTTTTTCTAATGAAGCTGACACGTTTCTTACTGCAAATCATAGCACTAAATAATCTTAGATATAGAGGGTATTCTGATATTTTTTTTTATTTCTACTGTCCTAAATATAGGACAGTAGGCTTATCTGGGTTAGTTTTTTGTCAATAATTAAGCCCAGAAATTTGGCTGAATCTGCTTCCTGTAAGGGCTGACCATCGTAACTAACAACTATGTTTTGGTATTGGGGTCTTTGACTGAAGTGCATAACCTGGGTTTTTTCCAAATTGATTTTTAAATTGTTATTGTCCAACCAGTGGATTATTGCGGATAGACACTTATTTATGTCATTTTGGTACATTTCACTTGCTCTACATTGGATGGAAACTGTACTATCGTCAGCAAACAATGACATTGGATGGTGTGTAAATTTAGGTAGATCGTTAATATATATTATGAATAAAAGGGGGCCTAATACACTTCCCTGCGGAACACCATAGCTGCTACCTCGCGGTTCTGACCTATATTCAACCTCGAACCTGGTTTTTAAGTTCACTCTATTTATTGCGGTCAATTGAGATCTATTAGAAATATACGATTCAATCAATTTTAAAATTGTTCCCCTGATTCCATATGCTTGTAATTTATTTAAAAGTATGCGATGATCCACATAATCGAATGCTTGTGTCATATCGCAGTAAATAGCGCATACTGGGGTCCTCTTATCGACGTTACCCATTATTGTCTTATAGAAATCATAAATAGCCAAATTAATGCTTTTACTTTTTCTAAATCCCTTCTGTTCTTGACACAGTAAATTATTTTTTTCTAAATATGTATACATTTTATTATGAATGTACTTTTCGAAGATTTTTGATATGATAGGAACTAATGCAATGGGTCTGTAAAATTCCATTGACTCTTTGTCAGCTTTTTTAAATATAGGTTTTATTATTGTGGTTTTCAATCTATGCGGAAAAATACCATTGCAAATACACAAATTTAATATATAACTCAAATGTCCAGAAATACTTATGTTAACTAATTTTATTATTTTAGTACAAATGTCATCAATTCCTACACTATTTGTGTTTTTTAGTCCATTAATAATTTGTTGAATGTCATTTGGTATGCTAGGAGGTATAAAAATAGAATTACTAGTACTTACAATTTTTGATGTCACATTTTTGCCGCAGTTTGATATTGGCTTTATTTTGTCAATAAAAAAGTTATTAAAAGCATTAGCTATTGCACCAGGATCGGTAACAATATTGTCATTTACCTTAATTCTATTAATTGAGTCGCGAGGAATATTAGTCTTTGACCTGTTTATGAAGTTCCACATAGTTTTGGGTTTGTTGAATGAGGTTTTAATTTTATAATTATTTTGAGCAAGTTGTCTTAATTTAATAATCTTTTTAAACAATTTTGAGTAAGTCATGTATATGGTTTTATTGCTGACGGTAGGTTTAAATCTAAACTTCCAAAGTAAATGTTTTTTCTTTGCACTACATTTCTTTAACCCACGAGATATCCATTTTGGTTTCCCATTAACACGTATAACAATAGTTTTATAAGGAAAACAGAGGTCATAATATAACTTAAAGCTATCTACAAAGCAATTATATGCCTTATTTGCATCACACTCGCAATACATTTCAGAAAAAGACAAACCATCAATACACTCTTTGAATTTCAGGACATTTTCACTAGCGAAATCACGAATACGTTTCTTCCATAATTTTATGACAGGTACTTTAATAGGAATGTTTATTAGCTGTGCAGTATGATCTGACAAAGCAAACTCCAACACTTCCGTCTTACACGATTTTGTAAAATTATGAGCAAAGTTGTCGATACAAGTTTTGCTTACTATTCTTGTAGGTTCTCTTATAGCCAATTTCATATTGTAACTTAGCAATATACTCTCAAAATCTACCGTTACATTGTTTTGTTTGAGAACGTCAATATTAAAATCTCCTGCTATTACAATATTTTTATAGTGTTTCTTATTTAACAATTGTAACATAATTTCCAGCTTTGAAAAGAATATATTTAGGTTATCTACTTTAGGTACCCTGTATACACAAACAATAACAAACTCATAACCAATAAGTTCTATAGCACAGCATTCACATTGACCCGAAACAGTAAGTCTTTTTATTTCCAGTAAATCCTTCCACTGAAGACCGTTTTTTACCAGTATGCAGGCTCCTCCTCGTTTGCTCTTGCTTCTACTATAAATTGCAGCTAGAGAATAGTTAGGCATAACAAGACAGTTTTCATAACCGGCCTCCATGAAGTGCTCCGTAATACATAATATATCTATTTGTATCTTCCTATCAATTAGTTCTTCAAGACATATTGACAAAGCATCTGATTTGTTTATTATTCCAGCAATATTTTGGTGTAATATAAAGATATTATTAGTGACGAAAAAAGTTAGTCGGTTCTTTGTTTGTATGAGAATCGGTAGCATTGCAACTCTCCCCACTACCACATAATTCTGCACTCTTTCCACCGAATAGGTCAATATCGATCAGTATGTTATCCATAATTTGTTTATATATGCATCTTATCCCGTAGCTATTAATTTTGCCCGTTGTGTAGGACAACATTTCATGTGATAGGTTATGGTTGCTGTCATAAAAGTATGCGTATTTATATTTTTGTATGCTTCGATACAGAAGATTATTAAACATATCTACCTTGAAGTTATACATAGGTGCTCCTGCTATATATGTAGGAGAACATATAATTATGTTAGTGTGCGCAATTACTTGCAACGATTCTCGTATACTCCGTATTACTTTTTCATAGTCATTATTTTCCTTTATGTCACGTTCACTAATAAAAATTAAGCAGTAGTCATTTAAATTAAAGCTCTTAAGTTTTTGTGTAAGATTGCTCATTAACTCTTCGGTTGTACTGTTTGGTATTAAATAATGGCAATAATCAAAACATTCCGAGAACACATCTTCCAGTGCAAATAAGGATCCTCTAATTCTCTTACTGTTAAGAACACACATTTTATTTTTCTGTTTAGGTTTCTGTAACTGCCGGTTATGTGTAATTTCTACTCCACGATTTTTTTTGTCGTCATTGAAGGATCGTTTGCTCAAATTATGTAACTGTGGATTATAGGTTTCATAAGTTTGCGCTTCTTTACTGACCGTTGCAGTAACAGTATTAGGGCAATCACGAAATGATTCATTTGATGTATCATTCAATGTTACAGTACATGTTTTAGTTTTGTGATGTGAAGTGGTTGATTTGTGTAATGGTGCTATATTCTTTTTAGTAGGCGTTGAGCATATAGTTTTGTACATGTTTACCTTTTTGATCATTTCTTGTAAATCTGTCTTTAGTCTAAAGTTTTCGGTATTTAAGTTATCTATCTCTTGATGTGCACTCAATAATTGCATTGTAAGAATTTTATTTTGTTCCGATAAATCAGTTAAAGCAGCGCTGTTATCATGAAAGCTATCAGGTATACTCATCATAGTACAGTCAAATATAGCTTTCTCATTTGTCATAATAGTTAAGTCGGTTAAAGAGCTTGATCTACACGGTTTACGGTGCGTGACATTGTTGCTTTCGAAATCCATTGTAAAAATGTCAAAATAATAATAGCAATGCAACAAAAATAATAAAAATCACAAAAAGTAAATGTTGTCACTGGGGTTTGAACCAGCCACCGCAGTACTGGCCGTGGAGTAAGTCAGTATGTTTAAGCAATCAGCCACTGGATCATTAGTAAAGTAATTGAAATTAGTCGAGTCTATTATGCAATTAATAATTTGCATAGAACACAAATAGACGGTCAATAGATTTTTTTAACAATTTGCAATTTGCCGGTCGTTTTTTTTTAAACTTATCACTGAATTTTTTTTCTACTATCACTTAGTTTAACACATCTGGGTTTTCCTAATTATTGTTCAGGTTAACTATATTGTCTTTGTATTATTGTCGTTCAATAAGTAAGTAAATGTTTGCGAAAGTTTTAAAGTCAAAAAATCTTCACAGTTTGTTTACGATATTTACTAAAACACTGTCACGTAGTTATTAGTTAATGTTTAACAAATTCAACAACTTTTAGTCACTTATTATACACTGTTTGTATTTTTTTTAATTATTTAATAATAGGACACTTAATTTGCGTTCACTGAGGTGCAGCGCCACCTAGCGGATTAACCACAAACATGGCCCAGCACGTGAGCAAAATAAAATCATTTTAAAAACCATTCAATAATCGTAAAGTAATTAAATAGCAATTGTACGTCAGTGAGTCTCGTCACGTCACGACTTGACATTCAAACTGTACCACTCGTCACGTGACGAGCGCTGGAATACCAGCTAATGGATTTATGGAACATATTGGGTTCCAGGCACGGGCCCACACAGTCCACGCCTGGGCTAATGGGGTAACAATTAGTACTGTGTGCTAATGACGTGAAATAGTGACCAACCATTTATGTTGCTGTTTGTGTTTCCTAAATTGGTTCCCGGAGTATGTGGAGTATTGTGGATACTGTATCATGAGTCCATCTTTAAACATGTCTGCCTGTGGTCCTAGGATAAGTATCTTAACGGATAAATAATAACACATATTAACTTTAACGTAGTTTAAGATCATTTATTTCAATAAAAACTTAGATAAAATTAATATTAACTTAAATATACTTCATTGTATTTCTGTTAATTGATGCGACAGTTAAAAATTATTGCATCCAAATCCCGTTTCAACACATCAAAAAACAATTTACAACATCAATAACAACGACTGCCTCATCGACTGAGTGGTCGCAAGTGTGACTGCCGGGCAAGGGGTCTCGGGTTCGATTCCCGAGTATTATTGAGGTTTTAAAAAATACCTCAGTAGTAGCACGGAGTCTGGATATGTGCCCAGTATATGGCAATAGGCTCAACTCCTATTACATGGGACTCTTAACATAAATAGTGAAAAGTGGGTGTTACATTGTACAGCATTAAGTGCCGTAATGTGCATCTCTGCCTACCCTTTCGGGGTTAAAGACGTGATGTTATGTTATAACAAAGCATATCACAGATTGAAACCATCGAACAGTAACAAACTAGCGATCAACAAGTAGAACTGAGCTAATATTTGCAGAACATTGAACACGCGACCTATTCAAATATAGCGCGTTGAAAATTAATAAACTGACGGCGGCTCACTTCACCGCCAAGACCACTTCACTGCTGCTGTAAGGAATAACAGCCGCCACTCAAAGAGCACTCAGTCGGTACTCTGCGGTACTCAGTAGTACTCAACAGTACTCAGGTGGTTTGAGTCGAGCCTGTATATCAGTTCTACTAATTTATTTCGACCACGGTTGGGTTAAAGTTATAAAATTAAAATAGCTTTGAAGCCTCCACTCTTGACGTCTGTTGGACCACTACATCACTCATAAATGTTTTTTAAAGAAAATATCTTATAAACGGTCGTTGGGTCAGTGAGGGAGATCGTATTTTGTTATTATTACTGCTTAGCTTTCGGTCTAGTAAATATTCAGAACATACATAACATAATAGGGTAGTATCCTAAATTTTATTTTAATGTCCGTCTGGTACATTAATTTAAAACTATAGACACGTATTTTTTCTATCCTCACAAAATTAAATACTTTCGACGATATATTAATTTGAAATATCATGTGACGTCACAGCGTGTTACATTATGCTATGACGTAACGACCCCCCACTCCTAAACTTAGCGCCATTTTATCTAAGTATTGCAACTTAGTACGAGAAAACAAAAAAATACGTGTCTAATATTTTTTCATTATCTAACTGACAGACTAATTAGATTTTTGATACCTTGGACAATTCAATAAAACATGCGTAGGTACTTATACAAGTTCACATACGTATCAGTCTCACAGTCTCACAGAGATTTACTATTTATTTTACATACATTATTTTAAAGACTTACAAAGATTTAATACTTATTTACTTGCAAGTCTTATATTATACAAAATCCCTCGTTTTTGCTAAATCTTCACAATTTCCAACTTAGTTTTATCATCTAACATAACTTTGTAATCGTATGTAAGTCTAGTACTTTAATAACTCTAAGCTGTTAAGTGACACTTTAATTTAAACGTTATTTCATAAACACTTATGTTTCAATTTAGTTTACACCTCCAGCAACCCGATCCAATATCAACGGACTTTATATAAAATGCTTGAGGAAATTAAACCGTCAGTGTGCAGTGGACGGTGCACATTTCAGTGTGGGATTGCATTACACTCGACTGGCAACACTCGAGACGATGAGAGTGTTAGCTGGCAACACACGCTATAACCGACAGATGTGAAGAAAATACTTGGAAAGAAGTTTATTTAATAAATGACAGATTATCGAGGTCGAAGTCTTTTTGCTTTTTATCTTTTAATTGTGTTGAGAAGTGCTTTTCGACAGACGTCCAACGAACTTTCAACCGAATGGTATTTTTTGAGCGACTCTCATCTAAACCGATTTGGTTAAACTACTTCATTCCGATGACTTTCATACAATGCCTAAACAATTAGGAACAGTAACAAACACAAGGTGAAAGCCAGAGCTTTGAATTAACCTAACTAAACCTAACAAGTCCGTCTCGCTAACAGAGAGAGCACCCTGTACCAGCGCATTCATATTCTAAAATCAAATTACACAATCATTGATTCCCGGTGGGACGCTACCAATCGCGCAATCGTATTTGAAAATGGAATCACCAAACAGCTTTGGCAACGAATTATTTCGCTGTAAATCCATTTCTGAACGTTACAATTTTATTTTGCGGGTATTTTGTAATCGGCTTTTGTCGGGAGCACTCGTGAAACATCGTGAAATAAAGGTTTGTTGTGATATCAGAGATTTGTGGAGCGTAAAATATGTAAATAGCCGGCTGTGTTGTGGTTTCTGAACGTTTAGTACGAGGGACGGGAGACCGCACTGCTTGCCGTAATCCCCCCACTTCTTCGGGTTACATTTAATGTTCGGAATTATTCACTTTGTCGTCGCAATAGTGAGGACTGAGACAATTTAAATAATGTAAATCGTTCTTGAGAGGACTGATTTTCCGATTGAAAACATTCATTATTAATATAGAAATCCGTATAAAGATAGTTAATACGCGTGTCTTAAGTGATTTTTCAAAGACTAATACAATAATTGGACATTTTTGATACACAAGAATGTAAGAAAGAAGAAGAAAGAAAGAAAGAAAAAACATTTATTTGGCAATTACACGCACAGAAAACAAAGAATATAAAAAAATAAAAATACATATATATAAACAAAATACTAATAATAAACTTACAAGAATAGAGATCAGAACAGAAAACATCACAATATAACAAAATAATAATACGATAACAACAGAATTTTGAATAGACAATAAAAAAAAATCTAATAAACAAAATAATAATATTAATTTGCGCGTGCTAATGCCAAAAGGGCCTCTACCTCCAGCATATAGTTGGACGTTTGTGCCCAACGCTGGTTTTCAGGTGTCACCCTGCAGTGACTCACGTACGGCGGTGCCGCCCCTCAATGAGGATAGAAAATAAACATGAAATTATATAAATAATATAAATTTTGCTGAATATGTGTGTGTGTGTGAAAAATTGTGAATAGAATAATATATATATCCGATAGTACATGTATATACATACAAACAAAATGTAAAAATGCAATTATAAAAGGTAGTCACTTTTGACGTTTACTCTTTTTTTTTAAATTAATTGGGGGTTATTTCACATTTTTGAATGTCAAACAAAGACAGTTTTAGTGACAACTCTGCTGAGCTCTGATTCATTCTGACGCGTACCCACAAAGAAACAGCCGCCGGCCACAGGACACCAAAACTCCAGCATAGTTTACGAGTGGCGGAATAATCACAATTAAAACACAATTATTAAAATAATGGCGAGGTACATTAAAACAATGCTCACACATTGAGCACTCAACCAACACGCAAAGACTTCCAAGTTGGCATATAAAAGTAAGTATAATTTGAATAAATTGGAACAATAAACTGAAATTAGATAAAAGAATTGTCAATATTAATGTCGTTAAAATTAATTTGGGATGTCAAAATAAAAGTTTTTAATTTTAACCCAAACGTGTTTTTATTTTCAGATTTCTAATTGGTGGTGGAATATTATTCCAGCACTTGGAAGCCACGTAACGGAAGCTGCCTCGAAAAGCTGCAGTTCTATGCCGAGGAATAGCGAGCTACTGAGCACGAAAAATATGATGTGAAGTGAGAATCTAAACGCAATAAAATCTAGTTTCCGTTCATCCCACATAGATCACATCCCCGTAAGTGACTGAACATTGTACAAAAACCCGCTCGTTATAATATAAATTGAATTCGTTCGGGGACCAAAGGTTCGTGTATTTTCGGAAGTACTCGTAAATGATCGTAACAGTAAGGTTTTATTTGATGTCTGGATGTAAGGGCAGGGTGTATCCTATCCCCGGCTCCTGGCCGGTCTCGGCAACAGCCACTCGTGTGGATAACGCTCGACCATGCTTGAAACGAATGGATTTGTGAAGTTGGGTTTTATTTATTTGTAGTCGGTATGTTAGGAAGCATAAATTGTGTAGGAATTTACTTACATGCCATAATATTTGAGGACGATAGTCAAAAACGAGCTTATTGTTGACATGGTGTGCCATTGGGCTATTTGTTATTGTTATTATTTTAATATTAAGATATCTACATATGCTTGGCTTAAAGTGCACATTATAAGCGAAATGTTGAAGGAAGTAGTAGGATAAATTAACCGGCGGAGCAATGTCCTTAGGGTCTGTTACTATAGAGAAGTTCAAAGCAAACAATAACATCGTTCAGAAAATTTAACATTAGCAAAGCGCTATAGAAGTGGGTGTTATCCTGATAAATATAATATTACTTGTGAGGGTCAATTCCATCCTTCCAAGAAGTCAGCAGTGACATAACAGCGGCCGATATATTATCGTGTTTCTTGTCGCAGCCCTAATCCAACACAACAGTCTCTGCGTTGCCTAAACCAACACGAGCAACAAACATTTGCTCACCGCTGGCCAACACAAGTATTGTTTGTGTTTATTTGCAAGGAAAAGTTACCTTTTGTCCAGCGTGTGGGCTGTGCGCCTGTTTAGACATCGTGTTTATATTTATTTCAGTACCTATCGCCGGTCGGACGAACATATTTGCATGAATTATAAATTCTCGCAAATATTATTAGGAAAACTCGCGATGTTTTGATATAGAACAGTAACAGTTTTGCCATTCACAAATATGGGACACGTTCTGTATGTATTTCTAAGACATTTGTATTTGTATTTATTGAACGAGCGTGGCGTGGATGTGTCGATGTGCATTTCCAGCCGCCCACATTCACAAAGCAAACACAAGCCGTTCAAAGAAAATACGAACTCCCATGGTCGCCGCCGCGGTACTAGGGCAGCAGACATTCCAAGTAGCACCAGTACTACGCGCAAACGTTCAGGGTGTCGCATGCAAATGTTTTGAATAAATCATGACATGTTTATGGTCATGCGTTCCTGTTACCTCGCGTGCCTGTCCGGTGGAGGAAATAAAGTAAAATATACAAAGATGGGAAGGAAAGATAGCTGGATATCGTTGTCGTGTCCAAGAAAGTGGAACAGTCTCGGTCGCGGCTATTTGTTATTTCTTGTTCAGGGATTTGGAAACTATGCCGCCATGTCGGCTTATCACGTTTTTACTTCGGAAACTTGCGAGCTCGGGGACGGGTTGGCGGCAGTTTGGAACAAAGTAGAACAAATTAAAAAAATGTTGTTATTAATAGCTGCGGTACAGGCGAGAAATGTGGTTCTTGCGATAGCATGATGTAATGAGTTTAAAGGAAAATGTTTAGAGTTAATTATTATCTACACTGATGACGTCGAGACTACAAGCTTCTTAAGAAGTGGTATATATTCAGGAATTGTGAGTAATGTATGGCTCAGAAAGGAACTGGCTTTCAAGTCAGTGTTACCATTTAAATGTATACCTGAGTCTATTATACTAATAAGTAGTAAAAGTTATCCCGGGAAACATTACAAAATGTGTACCAAAATATTGTAGAGCCTAAATTCCTGGGTCCGAAATCAATTTAAACTATTTGAAAAGTATCTACAGATAATCGGGCCATTTGATAGCCAGGGAAACCCGAACATTAAACTATTCGTGCGTGAATTCAACGCTAACTCAGGTAGAATTCAATAACTTACTGACTGGATTAATGGGTCGAGTTGTTCGATAGTATTACACGAGAATTTTTTATATCAACTGAGTCTTAAGTTGGTTGGTCGGCGTCGAGACTTTGAGATTAGTATCATCGGTTGTAATTAGGTCAACGACCTCAGTATGTTGA
The DNA here is from genome assembly GCA_038387885.1 of Spodoptera picta. Classification (NCBI taxonomy): domain Eukaryota; kingdom Metazoa; phylum Arthropoda; class Insecta; order Lepidoptera; family Noctuidae; genus Spodoptera; species Spodoptera picta. The sequence continues at coordinate 218,873 of JAZHFQ010000743.1, read as the reverse complement.
CCTACTGAAGTAAAGAATCTAATACTGATGAAGTTTAACATGCATTTAAATTTAAGACTGCCTCAATGGCCGAGTGGTCGCAAGTGCGACTGCTGGGCAATGGGTCTCAGGTTCGATGTCATGGTCGGGCACAGTATTATGGGTTTTTAAAAAATGTCTTAGTAGTAGCATGGAGTCTGGAATTGTGCCCGGTATATGGCAATAGGTTCATCCCCTATTACATGGGACTTATAACGTAAATAGTGAAAAGTGAGTGTTACGTTGTACAGTACATTAAGTGCCGTAATGGACACCTCTACCTACCTTTATGGATAAAAAGGTGTGCTGTTGTTATGTTTGATATGAAGTTGCTATAACGGCAGCCTTACTAAAATGTATCTAGTACTTTGTCTATAATTATTAAATTTGGGTGCTACAATTATTAATACGACTTACATAAAGCAGTTTGAGAAATTATGGCTTTTGCAAAACCATGAAAATCATTAGTAACAGAAATAATTTTAAGTAAAATAATATTTTGGTGTCGTTGTGGCCCGTAAGATTCCTAGAACAGCCTATAAATGCCCACTGCTGAGCAAAGCCTCTTCTCACACGGAGAAGGTTTGAGCATCAATCCAGGTTATATAAGTCCAGGTTTTCTCACGATGTTTGTTTTCCTTCACTGTTTGTCAGCGGTGTCTGGTTAATCTTAGAAAGTAGAGGTACATATAACTCGGAAGTCCCATTGGTACTTGCCGTTGGTAGGTTTCGAAGCCGCACCCTCATGCATGAGAAGCGGGCGTCTTAAACCTTCAGGCCACCACGACATACACGACGTACCTTCTACTAACAATTTTAATACTAATGTTAATAACTATGAATCTGTACCTACTTATCTAAAAATGATCCAATGTCTGCAAAAGGCCGCTAAGTATTAAGCACTATAATAATTGTGTAACCATCATCTGTACACTTAGTTGCAATAAACGCTTTGACCTTATTAACACCGTCACTAACAATTCACGTACACCCAAAACACATGTTACGTAATATTCATTTACTTGCAAAGCATAAGTAAATAAATAACATTTTACCACAAATTGCTTGACACACTTACACATCAATGTGTGTGTATGAGAGAATGGAAGATAAATAAATATGACGCATTATCATCAACTGTTTTCATTACTGTCTACCCTGTTTCATTGTGCATAATGAACCCAGGAGAGGCTTCGGATTTTTAAAGGGTAATGCTACGTAATGGTTTAAAAGCCTTTCAGATTACCATGTAAATATTCCTGTAAAATATTGTTACATTGACGTGTTGACAGGGGAGGGAAATATGATTTTTATGTAAAGAGATAATGTAAAAAGTCTGAAGGTAATTGGAGTGACGATGACAGCAGTTAGATAGGGATAGAGATAGAGCCGATCTCTCTCGAATCGGTAGCTTTATTTGCTTCAATACGACAAATTGACCGCACCGTTGGGGTGGTGACTGGACAATCAGCTGCCGCTGAACGTGTCGCGAGTTTGATTCCCACACTTAATTCATAAATTGTTGTTTCGAATCTGTAGATAGTGGTCAAACGTTGGACCATCAAATATAAAAAAAACAACTGGGTGTCATGTGCATGTGAACTTGTATGTTTGTAAACGCACCCACGACACTGGAGACAATCCTAGTGCGGTGCAACGAATATTAAAAAATAATAATATAACCTATCTAGATACTCCCGCGTGGATTCATCCACTAGTCGACTCGTGACTCCTATAGATTGTAGGGTGAGTTGCCATAGCCTATGGGCTTTCTCCATAGATTATACTATTATTATCATGATCAGCCTATAAGTGATCACTGCTAAGGAAAGGCCTCTTCTGATATGGAGAAGGTTTGAGCATTAATCACCACGACGCTTACTCATTACGGGTAGGCAATTTCAAACTTATAATTAGAAATTATATGAAAATTATAAGTCCCAGGTTTCCTCACGATGTTTTCCTTCATCGTTTGTCAGTGGTGTCTAAATAGTCTTAGAAAGTACGTATAACTCGGAAAAGTCACATTGGTACTTGTAATTCGTAATTTTAAGTGTGGGAGACCCATGCTTCGGCACGAATGGACCGGCTCGACCGGAGTGATACCACGGCCTCACAGAAAACCGACGTGAAGCAACGCTTGCGTTGTGTTTCGTCGTGTGAGTGAGGTTACCGGAGGCCTAATTACCTTCCCCTTCCCCAATCTCCCCAATCCCTGAATCCCCAACGATCCTCAAACTCCTAATCCCCAAAAAGCCGGTGACGCACTTGTAATGCCTCTGGTGTTCCAGGTGTTCATGGGCGACGCCGATTGCTTACCATCAGGTGATCCTTTTGCTCGTTTACCGGCTTGTGCCATAAAAAAAATCGTAATTTCGAACCCCCAATGGCCACCATTCAATACAACTATCCTTAGATGAACTATTCAATGTAAAAACATTTGTTCAATTCGAACCAGCAGTTTTGGAGATTAGTGCGGTTTATATTAGAATACGTGTACAATAATGATGTCGCTAGTACTTTTCCACTAATATTATAGATGTCATAATACCTGTGTAACTTTAAATAGGTGATTGCGATATGACGACAGTAAACGATTCCTATTAATTCTGCGTATATATTAATATTCCTCTTGAACATTTTCCTTTTTACAGAATTTAACTAAACCAGCCAATTAGTATTGTGGTCATTTAATCATTAGCTATTTTGAGAATTGTATCACTATCTATGTATGTACGTACATATTATTATGTACCTGGGATGGTAACTCTTGGTTTGGATTTGAATATTGTGTTCAATTTGTAGTCTCTAGGGCAAGTTTGTTTTAGGGAACAATGTAGATTGTAGATGAGGTAATACTTTGTGGGATTTACTGAATAAATCTGTCGAAACTATAATACATTATTCGGATATCACATTCAATTTCCAGCCTTATTTACATACATCAACTATGGAGAAACAGGGGATTGTGGTAATCTCCACTTTGGCTGGCGAGTTAGAGATCGCAGTTTAAAAGGTTCAATTTATTAGAGAGCGCTGCTCTTGCTTTAGAAAGGAAATCGATGATAAATGCTTTCAACCCTGCTGTCATCACATAACTAATTATTAAGTGCTTCGGCACTGCTGGGCTCGACCGAAGTGATACCAATACCACGGCTAAGTAGAAAATCGACGTGAAACAACGCTTTGTATTTTGTTGTATGGGTGAGGTTACCTGAGGCACAACCGCACAATTCCCCCTACGCAATCTCTCCAATCCCGGAATCCCCAAATTTCTAATCCTTAAAAGGCCGGTAACCCACATTTAACGCCTCTCTTCTCGACTCTCTCTGGTGTTCCAGGTGTCTATGAGCAGAGCCAATAACTTACTATCAAGTGATCCGTCTGCTCGTTTACCGGCTTATTCCATGAAAAAAATAATTTTAACCTTACCTTTTTGGTGATATATTTAGTTGATAATGTCTTAAAGACTTTTGTCACAGGAATATAGCTTAATGAGCTGGCTATATGCCTGCCAGCAAAGGTCGTTGATCCCAATGTTCACAAAGATTTATATTGTTCCCTTTTTAATAAAGCCGCGGTAAATGACTCGTGAAATAACTTCGCAGTCACTGCGTGATGTGGCTGTATGTGCTTGCTTACTGCTTATATTACGTTCAATAGCGATTTATGTGGTTAACTTAGTTATAAAAAAAATCTAATAAAATAATAGACAGGTATAAGTTATGATATTCGACATTGCCTTCTTTTTCAAATGGTCCTTATTACAACTGTGTTAGTGTTTTCTCGCAGGTCATTTCAAACAATAAAAGAAACAAATGAATATTAAACATTATATCAACGAAAGTATAAAAATATTGCGTGCAAAGTAAGATGTACACGAAAAATTCAATACGACACAATACAATACGTGAAAATTGAATTTTAAAACAAACATAACGTTGAAATTTTTACGAACAGCAACAGTATGGTGAATGGATAAAATATTTAAATCATGTACTTGTGTTATGTGAACTGTAAATTGAAATCAATCGAATGTACATACGGCACATCGAGGTACACAAAACCAGTATATCATGGACTCGGTTTGTATGAAATTTCCGGACATTTGACGGTTAGTTTATACTGGATTTTCATAGCTTGATATGTAGCTGTCAGTGCTACCTACTATGCAGCAACGAAATCCGCAGTTCCACGTGCTACGCGCTACGCTGCTACGACGTAGCAACGTTGCTACGCTGCTACGCTTTGCTGAATAAAATTGTAATTAAAAATCAACATGCAGACATATTGATGAACTGATGTTTATTTAATTTTCAGTATTAATTTTCAATGTGAAAATTTATGATAGTGAATTGAGTGTCATGTGAGGTACATATTTGTAACAGTGTATCTTGTTTGAAATTATTATACTTTGTATTCAGCTGTTTGGTGTTATTTCTTTATTGATTCGAATTGTGACTGTGGACTTAATCCCTAGTTTGATTTTAGTATTTTAGGCTTCAAAATAGTTGCTGCTATTCACTAGGTTCAAAATATTTATCTTATATGATAAACCACGAAACAAAATTGAGCTAAAAATTGGCGTCCCATCATACACCTTTGAAACAGAACTACATAATACATATTTTCAGTACACATTACATTTTTCCCGATTTCCGAGCGAAGATATATCTCCATATATACACTTGGGTGTAAACTGTCAGATACGTGCGTTGTTGAATTTAATTAAGCCACGGAGGCCTCACGAGTCCGCGCAGGCCAGTCCCATGTATTATGCACTGAGCAGTGAGCGCTGAGCGAGGCTTTGCATGCGTAACAATATTACGCCAGCGAGGCGTGGCTGGCCGAGTGTCGACACTATATAATTTGAACCGAGGGACTTATTATACGATATGAAGATTAGCTGAATATCTTAGCAATTTAATAGTGTTTTAGTACAATGTCGGCTTAGAGACTCTGTATTGGTTTCTGTGAGATATTGTTGTATTGTTTTGCTGTGTTGATTTATTGTCGTAATTTAATGTTACGTGGTAACTAGTTGTTGTAGTTATTGAGTCGAGGTGAAACAAAGATACAGATACATGTTTAATTTTTAAATCATTTTATTTTGCTTGACCTGTTTGTTGGTTTAGGTCTAGTATTGGAATTTCTCCCCCTTCACGCCAACAGATTGATGATTTTTGATATTCACTCTCATTCTTGATGTCTATTCATATTGAACTGTGTAATATATTTCTTGATTGTTATTCATCATGTTAGAAAACGGCAACTGAAAAATGATACTTTTGTTACAAACTGAAATTTAAGTAAATTAACTAAAATCGCGGGTTACTCACGTGAATATACTGAGAAAAGCTCTACTAGTTTCGAGCCACACTACAGTGCGCGGTGGAGTTGTTCTATAATTGTGTCTATAATGACGGTACTCGACGAGTTAATATAAAAACGTTGTGCCTCAATTATGCACCGTGTCGAATTCTTTTAAATTCGTTTTTTTAGGAGGTATAGTTCATGTTTCATATAAAAACATTGTGCCTCAATTATGCATCGAGTGCGCGTCAGCCCCAATAGCATCCTGGAGACTATAGCAGACAAATGGGACAGCCCCATACTGGGGCATTTGATACGGCTGCATGCTATTAAGTAATCTTAAGTACTGGTGTTATAAGTTGCTAACCAAATAGCTTAAGTTCTGCGCAATAAATAGAATTAAATGAAATTAATTAACAAATAAATTAACCTGTTATTTTTATTTATTTATTTTATTTTATTTATTTAATTATGTTAACACGGCTTTACACCAATTACATTAACATGTAATTATACACTTCAACACAGACTTGAGAGACTTTCACAAAAACTGAGACAAACCTTTTTAATAGCTTTAAACTCGTCCATGAATAGGTCACAGTCAGGGTAGGCTTCCACGAGGCTATTGAGCGCGGACAGGATGCGAGGAATGGGGGACGATGCCCGGGCCACGGTACGACTTGGAGGCACGGATAGTAGACGGTGCCTCCGGGCGCGTATGTAGTTATTTGGGGCATACAATCGAATCAGCTCACTGTGGAGATCAGGAGCATCTATGATCCCTCTGCAGATTTTGAGTGTGATGTGAAGTTGATTGTATGCCCTTCTAGTATCCAACATATTAAATCCTAAACATCCTGCAAGGTACTTTGTTGGATACATGTACGGATAGTAACCCAGAGAAAATTTGTAGAGGAACCTCAAGAATTTCTTTTGAACTTTTTCAAGTAGGAGTGAATAAGATGCCTCGTATGGACTCCAAATGCAGGAGCTGGCCTCTAGCTTGCTCCTGACAAGAGTTTTATATAAGAGTCTTATCACGTGTGCATTCTTGAAATCTTTTGAATTTCTTAAGACGAATCCAAGTCTTTTGAATGATTCCTTAGCAACCGTGGCGATATGATCGTGAAATGTCAACTTCTGATCGAAGACGACACCCAGGTCCCTCATACTTGATGATTTGGTTATAGGTGAACCATTTATTTTATAATCAAAGGTGATAGGGTGCCGTCCCCGACCAAAAGTCATGACGTAACACTTAGAAGGATTAAAATCCATTTTATTTGCAACTCCCCAATCATAAACCAGGTCTATGTCCCTCTGAACAGCCTCACAATCCGATATGCTGTTGACACAAGTGTAGAGTTTTAGATCATCAGCATACAGAAGACATTTTGCGTGTTGGGGAACATCTGGGAGATCGTTGATCATGAGAAGGAATAGTAAGGGGCCAAGGATTGAGCCTTGACTTACGCCGGATCGAGTGTGGTAAGTGCTGGACTCGTAAATTCCTAATTTCACATACTGCTGACGGTCACGAAGGTAGTCAGCCAGTAAGCGGTTAGGGCAAATACCTATGGCATAAAGTTTCGCGAGCAAGATATCATTGTTGACGCGGTCAAATGCCTTTCGGAAGTCGAAATATAGAACATCAACCTGATGACGTCTATCTAGCTGTGATGAAATATATTCCGTCAAAGTCAACAAGTTAGATTCAACGGATCTCTTACATCTAAAACCATGTTGAGCGTTGTTAAGATGTTTTTCGACTTGTTCATATATAAGTTTATGGAGAACATTTTCAAATACTTTAGCAGGTGACGATAAGACGGCAATAGGACGGAATTCCTCTACAGCCGTCTTATTCGACGTTGTATAGGCGTCACGCGCGACACTTTCCATTGGAGGGGATAAAACCCAGTCTTAAGTGATAAATTAAATATGTGGGATAAAGGAGAAACGAACGAATTCTTGAGATGCTTTAGAATAGTGGGTGGCATACTATCCGGGCCTACGGAACTACTGACTTTAAGTTTATTTAACCCATCCAAAACATCCTTGGATGAGAACTGAAAGATGTTTATGTAATTGCTATTTTTGGTAGTGTCTGAATTTCCAATGCTGGTGACATTTAACAGTGGTTTATCTGGCAAAAACACACTGGCAAAAAATTTGGCAAAAACCTCCGCGGCTGCAGTAGGTACCGCTGTAACTATCGCCACAGTAGCTCACCGACGGTTCAAACACTCCCTTAGATCTCAAACTGGATATATGTCGCCAGAATTCACGCGGGTTTACTCTAATATTATTCTCTACGCGTTTAATATGCGTTTGATATGCATTAGCAACACGATATTTTAAGGTACTCCGAAGATCTGAGAAAGGCTTATAGTCTTCAAGGTATTTAGAGCGCTTCCAAGTAGCGTGCAATATGAGCTTACGTTTGACATCTTTAATTATGTCAGATGTAAACCATACAGGGTACCGCTCAGTTATCTTCCTTGAACGACTTTTCTTAGGCATGCAGGTATCAAAGGTATCGTAGATAATCTGATAAAAGGCATTCACCGCGCCAGCAACGCTAACGGCCCGCAAAACAGGATCCCAAGATGTCTCTGATAATAACAAGTACAGTTGCTCGTAGTTACATTTGTAAAAGTTCCAATCTCTGAAAGGGTTGATGTTGCTAGGATCCATAACATTCGAACAATGAACTGATTCAATTCTTACCTCAACTTCCAACGGAGGGTGATATGTATCTGGCTGAACAATACCATCAACGCCAGACACAAACACTTCGTGAAAACCTTCCCGGACCAATATGACATGTTATACTAACTTGAGCACATTTCCGACTACTTCCCCATAGATTAATTCCTTCTACAATTCATCCTCCATCCGCAAAGGATGTACTCTACAGGTATTTTTATGTAAATTTATGTTATTCGCGCATTTTCAGAGAACTCGTATTTATCTACCTGCTGTAAACAAGCATGGACCCTCACCGGAAGAAAAATATTTTGAACCATAAAACATGCAAGAATGAACCTTAAATACATACGTTAAGATGCAAACTAAGTAGGCAATTATGTAGCTTTTAACATACCCAATTAAAGTGCTTTATGAAACGATTGTCCGCCGGTATTTATTCATGAGAATTTAATAAGTCATTTATATTTCCTGTATTCAGTAATAATTATAGAAGTATTCGGAACTTTCCAAACGTTGACGAACGAACATTTAAATTTATACATTAATCGTAAAAAGTTGATAATGTACTTTGTTAGTGATTAATTGAAAGTTATGAGACTTACACTTACTTACAACATATTAAAATATCAAAAAAAAAATACAATTTCTTCTCTTCTTCTTCTTTCAAAAGGGCGATTTTGAGAAATGTATAAAGAACATCATACTAAATTGAGTCACTTGTGTTGTTGTTTACAAATTAGAAACTTAGGTTAATAATTTAGGCAAAAACATTTCTCATTTCCATAAAAATAAACTGTTATCTTAACAGTTAAACCATGCTTTCTTTATTGAAACAAAGAGTTTCCTTTTTCTTGTATAGAAGCACTATTTCTATAGATTGTCAGTATGCATATGTGAGCACCATGTTAGACTATAAGATGTTTTTATTTTTTATTTTATTAAGTTTTGTAATTAGTACCTATAATGCGTCCAGCTTGTCTTTGCATTGTTCTCACATACGTACAGTATTGGAATATGTACCAGAGACATTGTAGAACATACTTTTCAAAAAGAGTAACGAATGGAGTTTCTTGCTCTTTCTTCTCCATTCGAATCTACATTTTGGAATGAGCACTTAGCTTCACCTAGCTTCACTGACGGACAGACTGACAGATTATTATTTATTTTGTATTTGTTGACGTTTCAAAAGTACCAAAATGTGGTTTCATTGAAATAAATGCTTTGACTTTGATAATTAAAAACGAGCCTTAACCACCTTACATAAAGCTATAGTTTACAATAATCAGTACAATACTAAAGCCACGAATGGAGCATTGCTAAGACGTTCCAATCAGGCGCAACACGTTAGCACAATATTTGCGATACACCACATGCCCCTGTAATCGGGATGTCAACTTTATCGTATGCATACTAGCTATGTATGTGTGTATATGTGTGTGTGTATGTTTGTAATCTCAATCTGGATAGTGTATTGTGTGATGTAGTGGGATTAATGGTATGGTTGTCGATTATCTGATAGGAATTAAGTTAATTGGTTTTCTGTATTCCGAGATATTGGATGAAACATCATCATCATGAGCAACCTATAACTGCTCACTGCTGAGAAAAGCTTCTTCTCACATGGAAAAAGTTTGAGTATTAATCACCACACTTGCATTGTGGGTTGCCGATTTTAAACTTATGAATAGGAATTATAAGCCCAGGTTTCCTCACGATGTTTTCCTTCACCGTATCTACGACGCACCGTACGCTCGGGTCTATTTCTGGTCGGACGGGGAGCCACCCATGCTCGCCGTCCGCAGGCCCGCGCTTACGGTGGCCGGAGATCGTCCCGCAGTCCCCAACGCCCGGTGTGTTCGCTGCCTCACGCGTCCCGCCTCCTCCTTAGCTAGCATAACTGCTTCGCAAAAGGAGGAGACGGCATTCCAGTCCCCTCACTCCGCATCATGGCCTGCACTAAGCCCGGACGCGAGAGGTCGCCATCGTCGATCACTTCCATCACGCAGGGCATTCCCCTACTGTGTGTTCCACCGTGTTCTCAGGGCAGTCCTCGCAGTCACTTTACGGTAAAAACATAAATAAGTGAAATTTAAACCAAATTCAATTCAGTGTTAAGTCTAAAAAGGACTATACATATATTTATTTAAGATACCCAAATGACTATTGCTAGAAAAGCGAAATTAAAGTCTGGTAACTGAAACTCAATTTTAACTAGAGTAATCTGGCTAAATTATAAATATTTGTGATGATATTATGTAAAACTGTAAAAAAGTCATACTCAACCTTTTTTACCAGGTTCAAAAAACGTTTCAGTCATGGGCTCTCGGGCCGCAAACGAGAAATTTGGGTCGTGAATAAAACGAAAATCAACGGTGACGATGTATTTACTTTATAATTAAGATGACAAGAAATTACTATTTAGATTGTTGTCTTTTAACTCTGATCCTGAATCACTCGTTCTCTTATAAATTTAATATAGAATAGAGCATAGAAACTTTAAGTGGACCAATTAACAAGGCCCCAGGTATAGCTGCTCTGAACCAAAATCATGTAATAAAATCAAAAAAATTATGTACAATTTCCAGATTCATATCAACCACAATAAAGTACATAACTATGTACGGTTCACTTTCTTCACGCAAATGTGTTTCCTATCTTTACAAATTCATGATAATGGCGAGCTTGCGTGCTTCTCAATGGACAGGCTTTACTTAAAGCAGATAACATGAATACTAACCTGAATAAATAATAAGTGAAATATTTTTTTTTAACAATATAAACTTTTAATTCCACAGATCCTCACTAAGTCACTCGAGACTGTCTCTGAATATCTGAACCAATTTAATTAAAGCGAAGTATTATTTATTTAGTTATTCTTACGAGTTATTTACTGTTTTATCTATTTAACATACATAACATAACATCACGTCTTTTATCCCCGAAGGGGTAGGCAGAGATGCATATTATGCCACTATACAATGTAACACCCACTTTTCACTATTTATGATGTGAGTCCCATGTAATAGGGGGTAAGCCTATTGCCATATACCGGGCACAATTCCAGACTTCGTGCTACTACTAGGATTTTTTTTTAAAAACCCAGTAATACTTTGCCCGACCCGGGAATCGAACCCGACACCCCTTGCCCGGCAGTCGCACTTGCGACCACTCGGCCAACGAGGCAGTCTCAGTAGATTTATCTATTTATTATTTAATTTATCAAAAAGAACGGATTCAATATTGAAATACTTGAATTAAAGCAAAAAGGAAACGTTTTATTTTCTGAACAATTAGACTGAGCTAGACATATTAAATAATTAAACATCTCCAGTTTCATAACTGGGTGGTGAGGGTCATCCCTCATATACCTTATTACAAACGAACCGTTTGCCACTCATTACAATCTATATTATCACTATCAATCACCTAGGATTGCTAGGTTACCACTACTATTCACTACAAAGGTTACATTGCTATTCAACGTGGCAATGCTGCCAGTCTTTTGGGCACCTTACCTCACGATAGAGATGAGGAAAATTGTTTTTGATGCCTTAATATAGCATTTTTATTATTATTACTTTTTTAAGGTGTAAGTATTTTAGTTTTAAGTTAGTTATATTTTAAGTTTTATAATATATGATATATGAATGTATCATAATAATTCTCTACTATTCAGAATTAACTAATCGAAAATCTCTATGATATGGGAATTAAATCCAAACACCTTACATCATTTCCTTACAAACACTTAATCAATAAGTCCTACTTACTTAAACTTACAAAAAAAGAAATGTTAAATTCCGCGCAACACCAACTTGTAGCTATGACAATACAATCAGGCGCCTCAAAGGCTCAGAATTAAATGTACCGCGTGATTGTTCATTTAGTTTGTGTTGGGTCGTGTGTGACGCCACGGTATTGTGGGTCGCCTCATTTGAATATTAATCGAAGTAATTAATGTATTAGCAACGCTTTTGATGTGTGATTGTTCACTCGAGTGGCGAACGTTTGCTGAAACGTTATGGGATAGTTGGTTGTAATAATTTATTACGTACTGTTATAAGTTATTATAGCTCCGACATTTAAAATAAAGCCGCTGACACCGCATCCCCGTTGCTCACGTTGATGCGCCACGTTTACCTAACATTACACGTTTCATTTCATATAGTAGAATGACACACTTACTTTGGACCTCGTGGCGGACACACTAAGGGTTTTGTAATTTTACTATTTTCTTATTATATTTCTGGACATTCTAAAAGGTGTTTTTTTTAAGTGAGTAAGACTTTACCCGATAACAGTACTACGTGGTAGTAGTTTGAATTATTGGGGCTTGTAATTAGTTATGAAAAGTAAGAGTAAATGAACGTCAATGCCAACAGCTGTAGAAATAAAAATAAAAATAAAAATAAAAATAAAAATAAAAATAAAAATAAAAATAATAAAAATGCTTATACCAGCCCAAAGCATACCTGCTAATCCAGTATACAATGACCACCACACTAGGCACAGCCTGTGTCTCGGCTGTCAAAATACAGCGATTTCCTTAGGACTATTCTAATAGTTAATAACATCATAAGAAAAGAAAAGTGAGTATGTGTGAGTGTGTGTGAATGGATGTGTGCATAAGAATGCGTGCGTGTTACGTATCGGTGCCGACACATGTACCTACACCGTGATCAACGCCGTGCCACGAGGAGCATATCTGCTGAATCAGGACGACCAACCTTGATGCAACGAAGTATTGCAACACCTAAACTGGTGAGTCGTCTCCTCATGTCACCGCCTCGTGCCCAGCTGCGAATCGCTGCATGATCAATCACCCCACTAAATTTAACCTCAATAGGATTTATTGAAAACCTTCTTTCGAAATAATTTTAAGAGAAGAAATCAGTGTCGTTCTAATATCGAACGCATTCGCTCGTAGGTTAGTTAGACTTTAGGAATTATCATGTAATTTTAATTATAATAAATTTAGTAAAATGATCATAGTTTCCATTTGCACCCTCTGTCGCTGGCAGAAACATAACTTGCGTGTCCATCGCTTAAAGCTTTCGGATGTAGTGTGTCATCAAACACCGAGGGAATTATAGAGGTAAACATAACATTGGCCTAGTCAGAGACTGACCTGGAAACTATTCGACCAAATCAGTCATCTTCCCTTACAGTTTCCGAAGATGTCAACAAAGCCTAGATATAATATTAAAGCACATTAGTTACCTGAAGTAAAGTTATAAATTACATTGAAAATATTATTTTTACTAAGTTTACATTTACTTTGAGATAAAATTAATAATTGAACAACACAGCCACTCGACTAGGCTCTAAGTCTCTAACAAGCCATCAACTCGTCAAATTAATTCGAAAAGTTAACCGTCCGGAACCGAACTTTGTAATATTCGCACAACTTTTGTACCTACTAGCTAATGGACGAACAATTTAATATCAAAACAATTTATTTAACGAAATGTTTTTGTACTACTTAAGGTAAATACAATGGCTTTGTAAGTCACAAAATGAATGTTTGTTCCGTGAGGCGAAGCTAACAACTAGGCATTAGCTGCTTGTAAAACGTTGTCAAATACAAAGTGAAATAATTTATTCCATTTAGACTAATATAAGGCACATTTGGACGTAAAAAAAATAAAAAGTTTTATTACTTTTATTTTTTTTCGTCCGCCACAACCTCCCGCAACCGCTGCATCTTCTGTAAGCCAGGATCTACCATAGATACAACCATGTTACGTATCGGTGCCGACACATGTACCTACACCGTGATCAACGCCGTGCCATGAGGAGCATATCTGCTGAATCAGGACGTTAGACCAACTTTGATGCAACGAAGTATTGCAACACCTAAACTGCTGAGTCGTCTCCTCATGTCACCGCCTCGTGCCCAGCTGCGAATCGCTGCATCATCAATCACCCCACTAAATTTAACCTCAATAGGTTTTATTGAAAACCTTCTTTCGAAATAATTTTAAGAGAAGAAGTCAGTGTTGTTCTAACATCGAACGCATTCGCACTTAGGTTAGTTAGATTTTAGGAGTTATCATGTAATTTTAATTATAATAAATTTAGTAAAATGATCATAGTTTCCATTTGCATCCTCTGTCGCTGGCAGAAACATAACTACCATGAAAACACCGAAACACCGTGTTTGTTTTTTTTTAGTGATATGACTGATCCATGCTGCTGGCATTTATATTGCAATGTAATTTATGATCATGAAGACATTCAGATACAATGTAAATTGTTTAATGAATAAATGAAATTAAAAATGAAAAAAGCAACACTGAAGTCCGGCGCAACCCAGGGACATGACTAACTGTCTTGGTGCTTGCAACGAAATAAATCAGAAAATATTCAATGTTTTCTGAGAAGAGACTCCATAGTTACTGTTGTTCTTGTTATTGGTATGTCATAGTCCTACTGCTAAACTCTGAGCCTCCTCTATATAAGAGGGTTTACTATGACCCACGTTTGACAAGCGGATTAGATTGTAGTTCTATGAGTCCGCTAGTCGACTCTTAGGACACTTGTGGGGCATGGACGGCGAGCACAGGTAACTCCCCCCCCATCCTTAAATTCCCAACAATCCTCAAATTCCTAGTCCTCATAAGAATGGTAACGCACGGTGTTGCGTATGTCCATGGGTGACGTCGATTGCTGGCTAGCAGATGATGCGTCTGCTCGTTTATCGGGTTCTCCCATTGATAAAAAAATTACGAGTGACCAGCAAGATAAAAGATGGCTCCGTTTTGGGAATAAAAGTAGACATAATATTTATATGCTATGAGTCTATGTATGTATGTATGTATGTATGTGTGTATGTATGTATGTATGTATGCATGTATGTATGTATGTATGTATGCACGTATGTATGTATGTATGTATATTGTATTGTACTCGTGTGTAGGTATATGTATTACTATTATATCTATTTATGTTCATTTCTGAAATATGTTAGTATAATCTTCTATTTTCTCAATTAAATCGTTGCCTGCTTCTTGCTCCTACCATTCACTCTTCTCTGCATCACCCAAAGGTCAGACTGGGAGAAAATGCCTGCGGCATTAAGTCCACCTTGTGTACACTTTGTGCATGAAGCGTTGATAAATAAAAAAAAAATAAATAAATAATAGTGATATTAAATAGGTCGGACAAGTTCTTAAGCGATACTCTTTGATTTTCTAAGGTCTCTTTCTCACAATACAACAGTACGACACTATAATATCCCAAGGGGTCGTGTTCGTCACTCAATAATAATATAAAACGCTTTTAACTGAGACTGGCGACGCTATGAGGCCATTACTACTGCGGATATTAGTAACTTAATATATTAATAGTAGGTACTCGTGCACACTTTTAAGCCTGGTACACACGGGTACAGTAACTAAGTAGAGTACCTACATTAAAATTAGTCTCTTATAATAATCTCAATGTCTCACTAATATTACATTGCCATTGTAATTGCCTCATTGGCCGAGTGGTTGCAAGTGCCACTGCTGGACAAGGGATAACGGGTTCGATTCCCAGGTCGGGTAAAGTACTACTGGGTTTTTTGAAAAAAATCTCAGTAGTAGCATGGAGTCTGGAATTGTACTAATAGGCTCACCCCGTATTACACGGGACTCATAATATAAATAGTGAAAAGTATGTGTTACATTATACAGTGCACCTTTGCCTACCCCTTTGGGGATAAAAGGCGTGATGATATGTAATATTACATATGCGAAAGTTTATTAGTTTATTAGTGTATTTGTGTCACTCAGTCACGTCAAAACCGGTGAAGGCATCAAGATGGAACTTTAAAACCGGGGTATGGTTTGGAATAACATATAGGCTAGTTTGTCGAACGGGAAGGCGGGTCAAGCCACTTTGTAGAAACTAGTGTATCTCAACGATCTTTGTAACTGCGTGAAATTTTAGAATCTACATTGGTACAATATTAAGTATTTTACTGCGCCTTTGTCGGTTATCCCACCCGTGTACACCAGGCTTAATCTATACTTCCATACTAATATGTTTGTATGTTTGTAATGAATAGGCTCAAAAAGTACTATGCCTATTTAAAAAATTCTTTCACCAATAGAATGCTACATTCTTCCAATTTGAAATAGGCAACATTTCATTTTGAAAAAAAAAAATTGTCTCTCCCGTGCGAAGCCGAGACGGCCTGCTAGTACAGAATATAATAGAAATATGTGAGTACCCTTGTAACTAAGACTAATTAAACCAGGAAGTAAGTGAAGTTGTTGACTTATTACGCAAGTTGATCTTGTTAAACTTTATAAAATTCTGCGAAGTGTTTCATCTCGACAAACAAATAACATTGGATTGTTTACTGTTTCACAAACAACTAGTTGTACTTCGAAAGAGGTATTTGTTATTACTTCCTAACTTTGACTTGTAAATCTATTAAAATATTAATATTTATTTAATAATTGAATTATGTGACTTATTGCGTATTTTTTTATAATAGAGGTATTGTAAAACAAGGTTTCTAAATCATCAACAGCCTATAATGCCCACTGCTGAGCAAAGCTTCTAATTACACGGATAAGGTTCGAGCATTATTCACCGCGATTGCTCAACGAGGGTTGGGGATTTCAAACTTATAATCCCAGGTTTCCTAACAATGTTTTCCTTCATCTGTTGTCAGTGGTGTCTGAATAATCTTAGAAAGTACATATAACTTGGAAAAAGTTACATTGGTACTTGTCGTTGGTTTCACGCTCCCTCATGCACGAGAAGCGGGCTTCTTAAACCGCCGGGCCACCACGACCATTCTCTCAGGTCTTTAAATATCTCAAGGCAAATGTTTCTACATAACATAACATCACGCCTTTTTATCCCCGAAGGGGTAGGCAGAGGTGCACATTTCGGCACTTTATGCCACTGTACAATGTAACACCCACTTTTCACTATTTATATTATGAGTCCCATGTAATAGGGGGTGAGCCTATTGCCATATACCGGGCACATTTCCAGACTCCGTGCTACTACTGACATTTTTAAAAACCCAGTAATACTTTGCCCGACCCGGGAATCGAACCCGAGACCCCTTGCCCGGCAGTCGCACTTGCGACCACTCGGCAAACGAGGCAGCAGGCAAAATGTTTTTAGTGGATGAAAAACCAGTTTCTCGAGGAAAGCTTACTTATTTCCTCAATACAAACCTATTTTCGCTGATTTCTCCAATAGACCTTAAGGTTGGATATACACAATAAACTAGTGGATTAGGTAAATAGTTTTCTAAAAAAATTGACACTACCTCCCATAACGAGTATAAAAACTCACTTATGTATGTATTGTGCATTCGTAGAATTTAGACCATATCATCATAGATAGAAATTGTTGTCTCACGCGTGTCGCCTCTGTTCCCCGCTGTCAGAGGGACGCGACGCGATCGGATTGAATTGTACGCTGTAATGACATAAAGTGCTTTTAGTGAGAAGCCCTCGCAGTGCCGCGGGAGGTAGGGTTGCTGCCCTCTGCCCTCCGGGGCGCTAATTGATACCACTCTTGTATAAATGTGTTAATCCAATAGTTCTGAGAGCGATGGAAGTGATAGTGCTAATGATCAGTACCTAGGACTCGTCCTCGACAGTCGGTGGAACTTCATTGAGCACTTCCGACGTTTGGCTCCAAAGTTGGAGAGGACGGGGGCTGCGTTTAAACGCATGCTCCCCAACCTCGGGGGGCCAAACGCCTCCTGCCGGAGGTTATACGCCGGGGTCGTGCGGTCCATGGCCCTCTACGGCGCCCCTGTTTGGGCGCCAAACCTGTTGCGGCGTCCCGCTCGGACGCTGCTCATGGCACAGAGGGTCATGGCGATCCGAATGATCCGCGGATACCGCACGATCTCTGGGGAGTTGGCGAACCTCCTTGCCACGGATTACCGCCGTGGGATCTGGAGGCGAAGGTGCTC
This sequence comes from Spodoptera picta, assembly GCA_038387885.1. Lineage (NCBI taxonomy): Eukaryota > Metazoa > Arthropoda > Insecta > Lepidoptera > Noctuidae > Spodoptera > Spodoptera picta. The sequence continues at coordinate 200,896 of JAZHFQ010000743.1, read as the reverse complement.
GCGCGCGTGTACAGCATGCGCGCGGAGGCACGTCGCCGGGGCGAAACTCCGCTGCCGCGCCAGATAAGTGCGTGGCGGGATGAGCTCCGGCGCGATCTCATGGCGGAATGGAAGCAACGACTGTCTCAACCGAGGGCTGGGCTCGCTGCCATCGCGGTAAGTCCCCTCTTTGAGGAGTGGCTTGAGAGACGCTACGGCGTCCTCACCTACCGCCTGACGCAGGTCCTCACCGGACATGGGAGTTTCGGGAGGTACCTGTGTCTGATGGGGCGGGAGGAAACGCCCGGGCGTCATCACTGCGAGGACCGCCCTGAGGACACGGTGGAACACACGGTGGGAGAATGCCCTGCGTGGGCTGAGCACCGCCGTGCCCTCAGGGAAGTGATCGGCGATGGCGACCTCTCGCGTCCGGGCCTAGTGCAGGCCATGATGCGGAGCGATTGGGATGCCGTCTCCTCCTTTTGCGAAGCAGTCATGCTAGCTAAGGAGGAGGCGGGACGCGTGAGGCAGCGAAGCGCTGCCTCCTCGCAACCCAGCCATCGCGAAGGACACACTGGGCATCGCGGATCGCGGGACGATCTCCGGCCACCGTAAGCGCGGGCCTGCGGACGGCGAGCATGGGTGGCTCCCCGTCCGACCAGAAACAGACCCGAGCGTACGGCGCGTCGCGTTTCGCGCGCGCCTCAAAGAGCCATCAGATCACCACAGATGGGGCCCAATAGGGCCGATGCCGATTCGGAGTCGCGGAGAACCTAACGGGTAACCGGGGCTCCGGCTCGACGTGCAGGAGAAGGAACGGGGTGGTTTTTAGTCAGTAAGAGTCTGACACTCCCTTCCGCCCCACCCAGGCGGGAGCAGTCATTCGATGATTTTCCCCCCTTAAAAAAAAAAAAGTGCTAATGATCAAGAAAGAATTTTTCAATTAAGGACTTATAGTCATTGGTTGAAGGTTCTTTTTTGAGTAATGTTTTAGTAGCACTGAGTCATGTGAACCTCTGACTTTCTTTCTTCTTCGGGGATAAAAAGTGAAGTTATGTTATGTTTAACATTTTAGTTCGTCTTTTACATGTATGGATGGAATATAACTAAAGAGACGGGAGTCACATCTGTACAATTGTATGACCTTAATAGATGGAATCAAAACATTAAAACTCGCTCTGTGTTCTTGTTCTTTAGTTTATTGTAAGCGTAAAGAGATGAGATCTGATTTAATCTTCTAAACCAATTCACTTATTACGTAGCTTTCATAAAATAACTTCGAAGCAATCTTCTCTATTCTGTATTTATAAAATTAGTATCATACATACATAGGAACTACAAACCGTAACGCTAACAAACTATGAGTCGTCTAACTTACAGTACAGCGTTTACAAGTGGCCACAAGTACAAGTTGCCTCGAGCCTGCACTTGGTATGAACTTGTGCGCCTTTCGCTACAGTTGGAAGGTTTCTCATCTCTCGAGTGTACCGTAGGGATCAATTTCCTATGTCATTAGTTAAGTCGTGTTACAGATTTTGTGATATAAGGCTAAGTTTTAAGGTCGAAGTTGTCGAGTATAGTTTAAAGTCTTGTGTTTTCTAGTCAAGCTTGCATGGGATTTTGTGCAGAATCCTAGTTAGTTTTTTTTTATCGTAAACCGGTAAACGAGCAAATGGATCACCTGATGGTAGAGCAATCGGCGCCGCCCATGGACACCCGAAACACCAGAAGTGCGTTACCGGCCTTTTGGGGATTAAGAATTTGAGGATTGTTGGGGATTTAGAGATTGAGGAGATTGGAGGGGTAATTGGGCCTCCGGTGACTCACACGCTGAAACACGATACAAGTTTTGTACTGAGCATGGGATCCTTTGCACTTGTTTATTCTGTTCTTGCCCTGGACGGCGACGCCATCGTTCAACAGTTGACGTCTTCCAGCTAAAGATGATAACTAGATATCAGGTTTTGTGCACTATAATAAAGTACCCTTAACCGCTTATTTGTCGGTGTATGAGACACAATAAGAAACACATTGTGTCTCGCGTACATCTATGTTCTGGTACCACATGTTAATGGAAACAATTGTTAGGTTGTTCAGATGTTAATCTATCCTACTTAGAGCCGAACAACCTACGTCTCCATTATTCACTAGTTTAACATACATATACATTACACACATATGTGCATACTCAAGCATACAAATTGCTCAGTGGCGAGATTAGACAGTTGCGTGGCCAGGCCTGCAGTCACCTGGGATTTGCAGGCTGATGCTAGGATGTACAGCTGAAATACACACATACATTATTTAGTAAATAGCTTCCTCTTCTACTTGGTATACATACCTTTATATAACATCATAAAATCACGCCTTTTATCCCCGAAGAGGTAGGCAATGGTGCACATTAGGCCAGTTAATGCCACTGTGCAATGTAACACCCACTTGTCACTGTTTATGTCATGAGTCCCATGTAATAGGGGGTGAGCCTATTGCCATATACCATTGCGCGGCCACACGCGGCCGTTGTCCACTTTAAAATGATTTCACTCGTGAGTTCTGCCTAAGTTTTTAATGAAGTATGTAATAATCTTCTTATAATTTACTTATACTAAATAAAATCTAAATGGCGTGAAACATTATTTATTTCGTTTGGACTAAAATAGTCGTGTCCCACATTCGCTTCCCGGCCGGTAATGAACCAAAGCACATCCAATATAGACTTTCGTATCCATTTACCGGCGTTACCTAAAAGACGTTTCAATTTGATTCTATTTACCGAAATGTTCTAGAAAAAGCTAGATATAGTAAAGACTGGAAATAAGTATCTTATCACAGTTGCACGCGGGCGCGTGTTATCGTAAGACGCGCATATTGTGGCAATTTTGAACCGGTTTGACCACTTGCGCTCGACCGCGCATATGTTTAATTATTTAGAAATGCTTATCAGTGATGGATAGTTACGAACTTGAATTCGAACCATCAATTGAGATAGCTATTGAGAATAATGAAATAGGAGCGTGTAGGGAGACTATTAGTAATTGTGAGAATATGGAGATATTAGAAGAATCTATACAAAATATTGAAGAAACTGACGGAGTGAGATGCAGTAAAAGAACTAGACAGATTGATCACGATGAAATGTGGACAAATATAACGAGGCGGGGTAAACGTTTTGCCCGAACAAGCCAGGTGTCGGATGAGATAAGAATACCTGAAGATAAAATAGAAATTAGTATAACTTCTGCAGACAAAATTCCAAAACAGTTTGGACTTGCCAAGTTGTTAAAATTAGAAAACATCCCGGACATTATAAAAATTAAATACATTAACGCATTCAAAGTTCTTATCCAATTTAGTAACGAAGAAAGTGCAAATAAACTGATAGAATCTAAATATTTTAAAGAAAAAGGACTGAAATGTCAAAAAACACTAGAGATAAAAGAAAGTTATGGTGTTATTAAAGATATAGACTTAGATTCATCGGAGGAAGAAATACTCGAGGGTTTAACTTGTGATACTGAGATAACAGGTATTAAGAGATTAAAGCGCCGTAACACAAATAGTGGCCTGTGGGAACCTGGAGAAACAGTCAGAATAACTTTTAAGGGATCATCCTTACCTGCCTACGTATACATATTTGAAACTAGGATAAAAGTTAGTCCTTATCAATTTCCCGTAACTCAATGTTCTCGTTGTTGGAGATTCGGGCACACAGTCCGAGTTTGTTCATCTGTTAAAGAGATTTGTCCTAAATGTACCCAGTCTCACCCCAATTGTGACACTGTAAGCTACAAGTGTAACAATTGCTCTGGTAAACACATGGCACTGTCTCGTACATGCCCAATATATTTAAAAGAAAGGAAAATAAGGGAATTAATGGCGGAGTTTAATTGCACTTACAAAAGAGCTCTAACACTTTACGTCCCCCCTGAACCAAATAACGTGCAAAAGTCACAAGGAAGTGTACATGATATGGAAATAGAACATCAAGTGTTAAACCAAAGTACAGACACAGAAAAAAGATCTGCATCACAAAATAAAAACACATATGCTGACACAGTTAAGACAGTAAAGAAGAAGGCTACTATAACACAAAAATACTGTAACAAAAAGGAGAACGCGAAGAAAAAGCAGAAATCAGATACGGTGTTTAACTGGACGACTTTGACAGACAGTGAGTCCGAAATATCACATGAAAATATAGAAAAAGCAGATGAATTAAATAAGAAAAAGAATAACAATAACTGGAAATTGGTATGGATTAAATTAAAGGAAATAATTTGGGATAGTGAAGCTAGTTTGGAGAATAAAGTGATGGATTCTGTGAAAGTATTATTTGATTGGGTTTCATCTTTTATTATGGAGTTTATAACAGAAATACCTATTATGACCAAAATTAAAAAATGGATAACAACAACAGGCACATAAACATCAATGTGTTACAATGGAATGCTCAGAGCTTACAACCAAAAATGACGGAATTTGAAAGTTTATTAAATCAGGAAAAAATTCATATAGCTGTAATCAGTGAAACTTGGTTTGATCCTGAAAGGGTTATCAGACTGAGTGGATACAACATATTCAGAGCAGATCGTGATGATGGTTATGGGGGTGTAGCTGTCTTTACTCATCACTCTATTAGAGCTACACAATGTAATGTCAACATAACAAATTCGCAAATACAAATTGTTAAAATTAAGTTACTCAACTGCAATCATCTAGAAAACGTCGTTTCTATTTACTGTCCCTCGTCAGTAAATACATGCAGAAATGACTGGGATGAAGTGTTCTCATTAGCTCAACATAAAGCTCTCGTCGCAGGCGATTTGAACGGCCATCACTCAAATTGGTCTTCCAGGACAGATACAAGAGGCAATCAGATCTTTGATTCAATAATGGACAGCAACCTTTGTATACTCAATGATAACTCTCACACACGAATAAAATTAGTCAATGGAGCTTTGCAAAGTTCCTCCCCAGATACAACTTTAGTGTCAACAGATTTGGCTTTGAGATTCAAATGGGGGGTCATGAATGAAAATCTGGGGAGTGATCACATGTTAATTAAAATTAGTATGCAAAACAATAAATCAGACAGCTTTAAAAAACGAAGAAACTTCAAAAGAGCGGATTGGCAAAAGTACAGTCAGAAAATTGAGGCACAAATAACACGCTTAGAATTGCCAGCAGATCATCAATCCGCATATAATGAATTCATGGATACTATAAATGCTGCAGCCGATGAATTCATTCCTACGATTAAACTGTGCATGAATCCTCTACAATCAAATAAATTCATACCAAAGCCATATTGGAATCAAAATCTATCGCATATTGTTGCACAGAGACGACTAGCATTATCCACTTTCAGAAGAAATCCGACCCCACAAAATCTTGAAGTTTTGCAGAAAAAAGTGAGTGAGGCACAAAGACTTATACGACAAGCCAAAAATGAATCCTTCCGTTCATTTTGCACTAGCATAGACAGTGTGACTTCTTCTGCAGAGATGTGGAAGCGCATGAGATGGATCAAAGGGTACAGATCGTCTCCATCGTTTGTTGATCAAGGTAAAGCCGAAACATTGTTGTGTAGTCTGGCCCCCGATTATGTTTCACCACCGACACCTACATTCAATTCTTGTAACGCTCAATTGTGCATGCCGGTTTCGATACAGGAAGTAATTAATTCAATTAAAAATACAGATTCAGCCCCGGGTCAAGATAACGTGTCTTATTCTATGATAAAACATTTACCCTACAATGCTAAAGTCATATTAACCTCCTTATACAATAGATTTTTCTCATCCGGATTCGTACCAGAGCAGTGGAGAAATGTTAAAATCGTTCCTATACCGAAACCAGGTAGTGCCCTAGACTCAAGTACAAGTGTTAGACCCATTGCTCTCATATCTTGTCTTTGTAAGATATTTCATACCATTATAACACGTAGGCTTGAATGGTTCCTAGAGAAAAATCATTTACTATCTCATGACACTACAGGCTTCCGAAGATCCAAATCCTGTTATGAGGGTCTCTCTAGATTGGTCACACGCATTCAAACTGGATTTTCCAAAAATGTATCCACAGTAGGTTGTTTTATAGACATTGAGAGTGCTTATAATAATATAAATCTAACGTCTCTTTTAAACATCTTAGATAACATGGGAGTTGGTTCTATCCTTTGTGAATATCTTTGGAGGTATCTTCATCAAAGACACTTATTTATTGAACTGCAACATAACATCTTAGTGTCTCGCATTACCGGCACAGGCATAGCTCAAGGAGATCCCTTGTCCCCCTTACTTTTCAACGCAGCCACAAGTAAAGTTTGTAGAACCATAGATAACGTTTATATCTCACAATACGCTGATGATTTTGTTGTGTATGACATGCAAAGGACTTTATCGGATTCTGTATGTCATATTCAAAACGCATTAGATGTTTTTCAAAATTTGATGATAGAATTAGGTTTGAATGTTTCTCATAAGAAAACAAAGGTGTGCATTTTCAGTAGGGGGAGAAGAAGGAACACTATCCAACTAATTGTTGATAGTAATCCTATTGAACAAATCAATTGTGTAAAGTACCTTGGTATGTGGTTGGACAGTTCCTTAAAGTGGGGTAAACACATAAATGAAGTACGGGGAAAGGTCAGTCGTTATTTGAATATTTTTAAAATATTAGCTGGTGCGGAATGGGGTGTACACCCCATACATCTTAGAAGATTATACGTAGCATTAATTCGAAGTAGGATGGATTATGGTTGCTTTTTGTACGGAAATTGTGTAAACGGCCACCTCATAAAACTTGACAGAATACAAAACCAAGCAATGAGAGTAATAGGGGGATTTATTAGAAGCACACCCATCCACGTGATGGAGGCTGACCTGTGCCTGCAACCATTATCTATTCGAAGATTGTTTCTTGCAAGTAAGTTTTATTTAAAATCGAAGTCGGATTGTAATAACATTCTTATTAGTATCTTAGAGGAGCTGTCTAACCTTTGCCATGGTTTCTACTGGAGAAATAAAAAACTACCAGTATTAATAGAGGTCCACAGAATGTACTCAGAAATTCCTTTGTACTCTAGTTCATTGTTGAGTATTTATTCCTTGGACATTTGGGTAACCAATGTAGACTTGTCCTACACAATTTGTGATACTATTGACGGTATAAATATGGCAAAAAGGCTAATTAATGTAACTGATCTCCGTAACAAATGTAGAATAATGATGGATGACAAGTACAAACAATATTATAAAATATTTACGGATGGGTCCAAAAATGGGTTGGACTTGGGGGCTGCTTTTTTTGATCCTCAACTTAACATTAAAGCTAAATTTAAAATTAATTCTCAGATTTCTATTATGTATTGTGAGCTTATAGCTATTTCTGAAGCCATGTCGTATTTGCTTAATATGCATCATAACAAATTTGTTATATTTTCGGACTCAAAAAGTAGCCTTCAACACTTGGCTCGAATACCCTCGAGTCTTCGAGGGTTACCGATAGCCATGACTATTTTAGAAAGTATCCGCAAGATGCAGTCTTTGAATAGAAATATAACTATCCAATGGATACCCTCTCATATTGGAATCATGGGTAACGAGGTAGCAGACACATCAGCTCAACAAGCATCGTACGAGGGGATTATTTACAAATGCACACCGCTATACTCAGATTGGCTGGGGTATGTTAAAGAACTGTGCAGACAAAGATGGCGTGAATATTTTGATGAGAGGTCTCAGTTGAAAGGCATCTGGTATAAAACTATCCAGCCTGAACTGCCTCGATACCCATGGTTTGAAGGTAGGGAGATAGATAGGAAATATGTGGTAGCATTATTGAGAATGCGGTCCGGCTACATTCCATCCAACAAATTTAAATACTTAATGGGTAAAACTGCTTCTCCAAACTGCGAAGTTTGTGGAGTAGTAGAGGATATCTACCATGTTCTGATGGAGTGTGAACGGAACGTACTGGAAAGAAACTTCAAATTATCTGGATCTGAAGTAGGGACTTGTAACAGCATCCTAGCTGTCCCTCTGTCAGAGGATGCTAGGGTTTTGTGTCGACTCCTAAATATTATTAATTATGTGTAACAAGTATAACTAGTTAATACTATGTAAGTTTAACTGTTTAAGTACATGTAAGCCTGGGTAGTTTGTACTTAGCATATTTAGATTTTAGACAAGTTAATTGTAAGTCACGGGGTGACATTATCACTGTGTGATTAAATCCCATAAATAAATAGATTAAAAAAAAAAAAAGTATCTTATCATATTGCAGTATCTTCAGTATTTTATGTGTTTGAGTGCCTCGTTGGTTGACTGGTCGCAAGTGCGACTGCCGGCAAGGGGTCTCGAGTTCGATTCCCGGGTTGGGCAAAGTACTACTGGGTTTAAAAAAAAATCCCAGTTGTAGTTACAAGGTTTGGAATTGTGCCCGGTATATGGCAATAGGCTCACCCCCTATTACATGGGAATCAGACTTACAGTGAAAAGTTCGTAACGTGCACTTCCGCCTACCCATTCAGGGATAAAAGGTGTGATGATATGTTATTTTGTTTGACATACACATTAAATGCTTACAGTGTCTATAGTATGTTTGCTGAGTGTGTGTGTGTGTGAGTGATGGTTGCATGGTGAAAAGTGGCGTGATTAAGGATACAATATGAGGACTGTGGGAAGATGAACATGAGAGTCCCATGTCATTGACATTGACAGGAAGAAATGAAATCATTTATTAACAAACTAGCTTCTGCCTGCGACATCGTACTCGCAATCTAGTTTTTTCCGTTCGTGGTTTTCGGTAATAAGTAAAAAAAGTATTCGATAAAAAATATGCTATGACCATTTAAGCAGGTAGCTTAATTACATTACCGTAACAATTTTCATCCAAATCGATTTAGCCATTGTTGAGTTAGAAATTGTGTAGACCTACATACATACATATAGAGAAGACCATTTCGTCTCTTTTTCCTAAAGAATAATATTATGTCTCTATATATATCAGTTATTTGGTGAAGCAGATTTTTAGATGAGAAAATCAAACAAAAAGTGATGGGTGATAATGATAATGGTAATGATAATGATAATTTGCCCTTTACAAAATGATTACCATGTATTAAGCCAGCCTGCAGGCTATCGTCAGTCATGGTAGTGTGATATGAGATGCCCTGTGGCAACTGATGAGACAATACAATACACACGTGGCCAAACATCCATGTACTAATTGTGTTAGTTATCATTATATAGAGGTATATGTATGTATATATAATATATAGTTGTAACATACCATATGTTCCTATTTGTGTCTAATCATGTGTTTCAGAGCTTTGCACTGCTTTGTTAGTCACGCAGTCAAGCAGATTTAAGTAGTGACGGAAACTAGTGATAGTTCAACTCAATCTTAGTTGTATATTTTGAGCCCTTTAGTGTGTGACGTGCAATGCTACTCATGACTATGAGTCCTTACTAGAAACTAGTAGAGTTAACTAGACAAATACTCACGTGAGTAAGCCACACAACATAAGTGATTCATTAATGTCCTACTATAATGTAATACAACATTTACTCTACCTCTCTCATATTAAGACAACTATAATCTTCAATACTTCAAAACCAGACTCCACCTAAAGGCTCGTACACAAAATTGCGATGCGACGTCGCAACGGAAAAATAAGCTCCCTCTACACACCGCAAGAACTTGCGGATTGATTCGCATGATGCATCAAAATGTTATCTTCCCAAAATCTTCTTTATTTCTTTTTCTTTTATTTCCTAAGCAATAACAGATGTGCACACTTCTTTTTACGATCCATGTGACGACCTAGTTTTCAATTTAAAATACGTTTATTTCGGTTGACGGTCGCCGAAGGAATAGTCACCTTCGGAGACGCCTTGTCGCACGAAATCGCATCGCTGCAATTCATGTCATAATTTTCTACGTTGCGAATTTGCATCGCATCGAATCGCAGTTTTGTATACGAGCCCTAACATAGACTTCACAAATCCATTGAACCGAAAGCCCGAACATAACCCACTAGTTATCTCGTTGTAATAACTTGCCATAACTTAAGTATGCAATTAAGTAACAACTTGCGTCCCTTGTCACAACTAGGGGGCAGTTGGGCGGTGCTTAGTGTGCTTAATATCAATATTGCGAACTTAATGTACGGTTCAGGTAAGCACCGACAGATGACGAGGGATGAAGATAGTTTCTGTGTGTTGTGACGTGGCTTCGATTTGAAAACTGTTTCGTCTTTGGTAATTGTTATGTTATGCATGGATCTAATAACTATTACAATATAGCGAGGAACCTTATTGTAGTTATGTTATAAATCCATAATCGATGTTAGGGATTTCGTCTGTTTATTCATATTTTCGAACGTTGTCTCATCGCGATGACTGTACCCGCAATTCTCAGAAACAATAGGCCACGAATCGCTTTTCTAATGAATCACTTACCAAAATACAGCTTAAGGAAAATTTGTATGAATTACAGGAAACACGGTTTACATTAAGTTACCATGCATACACGTGTCATGTCATAATGATAATATAAATATATGGATTTTACACAAGGAACTTCGCCTCTAGAACCCACAAATCTGCAAGTAAGAGTCAAGTACCGCCTAATACGATACTTGTGAAGTGTGAGAGGTGTTGCGTGTGATCATACAATTATTTCCTCCTCTCCAACATAGCAACATATCTGAAAGTCGTGGCTGAGGACCCGAGAGCGCCAGTGCTGAGGCATCTCATGCGGCTTCATTGTCCGCAGGAAGTGCCTCGTAAGTACATGCACTGAAAAAAAAAATTGTTAACATACATCAAAAAAATGTTTATTGCTATCAAGTCACTTGTTAATATACGAGCGCACAAAGCTTTGTGATCCCGGGAAGCAAGTCTTCTTGATAGAGAAACGGAATAAGCAGACATAGCACATTGAAACAAGTAATGGTCGACTTAATCAAGTCTGATTATTATTTTTATCAACTGCCCTTTGTGCATGTTACTAAGACTTGATAATCTTTATAAAATTCTGTGATTACTGTAACATTGTCATATATTAACTTAAATAAAGAAAATTTGTAGTCTAAACAAGTACCGTGATTGATCTGATCGAGTTTAAACTAGTATCAAACGAAAAAATAAATTGTTTTTATAACGATACCTAATTGAACCTATATAGATGCATATTCGATCTAAAATATATATTTGTATTGATCAAAGAAATATATTATTGAGTTCAGTATGTATAGTTTTCTGTTTTTATCATACCATGATACTAAAAATAAATGTTATCTTTTTCAGTGTAATAAAGTGCTCTTATTAGAATCAACTAAGGTAATGTTATATTCAAGTATTGTACTTATTTAGAGTAAGTATACAGTGTTATTTGTAAAACATCGTTAACCTCTTAAGAGGTCATTGTACTCAACATTATGAAAAACTTTTATTATGGGACCACGCATGATTTAACTCGTCAAAATGTATGAAACAGTTGATTTTTTTTTCGCGATTTCAGGTGTGGTCCCATAGTAAAAGTTTTTCATAATGTTGAGTACAATGACCTCTTAAAAAGTTAACGGTGTTTTACAAATAACTCTGTATAGGATACAGTGTCCCAGAAACACTACATCATAGCGTTAGAATATGAACAGTCAGTGAAACTATACTTTTTTGGTAAGACTATAAGCTATTCGCATATTTTTTTGTTTTTCAAACAAATAGATTTTGCATGGAAAACAAAATATTTTCCACTGACTGATCATATCCTGTCGCTCTGATGTGGTATTTCTGGGAAACCTGTCCAGGGGCTATCACCAGGCACCACAATATATAAGTGAATAATAAAACACATTAAATTATTATTTAAAGGAATTTATTTTTTTATGTAATAATTGTTTTAAGAGTACGAGTAGAACAGCTAAGCTGCTGACTCAGTAAAGGCTGTTTTGCATTTTGATTGATGCGAGTGAAGTACAGTGAATCGAAAAAGCACATCAAAATAGGGGTCTGTATCCAGGGAATTTTTGCTGAAATCTGAAATTAGTGCAACTTGGACTCGCACAAATCAAGGTGTAATACTAGCCCTAAAGTGATTACTAAAATAAACAATATTATCATTATTACTTACTAACAGTCTCTTTGAAATCTTTCTGATAAGTATATAATAAAAAAAGTAACTTAAAATTGTAAGCGATAAACATAATTTCTTGCTCTCCTAGCAATTTCAATGTTAAAAAATAAAAAAATTACAGTAATTAAAAAAAATGTAAGGAAAAAGGTTTTTTTCTATTGTATTTCTAAAAAAAAGATAGGTAATATGGATGAATCGTGCGTAACGTAATATTAATAATCAACACATTAAGTCTGTCTTTTTTTAAATTTCTTACCTACTAAAATTATGTATATAGAATAAACACTCTATATACCTCTACAAGTTGTTAATAAATTAACCCAAACCCTCTTAGGTGGTAACCCGGTCCATGAAACTGAACAACTTTCATTATGGGACTAACTCTGGAATCGTGAAAAAATCAGCTCTTTCATATATTTCGGGTCAGTAGGTAAAGCACTTTTATATGGAACAGCTGATTTTTTTTTCGTGATTTCAGAGTTGGTCCCATAATGAAAGTTGTTCAGTTTCATGGTCCGGGTTACCACCTAAGAGGGTTTGGGTTAATTCATTAACAACTTGTATATTATGTACTTATTTGAGTAACCAAGTGGTCCACTCATTTAAGAACGTAGACAAACATTTAAAATAAACAATATTATTATTATTACTTACTAACAGTCTCTTTGAAATCTTTCTGATATACATATTAAAAAAAAAATAACTTAAAATTTTAAGTGATAAACATAATTTCCTGCATGTTACTCTTCTAGCAATTTCAACGTTAAAAAATATAAGGCAAAAGGACTTTTTCTATTGTATTTCTAAAAAAAAAACAGGTTCTTTAGTTTCGAGGGTAGATAGACACATCTCCGTAAATATGGATGAATCGTGCGTAACCTAATATTAATAATCAACACATTAAGTCTGTCTTTTTTTAAATTTCTTCCCTACTAAAATTATATAAAATAAACATTCTATATACAAGGTGTTAATAACTTAACCCAAACCCTCTTAGGTGGTAACCCGGACCATGAAACTGAACAACTTTCATTATGGAACCAACTCTGGAATCGTGAAAAAAAAATCAGCTATTTCATACATTTCGGGTCAGTAGGTATTGTACTTTTATAGGGAACAGCTGATATTTTTTAACGATTTCAGCGTTGCTCCCATAATGAAAGTTGTTCAGTTTCATGGTCCGGATTACCACCTAAGAGGTTTTGGGTTAATTTATGAACACCTTGTACATTATGTACTTACTTATTTGGGTAACCAACTGTTACACTCATTTAAGAACATAGACAAACATTTCAGCAATTATTTTTCCATATAAGTAATAAAATAATCACTATTTTAACAAATTAGATTGGACTACGTAAAGTAACATATTTCTTATTGCATACAATGCTGATATGACATGGAATGGGAGACTCTAATTGACTTTGCAGTTTAACTGCGAATCGGATTTCTTCCGGTTCAAAAACCTCATATGCATAGAAATGTTCATTGAAACATAAGGTTTTCATTAAGTAGCCTTTCAAAATTACATCAAATTTTGAATTTAAAATAAAAATATCTGTCAATTTGAAAAACGTGACCAGATCTTCAGGGCTTGTACTATAAACTAGTATTGAATCTTTTGAATAATATGTAGATGCTACTGTAGCCCATGAAGTCTTTGTCAATTTTTGTAGTGAAGATAATTGTAAGTTTGAAACTACAAACTGCAATTCCAAATAATTACATTCTGATTCAGGACCAGTTTTGATGACATCATCTAATTGACCACTCAAAAATATTTCGTTTAATTTAAGTTGTTCTTTAATGGCTAATGATAATGTAATATTGCGTCTATTCATCGAAGCTCTTGCTGCAATTTTGGATAATCTATGTTTAGCCTCAAAGCGCATTGACCAAAAATGAATCAAAGGTCCAAATTTTTTAAGACCTGTGTGGTAATGTAATAAATGGTGGAACTTAGGCTTTAAAGTATCATTACTCAGCGAAAGGTATAAAGTATTTAAATTAGTTATATGAGTTTGTAAAAGTTCTTCAGTACCTTTGGCAAATGCAGTAGATGACATTATATCGATAATGATTCTGAGTTGTATATACAATTTCCAAAATTCATTTCCCTCAGGTACGAATTCCCCAACTAATAGCGATAAATATCGTATAAACGTTAGCATTTCAGACGAAGACAATTTTATGTTGCCGTTATTGATGTGTTCAGATGACAGTGAACATGGTTTGTTACGATTGTCAGGACCATAGGAAAACGATTCAAGTCTTTGATTTAGCAAATCTACTGAGAAAGTGTCATATTCTCGAGTAAGTTTTTTGATAACAAGGCACATTATATACTTTGCGACTCCTTCCAAAACGTCGTGCATCCAGTCAACGGCTATTTGGTCGAAGAGACTAAAATTGTTTAATTCCAACCAAATGCACTTCTCTTTAATACCCGTCTCAGAAGGGTTACAAACTAAAAGATCAGACTGGTAGTTAATATCGTTCCGCAAAAGTGAGGTATCTTCTACGCATTGATTTTTCATGACATCTTTCCGTGTTTTGCATATTCTACAGGGAAAGTTTGCCGAAAAACTTTCAATAAATCCACATATAGAGTGAATACCTAAGTTGTCACCTAATATTAATCCAAGCTCAAAATAAACGGTACCGGTGAAGCCGGGAACAGCGAATTCGATTCCAGCATCTGCTAGATAGTTTAGTTCGTCAATAACACACCGAAATATGACTTTGTTCCCGAACGTAACTCTATCTGCCGAATGAAACAAGAGAAATAGAAAAATATTTTTTAATGATGATGACCGATGTGCTGGTAAACAAGGAAGCGAAATATACACCGCGCCTAATTTGTGCTGTCCCGCTCTGCTGCCTAAAACGTTACCCGTTTCATAATCGTCAAAGTAAAGGAAAAGAGGCATTACAATTTTATTTTTGTGCCGTTGCATTACACTTTGCCAATAAGAGCCTTGTATGAAATTCTCGATGGCACTATTCGATTTAAGACTATTATTTTGCAAACTTTTAATGAAGTTTAATGTTTCTACGAGAATTCCTTTAAGAGAAAAAAATTTTTTAAGACGGTTCTGAGGCTAATAAAACTTTGTTCACATGTTATCGGAATAAGACGACTTACATTGTTTTCTTTTACAGTCTCTAGTCTTTGACCAATCACTACTTGTCGTGGTCTTATGAAAGTATTTGTTTTTTCAAAATGTTGCAACCGCTTATACTCACTACCAAACTTTTCCCAGGGTGACTTTAGTAATGGCGTAATACTTTTAATGACAGTCTCAACGCAAGAAGATGGTATTTCACCATTACGCGCCAAATTTTCTAATGTATTAGTTATCGCTATAAGTAGGGAGTCTGACACGCAGTCACGCAATCCTTCAAAAAATATGTCGACTACATTTCTGGGCAGATTATGGTTTGCATATAAGCTAGCAATCAAAGTAGATACAGATGTCTCAAATACTGATTGAAGGGTGTTAACTGGACTAACCACATGTCTTAGCTCTAATGTGGGTTCCACATCGCTAACAAGATTTTCATTAAAAGTTGCAGTTACCTGCTCACTATCCCTAGTGTGGCTTTCAGCATCTTTATCCGCGGGACTTGAAGAGATATGTGCTTTATTAGTATGAGTTAATAAGTGTCGCCTAAATGAATTAAACAATTGAAAATTTCTGTTACAATTTTCTTCACTACATACCAAAGTTCTATACTCAGAAGCATCGTGAAATAAAGTAAGATGAGCTTTAAATGCTCCAAAAGAATCATAATTATTTTTACATAAAAAGCAAACAACCATAGTTTATGTATGTATGTTATACCTTGTTCGACTTTTAATATTTTTTGTAAAAATCTAAGTAGATCTTAAACATAGTGTCATTTTGTTCAGTTGGTTAAATTACAATCCGTCATCAAAGACTCCACTGAAGTGGAACCTCTATCAAATGGACTATCAAGTTTGTATAAACCTTTTTGTAAGAAAAGCCAAGAGCCATAGGTGGACGGGGCATATTCAAGATTTAGAGCCCATGTTATCTTAAAACACGAATCGATCGCGGCTAAGATATTAGGACAGTCATAAAATATATTTGGATTCACCACGATAAAATAAGATTTAATGGTGAATAAATTAGCACCTACCATTGCAATGTATGGCTGAGGAGTAAAGCCTTTTTCTGTGATATTCTGGTGTCTCTTATTTATAACTAGTTTTGTATAACTGTCATCATGCACGTGAGTGACGAACGCTTCCCGGCTTTCGGCTTTCGTCGGCTTCCATCTCTTATCTTTCCCCTTCTTCCTTTTAGCTGATGGAGGGTCACTACTGGAGCTTGAGGATGTAGACTGACTGGGTAGTGCTACCACACTGGGGCTAATGAGTTCGGGCAAACTTAATATAGCCGCGAGATTCCTGTGTTCTTCGTTCGTGTCTGAAATCATAAACATCTTTATTAAAAAAAATTTCACTGCTTTGGATGTAGCATTACTATGTAAAGAAAAATGTGTATTATTACTGACTGTTTTTGTGTACTCAATATAATTACAAACACATGTTGTCAAATTATAATCAATTTGTATTTTTTTTAACACAAATTATTTGTAACACCTACCTTTTGCTAAATTAATAAGGTCATTTAAGTAAATATCATTTTTTGTTGACTTCCTCGATACCAGCTCTATCAGTTTACTTTTGATGCTAGGAAAATTTAAGTAGAAATGATTGACATAATCGGGGTAACATTCATTAAAGTCATCAACAAGCTGAAACAAGGATAAAACAATATAAGTGGGTTCACAAAATATGTAAGTTTCATTTTGTATAATCACATCATATTTTCAGTTAATCATCGACAATCTTTATCTACATAATAATTAGTATCAAATTCTTCATCTTCATAACAAATAAAATTAATTTGCATTTATTTTAACATTCTATGTAATGTAGGCACTTACCAATTTATACCCCTGAGGCTTCTGCAATGCAGGGTACTCATCAAAATATTGCTCAATGGAATATACCGGCTTCCTTAAGTCCCTGAAACGCTCTAACAGTGTAGCTTTCCACTTTGACTGTACAAGATCCCAGGGCTCTGAGCTGCTTTTCAACCATTTAAGATCTTCTTCTGTGTTGTCGGTATTCTGTATTGTATTAATTGTCAGTGATGGAAGCGGGCGGGGTGATAAAGACGATTGGTGAGACCCTATGCTGCGGACTTGAAGTTTTCTTTCTTTGGAATCAAGAACACCTAACTTTTGGTATTTATGCCTTGTGTTCATCAATTGGCTGACCAACTTGCCTCTTGCTTGATGAGTTACCCCCTGCGCGGTCACACATGGTGGAATATAATAAGTTGTAATTCTTTCCTCCGGAAACAGCACTTTTATATTTTTTATCCAACTATTATACACATTGCTAGTAATAGGTGAATTTTTATTTTCCTTTAAAATTTCTTTGGTAATAGTTGATGCTAGCAAATTCCTTGCATTTTCATTGTCTAATGATTTTCCCATAAACTGCAATAAGCTTGAACTTTCAAAATTATTTTGCAATATTTTGAAAAGGACCTGGAAAAAATAATAATAGGTAAATAGACTGGCCAAGTGCAATTCAGACTGGTACAAAAAAATAAAAAGTTTATATTATGGGTACCCTTTAATACAAGAAATATTTTTACTATGTATTGTTGTTACAGCGGCAACAGAATTGAGAATTCTGTAAAACTGTCTACCTATTATGGTTTACAAGATACAGCCCGCTGATAGACAGACCGACAAACAACAGTGGCATAGTAATAGGGTTTTGTTGGCAACTTACGGGTACGGAACCACAAACATACTTCTAAAAATCCAAAACTTATTAAATCAAATACATAAGTAATTTCATTATCTACCCTTATTAGTTTTCAAAATCATAAATGTAATGAACCCTGTCAAGTGGGTTGGTACTTATGTTATCCTCAAGGTTGATTGGTGGTAATTTTGGTGGCGAAGTTTTCTGCGTTTTTTCGACTCTTAGGGGACTTGTTCCACTTGTTGGGAGGTAATCTTCAATTATAACAGGGAGGTCCTGAAATAAGTATATTAAAATTGATCAAATGTACGGTGAATATTCGCGGAACCCTATTAAACAACGCATGAATTGTCAGCCATACTGCCCATACGTTATATATAAGCCTATTCGCGCTTTGGATGTCGATTTTTACATTAATTTTCACTGGCACACGATCTGGCTGAATCATTCGTCAACTGAACTATTCCTTGGCCGGTTTTAGTAATATTTATGATGGGAACCACATTAAAACGAACGAAAGAACAACAAATGAATAATCTGTTTTTAACATGGGCTCATGGAGGGCTTGCGGCGCTCTCGGACCGGGCATTCGGTCACTGTAGTTAAAGGTACACTGTAGGTACTTACAGAAAGAGAAATATTCGTCAAATCTGTTAATTGATTGCTTAAGTCCAGACTTGTACACTGATTACTTGTTGAACCTTGATTAACATTTGAGAAATCCGTTACCCAAGCTTTCCAACAGCGAAGGAATAGGGCTCTGGGCCCCAATTGCGGAATTATTTCTTTTATATCGTCCATTGTCAGTGCAGACAGGGATTCTATATTAATTTCATTTTCTGTAATATTAGCATAGAGAAATAAAATGAAAATTAGCCAATTCATGGGTGAAAGAACTAGGCACAAAAAATAAACAAGTAGGTAGGTACTTACTTGCGAAAAGTGGCCCCAGCTCCGGGAGCCCCCAGGCTCTCAGTAAATCCATCACCTCAGAATCTTCCATTTAGAGTTCCACTCTTATTAACACTATAGTGCACCAATTTTAAAACCATAGATACAATTAATTTAGCAATTTGCGTAAATAAGTGTAACGTGCGCGCGAATCGAAAATGCATTCAATCATGTTGGGACTTGAACGATGCGCGCCGCGCGCCAGACGTCGGTCGTTTACGAAGTTAGTTGCAGGTAGACATT
Organism: Spodoptera picta; assembly: GCA_038387885.1. NCBI lineage: Eukaryota > Metazoa > Arthropoda > Insecta > Lepidoptera > Noctuidae > Spodoptera > Spodoptera picta. The sequence goes on along the minus strand of JAZHFQ010000743.1, from coordinate 181,764 downwards.
TCAATTAAAAAAGGACGCGTTCGTTCTTATAAAGTTGCAGTGATCGAATGAACTATGAAATTTATTGTAACAATTATTTTATAATTATTGAAATAAATAGGTTTATTATTTATTTAATAAAAAATCTTTATGAGATTAACTAATTGTAATGAGTGATAACGATAAAGTAACTTGATAGAGCTGAATAAGTCTCGACAGGAATAAAGTAAACTTATTAAATTCAACAGATTCGAATTGATAGACGTTCAATCATTTTAGCTTTACTGTGACAAAAAATGGTCAATTGTTATTTTTGACATTTTCTTGAATGATTCAGTCATATTTTTTTCAATCAAGTAAGATTTTAACTTGTTTAGCCTTGATTTTTTTGAGTGTGACTCATTAATTAATATACCTTTTAAGTTGTTACTTACTAACCCTAGTGTTTAAGTTGTAGTTTAAAAGACACATACTAACACAAAATGGTTCCTATGTTGTTCCAAATAAAAAATTATTATTATTATTATTATTATGTATGTCTTTACCATTCACGGGACCACAGGGTCCCGGTCATTTGGGAGGCGTACGAGGGGCCGAAGCCAACTGCGCAGAGGCCCTTTAGACAACTTTAATCTAAATGTAATGGAGACATAAACCGGCGACTATCCCTGTATGCACTATGGAAATTCACCCAAGGACAGTCCCCGGTTAGTGTAGGACTATTGTGAATAATGGAAAAAAAAAGATAAGATAAGTGAAAAATATTCTCTTTTATGATGACAGCACTACCACCTCTTGGTGTGTTATGAGGATGCAGTGCATGATATACTTTATACACTTTCATTTGGATATGAGATTCTTTAGTGAAATGTGACTCTGATATAAGGCACACATCAATTCTTTCCATATTTAGGACTGCCGTAAGTTCATTCTGATGTTTCAGCAGTCCATTTGCGTTCCATGCCATAATTCTAAGTAAACTAGCCATTTATACTGCTTTTTTGTTGTTTAGCAGCTGTTTTAGTGCTGCTTTCAAGTTTTTTCAGCCTTTCGTTGAATGTAGTTAAAAGATTTATAATTGTATTAATCTTTTCATCCATGTTAGGGTTTATAGGTTTCATATGAGATTGTGGCAAAGATTGGACTCCTTTTGCCATTTGTGCATACGAAACACTTTTGGTGACAAGGTTGGTGACACTAGGTATTTTGTGTTTGATTATACTTGGACCCTGAGAGTTTGGTATCGGCTCATGCTTTTTGGTATTTTTATTTTTAATATTTTGTAGCTCTTTAGCTACTATGCATCCTCTATAGTTAGCCGGGTGGGGCTCACCACAGTGAATACATTTCAGTTTTGCTTCTGCAGGTTTATTGCAGTCTCTGGTTAGGTGCTTGCCTGTACACTTCACACATCGGGTTTCTTTGGAACAGTATTTCTGTGTGTGGCCATATGCTTGACACCTTTTGCATTGTGGAATTAATTTTGAAGTTTTTAAAGGCTGTATATCTACTTTACAGCCCAGTAGGGATTTGATCCCGTAGATTTTCTTTATGTCTTCATCCTTTTGGAATGAGAGCATGAACATACTGAGGGGCTCTTTGCTCTTCCAACTCAGTTTGTTAACAGCATCTTCTATTTTAAATCCTTGAGCTGTCAGATCTGCAATTATTCTATTGGGCAGGCAGGAAGAATGAAGGTTTTTTTCCTTTGCTAGTTCTTCTTCGTCTGTCTCATACTCGATTGGCATTGGCTTCTCGGTAGTGACATTTTTCTTGTCTGAAGTTTTTTGCTCCTGGATGGTTTTAAGCTGATGCTGTAGTTGTTCTAATTGGCTTTTGAGGTCATTTACTAAACTTTACAACTTTTCGCGTTCTAACTTTTCTTCGGTATAATATTTATACAACAGATGTTCCGTTTCAGTTTTGATTTTAATTGAGGATGACGAAGCCATGATTATTAGAATAACTTCGCCTTAACACTTTGTTTATACAAATAATTGTGCAACACTTTCGGTAACTGGGTCATCGCGCGACCGCGCACGGCTAGAGGTAATGAACGGTAGGCTGCTGCGTCAGCGTTACACTCGAACATAATCTAGCACGAGAGTGTGTGCGACGCGACTGTTCTTAGCGGAAGTCGATCGATCACTCAATAATAATAGTTAGCTGACACAAGCAAAGAGTCTGAGTGGTCCTTCATTATTATTTATTATATCACACATACACACAGAAAGCTACAAATGTAAGGACTAGAAAGGATCAATCAATAGAATTGTAAATAAATACAGGCTCTTGTGTGATTGTACTGCTCGGGTCTAATTCAATATCGACGATATCGCGGGCTCGGTCATACAGCCTTTATGTACACGATACATCGAGGTTTTAGTATTTATTTATGTGGGAAGGCTTTCAAGTATTTCTGACTTATAGTATCATAGTTTTTTCAGTTGTAAGTGAAAAAAAATATGGTTTTTCTTGGATCCAATACGCTATGGTCGTAATTATTGAAAAATCCTGTCACAAGTTTGATTATAATTATTTATATTTGTTGTTGAAATATTTTTAATATATTCACCGTGACTTTTCATTGATACTTTAATTAGAACCAAATTAGAACTATGCATTGTTAACATAGTGTACCTTAAACTAAAATTATTCATTTCGCATATCTACGTCGCGTCGTTTAGACAAAAATGATGAGTCAAGGGTATAAACGAATATATTCTTCGCATAGTCCGTATATATCGTGCGGGTGACACTGGCGGTCGTGTAGCGCGTAATTTATGATCCCATACAACAGCCATACAACGCCCATTCAATACATATGAGCTTTTAAATCTCCTGCGTCATTTATCATGGCTTCTTATCTCTTTATCTTTTTTACATATTTTATGTAGATTGAGATCAAGATATAAATTCAAGCAAAAGTTTCACGAAAAGACGTTAAGCTGTCTTTTAAATGTAGCTACGAACTTGCTACGCGGTTGCTACGAAACGGCTACGAGCTACGCGCTACGAGCGGGCTACGTTTCTCCAGACACACGAAAAACGAGCTTTTCATAGTTACATTTTCATCTAAGTAAATATTAATAAGTTATTCATTAGTTCATTACGTTAATGTGGCACTAAAATGGTTATTCCTCATTTTGAGGGAAGTTTCATATCATTTTTATTTTCTTATCTTAAAAATATATGCTACATAAAGACTTAATTAATGACAAATGAATCCATAATCAACTCAGTGATGGTTAAAATATAAACCTAAGCACAGTCAACAGTGCACTTTGAAATGAATGATTAGATTTTAAACCACAATATTAATTAATGAATTAGTTCAAGCGAGCGAGATTAATTCTAACCGCAGTACACGAGACACGTGTGGGTAACGTTGATGTTACGTGATCGTTACGTGTACAGTCAGCCAAGTCAAGTTATGTGCAGGTACGAAAACAGCGATCGATTACCGTGTCCGATCGACTACCGACCAATGGTTATAAAAGATATGATTTTTATCGTGTTACAAGTGTGGTGCTAGCCTTTAGGGCATTAGGAATTTCACAGTTCCAGAGGGGTGGAATTCTATCTAAACGTAAGCTCGTTCTGCGAACTTCATTAAAAAACATATAATTTATTTATTTATTTATTTGTATCAGGCAACGAAGACCCCTATTATAATACAATAATACTATAATATATACTACAACAGTTAATTTCAAATACTATAAATACATAAATATTAAATTTTAATATTATTGTGCAGTATCGGCATCGTGTGCTGCGCGAGCATCGTGTGCTGTCATTTATGTAGTCTATGTAAATATAGCTGCTGTCTTTGTACTGAGTCAATCTTTACTTTCTGGCCTGACTACTAAAGGACGATGCAGACTGTACGTGTAATGTGTTGCACGTGTATCGTGTGAAATGACTATCGCGCAATTTCTCCGTGAAATATCGCGGCCATTAGCATAACTAATTGTATTGTGTAGCACTACTAGTTATTTAGAAACTGCTATTATATATTATCGCTGTGTACACAGCACACAGTTATTATGAAATATATTTTAAGTATTTTTGTTAAACGTTTTAGTTTACGATGTCATGGGTGGGACTCGTAAATATTATGTAAGCAGTGTAGGGAGCTTGTTGTTATTTTAATTTAATAGTATGGTCCTAAAGTGTGTGTTTATGCATGTTTTACATCGTATTGCACAGTTTAAGAGAATAGGTTAAAGGTAACAATTAAAGAACAATAGGTTGCGGTCACCGGTGACCGCTCGATGTTTGACAGTTTTATTAAATATCACTTAGCGCGAAGGAGCTAACTAACATCTTGCCTTTACCTTCAGGTGCCATGATGGTGAAAGTCAAAGTGTCGATAAGTAGTATAAAATGTAGCTTAGTAGTTGCTCAAAATGTGAAAGAGGTTGACGGAAATGGCTATATGTGGGTAATCCTAGACTCTGTTTTGACATTGAGTGCTAAAAAGGACCTTGGGCAGTATTTACGATAATTCACCATTGAATTGGCCACTCATTTACTTTATATGTGAACATAATATACATAATATAATGTATGTATGTATACATTAGTAATTATTGAATGCGATGTAGCCCCGCAGTAATTACAGGCACCATAAATAATACATAGCACGTCACGCACGGACCGCTCATATCGTCCCTATGGAATATGGCGCCTCCTGTATATAAATCTATGAATTATTCTAGTGATAGTCCTCCATGAATGTCTGGTGGTGAAGTATTGCTTACCTCTTGTGGTGACTGGAAAGATTATACAGAAATAGGCGATAGTTACTTGATAAAGTAACAAAGTAGTTTATGGAGTGTTATTTTGAGTATTGTTAAAATTACCGAGTTATTGCATATTCGAATTTTGACTAAAGGATTAAAGTTTAGAATTTGGTGTTACATATGCCAACGACATAGCCTTGATTATATTTTATTTAACTAAATATTACGAATTACTTACTGAGAAAAGCTCTACTAGTTTCGAGTCACAGAGGAGCTCTTCCTCATGAGCAGCCTACTACCTCGCAACTCGTAATTTTTAGTTAATCCAGTATGTCTCACGATAGTTATTTTAAAAATGTCTTTTATTAGTGAAAATCATCTATTGCTGTCTATTGGCTATCAACACTTAATTACTAATGTTCTTAGACGTTCCATATTCGCGCGTGTAAACTCGTTTCGATTCGCTGTAATTTTAACTGAAAGCGTCTCGTATGTTTAACCAACTTTCCTATACCAGTATGAAGATATAATGTGCAGAAATGATTGATTGTAACATCGACATGTAACAAAGTTTGCCACACAGTAACAAAGTAACATTTTAACGAGGAGTTTGTTCCATATTCCTGCACCATAGAATCATAAAAATATTTAGTTAGGGTATACTTAGAAGTACATAAAATGTGAGCCATAAATCGTGTTTGTGTAATATGATCATTCGCGAGTGGTTGTGTACAGTTACGTATATATATATAATATATATATATATATATATATATACTAGCTGTTGCCCACGACTTCTTCCGCTTAGAATATGATGCCTGTTTTATTTCATGTGAGAATTTAATCGATATAAAAAGTATCCTATCGCCTAAGTTGACCCATACTCTGCCTATATACCGTATTTCATCTAAATCCGTTCAGTAGTTTCAGCGTGATTGACGGACAAACATCCAAACAAAGAAATTTTCACATTTATAATATTAGTGTGATATATATAAGTGTATATGTATATAGGTATATATATAATGCAATAAGGATGGGTTTACGACATCTGATGCAGTTACGAGCTAGTGTTACTCCTATCGTGTGGTGTTTCCTATAGTAAATGGAGTAGGGTGTGTATAGTATACAGCTCTATGTGAAGTTGTAGTCTTCTAATGGATGTAAAGGATTTTAAACCGCGTTCATGTGGTGGATAGGTTAGAGTGTGGTGCAGACTATTGTGAAGGGTGTAGAAGGTTCTAATGGATACATGAAAGACTGATGAGCTGCGCTAGGATTATTTAGAGCAGTGTTCTTATGAAGTTCAGAAGTATATTGGTTTATAGAATGTGTCCTCAAATGGTATTGAATAAATCACAAAACTACCTTCATTACTCCCACGGTATTTTACCCACCTTAATTTTTTTCAGTCTCAGCAGGACATATACATACATTATTTTATTTAAAAAGATAAACTATTCCTGAACACTACAGCATTGAGTTTAAGTTTCCCCGTAAAAAGATCAAAGTTCATCAACTGTTTTAAAGTCGATTAAACTAATTTCTTGTTTAAACTCTTTAGAGACCAGTCCCAGTATAGTCACACAATATTTATAACAGTGTGTATATGAGCGTAACTTTACGACCTCTACGTTAGCGGCAGTAAAAGTTTATCTCGTTGGTTATGGCCGCCCCGTGCACTAATGTGCCACAGATTATACCTCATCGATACTGGCCAGATAATGGACCATTACTCCTTGTGATATACTGCCTTTAAGTCCAATCGATTGAGTGAAGCAAGAATTTCAGGCTTTTCATTCGTTCAGTATGTAGGCAAAAGTCAGATCATTGAAATATTTTCGCAAAAATCGTAATTCGATACTATAATAAAAACGTTCTAGAGTATCATTTTGAAAAAAATACTAGATGTAAACGTTTGTTTCCTATATAAGAAGTAACTCCGATTAAATTTTCCAAGTAAATATAATAGTATGTTACATTGAGCAGCGTACCATATTGCTTAAAAAAGACGCTAGTGGCGAAACTACAACCACTTGTTAATTACATGTGTCTAAATATTGTACACCAACCGTGATAGCTTGATCACTGTATTAGCACTGAAGAGGGTCCTAGTTCAATTATGATGTGTGGTGTATACATACGGCAATCGTGCGGCTAACCATACAGGCTGTAGAGGCTGCGACTGTGTGTGAGTGGCCGCTTATAGCCGCCCGCTGGAGCATGTGATTCACCTCACCTCGGTATAATGCCCCACTCAGAACTAACTCTATTTGGGTCAATCGCCGTCACACTGACCTAACTGATACACCACTGGGTAGGAAATACAGAAGGTACACTCTTGGAAGAAGATTCCAATTTTAAATACCATTTTTTTAGATTTCTCAGTCTCATCTTATTTTCAACCTTCTGTACATGAGATTAGAATTGTCACCAAATACTAAGGACAATCAATCGTTGAAAAGATCAAGTTTGGAAGTCATACATGACCATAAAACAGTTTGTCGTACACCTCCATTTTAAACAGTCACTGTACTTTCTCTGTTTGTATACCACTAAAATTTTAGTATATTGGAGAGACAGTACATCACGTCCACACGTCATTCGTATAAAGAGTATCATTCGCGTAAAAACAATAAAAGAAAAAAATGTGTCACCTTTGTTACAAGGGAGAGGGCAAAGATATTACTTTCTCTACCATTTGTCATGGGGTCGGAGTATTGGTTTCCTGGATACTACTACTTTTAGGAACTATGATCTCTGCAAAATTTTTTATGGAGTTTCGATCATAAGTATCAATGGCAATGAACTTTTTAAGAACTGAAACTGGGAACACTTTGAATGTTAGGTTTTTGTATAACAATATTTTGTTTACTCCATGGCGTGCTTATTGGTATAAGTAAGAAGGGCCTAATTATTATTTATTAAAAAGGTATATATACTACGTAGCATACTTAAATCTACTATTTTGAGGTCTGTTACATCCTGGCATGGTTTTTCTAACTTGTTTATATATTGGCTCGTCCCACTGGCCGATAATCAGGTTATCTTTTGAGAGGGCTCGTTCCTTTAGGGCTGGCTCTAACGGCTTGTCGTGTAATATATACGTCGAGAACGGACGATAAGATCGTGGCAACCCTGGCTGTGTTGATGTTTGAGTTAACAGGGGATTACAGCTAGTGACCGGCAGGTACAGGCGGGGACCGTTTATTATACGATTAAAATTTTAAAGGAATGATCATTAGTCGAGATCATTTAGTTTTGTAGAACATTTCTGACGAAGATAATAATATATTTACAAAACATTTTTCTTTAAACCAAGCTTTAAAATATACGGCAGATAATATATATCAATAGAAAATAAAAAACGCCTAAAAAGTCGTACATTAATGCTGATCGTTACGGTCGTATTAATTTCATTCGTTCGTGAATGATGAACGAGCAGGGATACATTGCTTTTGCGTTCGTTCATACGCTCGGCCTTCGCAATTTAAATTATTTTTGAAATAAAATCTACGAACGTTTTAGAGATTAATGAATTTGATTTCTTTTATTCTTAAATACATGGATGCTAGTATGCTATGCTTGTTACGTCCCTACGACATAAAAGTGAATTCCCCATTTTATACAAGTCATATTATATCGCTTAAAACTTGTATTAGGTAATATTAATTTATCTATGAGGAGGAAAAAATATATTGAATTCTTTTATAAGTAGAGGTATAAGAGAATTCAATATATTTTTTCATCCGCTAGAGTTGTCAACTTTTTATTAATATTTCAATTTGTTGCAGGCGGATGGGCGTCACCAAGCAACCAAAATCCAGTCGTCTCGACCCTCCCCTGAAATCGCCGCAGGTAACAAACTCTCCAATTTTGAATAAAAGTAAAAATAATAATGATAAGCTGAATTGTAAATGATACAATATAGGATTTACTCAATTTATTGCTAACAGGATTACTCTCTATTAAGCATTTAGGACTCATAACATAACTGAAGTGACGAAATTTAGGTATTTTTTAAGGAATAAGCCGGTAAACGAGCAGACCGATCACTTGATAGTAAGCAATCGACACCTAAAACACCAGAGGCGTTACAAGTGCGTTACCTGTCTTTTTTATATTTGATGGGCCGACGTTTCGGGGATTAGGAATTTGAGGATTGTTGGGGATTCGGATATTTTGGAGGGAGGAAATTTATTGGGCCCCCGGTAACCTCATTCACACGACAAAACATAACACAACCGATGTTCGAGTCAGTTTTCTGCTCGGCCGTGGTATTAACTCTCAAACTCAAACTCAAAAGCATTTATTTCAATTTAACCATAATTTGGTACTTTTGAAACGTCAACAAATATGAGATATATAATAGTCTGTCAGTCTGTCCGTCAGTGAAGCTAGGCGCTCGTTCCAAAATGTCGATTCGAGTGGAGAAGAACGAACAAGAAACTCCATTCGTTACTCTTTTAAAAAAAGTCTGTTTTACATTGCTCTGATACATATTCCAATATTGTACACACATGTGAGAATAATGTAAAGACATACCTGACGCAACATACAAATAACAGAACATACTAAAATAGAAACTCCGGTCGACCAGGTCAATTCGTGCCGAAGCATGGTACGCCCACACTTGATTATTGTTTAGTATTACATTGTACCTCTATATTACGTTAAGATCGAAATCAAAATAAAACATTTTACAAAAACCTGTAACTAGATTGAACTACATAAATTAATCACATACACATAACATCACGCCTTTTATCCCCGAAGGGGTAGGCAGAGGTAGACACAGAAGTAACACACACTTTTCACTATTTATGTTATGAGTCCCATGTAATGGGGGGTGAGCCCCTATTTATATCATATATTAGATTTACCTCTATATTTATACATTTATAATATATATATAAATTAATCAGAAACACTAAAACCAGTGTCGTACATAGCCATGGTACACGAAACGATCCTACTAGCAATACAAACATGGTTCCCTCATTTACTTAACGAATATGAAACATTATCAGTAGCCTACAGTATACTGTGGTCAGCTTCTCATTCGATATTTACGTGCGAAATGTGACTGCGGTCAAACATCATAATTAGTGTTTAGTTAATAGCTGCAAAATCATACCACTTGATTTCCATTAGTTCATTATTATGAACTGATGTGTTGGGCAATCGAAATTTAATTTGGGTGGGTAATGTTCGATTTACCAATGTTTCGCTGTTTATTTAGTTTGGCCGTGAAGCAAAAGTGGAGTATAATTCGTACAATTCATTTGTCACGAATGCCATTCTAAACTCAGGTATCATAACCTAACATAACATAACATCAAGCCTTTTATCCCCGAAGGGGTAGGCAGGTGCTCGCGCGCGTGTACGGCATGCGCGCGGAGGTACGTCGCCGGGGTGAAACTCCGCTGCCGCGCCAGATAAGTGCGTGGCGGGATGAGCTCCGGCGCGATCTCATGGCGGAATGGCAGCAACGACTGTCGCAACCGAGGGCTGGGCTCGCTGCCATCGCAGCGGTAAGTCCCCACTTTGAGGAGTGGCTTGAGAGACGCTACGGCGTCCTCACCTACCGCCTGACGCAGGTCCTCACCGGACATGGGAGTTTCGGGAGGTACCTGTGTCTGATGGGGCTGGAGGAAACGTCTGGAATGCACTGTAGCGGAATGCCCTGCGTGGGCTGAGCACCTCCGTGTCCTCGGGGAGGTGATCGGCGATGGCGACCTCTCGCGTCCGGGCCTAGTGCAGGCCATGATGCGGAGCGAGGGGGATTGGGATGCCGTCTCCTCCTTTTGCGAAGCAGTCAAGCTAGCTAAGGAGGAGGCGGGACGCGTGAGGCAGCGAAGCGCTGCCTCCTCGCAACCCAGCCATCGCGAAGGACACACCGGGCGTCGGGGATCGCGGGACCATCTCCGGCCACCGTAAGCGCGGGCCTGCGGACGGCGAGTCTGGGTGGCTCCCCATCCGACCAGAAACAAACCCGAGCGTACGGCGCGTCGCGTTCCGCGTGCGCCTCAAAGAGCCATCAGACCACCACAGATGGGGCCCAATACGGCCGATGCCAATTCGGAGTCGCGGAGAACCTAACGGGTAACCGGGGCTCCGACTCGACGTGCAGGAGAAGGAACGGGGTGGTTTTTAGTCAGTAAGAGTCTGACACTCCCTCCCGCCTCACCCAGGCGGGAGCAGTCATTCGATGATTTTCCCCCATTAAAAAAAAAGGGGTAGGCAGAGGTGCACATTATGCGACTGTACAATGTAACCCCCACACCGGGCACATTTCCAGACTTCGTGCTACCACTGAGATTTTGTTTTAAATCCCAGTAATAGTTTGCCCGACCCGGGAATCGAACCCGAGACCCCTTGCTCAGCAGTCGCACTTGCGACCACTTGGCCAACGAGGCAGTCACATAAGTGTCATGAGAACTAATGAAGGGAGTAAGGGGCTTTTGAAAGAGACTGCTCAGCAGCAAAACCCTGAACCTCTGACATTGCGATCTCCTACCCATCAGTCAGGCGTGGAGATTATGATAAAGTTTCTTATGTACCAGAGGCTCATGCAGATGATTTCTGTTATTTATTTAAAATTTTTACTATCAGGCAACTATGGTCCATAGATAAACCATACAAACTATGTATATTATGATACAGTTGGTGTTAGTAAATAAACTAAAGCCTATTAACAAAAAATACCGGTTTACTCACGTAAATATACTGAGAGCTCTACTGGTTTCGGGTCACAGGGAAGAGTCCCTTTTCTTCATGAGTGGCGTGCACGTAATTCAACTATTACAAGTACATGTTGTATTATATAAGGTCTATTTAATTCAATCGCCTGACTTTACAGTGTAATTTAGCCCGGATCGATATGGTCAAAAAAGTCAAAAGTCAAAATCATTTATTTCAATTAGACCATAGAGGCACTTTTGAACGTCAATGAAGAAAATTAACAAGTGAAGCTATTTGCTCATTCCAAGGTGTAGATTCCTATGGAGAAGAACGAGCAAGAAATTCCATAGGTTACTCTTTTTCAATCAATTTCACAATTCTCCAGTTACAGTTTTGTTGTTTGGGTTGTGCGAGAACAATGTAACACTAAAATACAGTCAAAGAGATCGAAAAAAAATAACCCTAAAGGACATTTAAAAAAAAAGAAATATACAGTCTGGAGCTGACCAATCCCAGTTGACGGCGCCCGTTCACGAACATGACACGTACACCAGCACCGCCCAACTCAACCATATTGTAGGGAATCGAGCGATCCACTGCACGTGCCACCGCCAATGAGACCTTAGAGTGAGCATGACAACTCCAAGCTGACACAAACATATTCAACTATTTTAATTTAATATTCAGGTAATTACAGGGCTCTCACATTTACAATGATTATGCAAGTTAAACAATATACAAATGAGCAACATAGCTGTATTAATTACATGTTTGGATTTCATTAAAACATCAATGCTTTTCGTTTTCGTTATCCTGTGGAGCCGGACTAGCTTGCATCCAAGCATTTTTATCCTCTATATAATCATTAACCTTGTAATATGCTTTTCTACATAAAGTTTTTTTTATACATGATTTAAATTTTGTTTCATTTAGGTGTTGTATGTCGCCTGGTATCTTGTTATAACATTTAACACAGAATCCCATGAACGACTTACCTACTTTCGCCAATCTCAAAGTTGGTTGACTTAATCTATCCTTATGTCTAGTTTGATAGTGGTGTCTGTCCGACACTTTACCAAATAACTGTAGGTTTTTCCTGACATACATGATGTTTTCATAGATAAATTGACAAGAAACGGTCATAATGTTGATCTCCTTAAACTATGGTTTAGTAGGAATATTCATTCCACGAAATCTTTTTACAATCACCTGCCAAACCCGCGGCAGTAAAAGATTTATGATACGAATCCAATATTTTAGACTTTACGTGGGTTGGTTACAGACAGTTTTAAAAAGGTATAGGTATCTAAGTTCTTCTATATTTTGTGGAATAAATGATAAAAATGAACCAAAAAATTTATGAATGAACAATGGAAAATGATTTAAAAACGACAATATATTTAGTCCCATTTGGGCGCCAAAAACTTAAGTGGCGCCCAACAGGGACTACTTTAAGGGACACTTGGAGTAAGAATCATTTTTTTCATATCAGTAGTACCTGATATTGATGTGATTTATTATGTGACAGGTGCAGACGGCAGTATGACAGTAGCTCGCGGCGATGGTTCCCCCGAGCGGCTGGGCGGTGCGCTCCGTCGCCTCCACTACAAGGCGACTAGGCGCGCGCACTCCGCCGCAGCCAGGCATCATAACTCCAACACCACTCCGCCTAAGGTAGGCTGTAGATCAAATTATCAACGTATTCTTCTTTATAACTTCTTGAATTATAAAGCAGTCACGGTCAGCGATCAGTAAGTTAGAATCAGGTTACATTTATATTTAGACTTAAAATTATAAAACTATTGAGTTAATACTGGCATTACTCCACAGGTTGGGTAATCACTGTTTCTTAATCGTATTTCTGTACAACAACAAATATCATCTTTTGAATCAGATGCACTTTTAAAACAATGATTAATAAAACAATAATTCATGTCGTTATCATCGATTTATTATTTATTTATTTATTATTACTTCTTCACCGAAGATAACAATGAATGGCGGACTTGTTAAATTAAAAAATAATCAAAACGCACAGCAGCATTGAAAAATATCTAAACATGAACATGTCAATCTTAATTTTTAAAATTATAATTTTATTTGCAAGTTTACGTTTTAATATGAACAGGATATTAAATTGTTGTAAGCTGTTTTATATAAACTGACAAGGTTCACAATGTAGATTGGCGGAGTTTTATTTAGAATAAGAGATACGGTACGAATATATGTTAAACAATGAGTGTGAGCCATGCTTCGGGACGAATGGGCCGGCTCGACCGGAGTGATACTACGGCCGAGCAGAAAATCGAAGTGAAGCATCGAGTGAGGTTACCGGAGGCCCAATTACCCATCCCTTCCTCAATCTCACCAATCCCCGAATTCCCAAGAGACCGGTAACGCACTTGTAACGCCTCTGGTGTTCCAGGTGTCCATAGGCGACGCCGAGTGCTTACCATCAGGTGATCCGTCTGCTCGTTTACCGGCTTATGCCTTTAAAAAAAACAATGTAAGATAAATTAAGCTAAGTAATAGAACAAATATTATCCCTAAACAATCAAGTTCCCTGCTTCTAAAACGTTCCAGATCTACTAGAATATACTCAGCGTACTGTATGTGTTGCGTGGGATGAGTGAGTGTATGCGTAATATCATTTCCTCCGCCGGTAATAGAACCGCGATGCATCCTGCTTTATTTATTACGTATACTGCATATCCGAGACTTCGTGAATATGTTTATTTTTAACCGATTTCAAAAAATAGGTGGTTTTCAGTTTTATTTGTATGTATGTATCCATGTCCATGTGTCCATGAATATCCCGCGATCGTCTGAACTGATTTTAATACTGTTTTCAGAAAAGAGTTTGTTATAGAAATTTATTATTTGTCTGGCTGTGCCCACGACTTCGTCCGCGTGGAAAAGTGATTTACAGCTACCTGTACATTCATGCAAAATTTGAAGTAAATCCATGTAGTAGTTTTTGAGTTTAGCCCGGACATACATACAGATAAACAGACAAACATTCTAAAAATATATTTTTAGTTTCGGTATCACGTTTAATACAGTTTTCACTTTACTACGATTTTATTATATGCATAGAAGATCGCCAATGCCAGTACCAACGCCAACGTAATCGCCAACCCACATTGAGCAAGCGTGGTGATTAATGCTCAAACCTTCTCCGTGTGAGAAGAGGTTTTGCTCAGCAGTGGGCATTTATATAATAATAATAATAATAATAATAAAAGCGTTCGATAGTATACCAAAGCGTTCGATAGTATACCACACTCCTGGCTTATAAATATATTAGAAGTATATAAAATTAACAGCCACATTATCGATTTTCTTAAAAAAGTAATGCCCTTATGGAAAACTACTTTACAACTTAATAACCGCCATAATGCCATCATAAGCAGAGAAATATCAATACGAAAAGGTATATATCAGGGAGACTCCCTGAGCCCCCTATGGTTTTGCCTCGCCCTTAACCCTCTGTCTCAATTACTTAATAACCAGGGTGTAGGATTTCAACTTAAACGTGATAACACACAAACTACAATTTCGCACTTAATTTATATGGACGATATAAAATTATACGCCAAAACGGATAAAGAGATGGACAAATTGATCAAAGTAACAACAGATTTCAGTAAGGACATAAATATGCAGTTTGGATTAGATAAATGTAGAACTATTCACATACAGAAAGGCAAGATACGCGCTGGAGATTACGTGATTGAGGATATCGATGGCGAGAATCAGATTATAAAAGCGATGGAACCAAGCGAAATGTACAAGTACCTGGGATATCAGCAAGCAAAAGGATTAGATCACAAAGACATTAAGAATAAACTAACTTCAGAATACAAAAGAAGATTAAACAGAATTTGTAAGAGTCGATTAACAGGAAAAAATTTAATAAAAGCAATTAATACATATGCTATCCCAGTGCTGACATATTCGTTTGGGATCATCAAGTGGAGTCAAAGTAATATAAATTCTATAGAAAGAACTACTCGTACAACGCTCACAAAACACAATCATCATCATCCAAAATCAGCAATAGAACGACTTAATATTAAACGGCAAAATGGGGGTAGAGGTCTTATATACATAACTAACCTGTGGAAAAAGCAAATTAACTCGTTACATAAATTCTTTAAGCAGAAATCTCTCACCAGTAGTATCCATAAAGCAATAGTAGCAAATGACAATAGCTATACACCCCTTAACTTACAGCAAACTTATTTAGAAAATACTCCAACACCCAGCGAACAAGAAGCAATTCTAAAAGAAGCATGGCAGAAAAAAGTCCTTCACGGGCGACACTATAACGACCTCGAACAACAACCCATAGATAAAGAAGCATCAAATAAATGGCTGAAATTAGGTACCCTCTTCCCGGAAACTGAAGGCTTCATAATAGCTATCCAGGATCAAATAATTAACACTAGAAACTACAGAAAATATATAATCAAAGACCCTACACTCACGAACGACAAATGCAGAAAATGCCACATACACTCCGAGACAATCCAGCACATCACTGGAGCCTGTCCTCATCTCACACAAACGGATTACACTCACCGACACAACCAAGTTGCTAACATCATTCACCAGACACTCGCCATTCAACACAACCTCATAACAGACACGCACACTCCATACTACAAATACACTCCTAGCACCATCCTAGAGAATTCCACTCACAAAATGTACTACGATCGCGCAATACTTACAGACAGAACCATTCACTTCAATAGACCTGACATCACTCTGCAAGATAAATTAAATAAAACCACTTACCTGATTGATATCGCCGTCCCTAACACTCACAATTTAACAAAAACAATAGCTGAAAAAGTTCACAAATATGCAGATCTCAAGGATGAAGTGACCAGAATTTGGAGACAGGATAAAGTCTACATAGTGCCGATTGTCCTGTCTACTACTGGAGTAATCCCAAAACACCTTTTTCACAGTTTAAAGTTATTGAATATCAAAGACACCATGTATATCAAATTGCAAAAAGCAGCTATACTAAACACGTGCCGCATAGTTAGAAAATTCATGCAGATAGATGAAAATGAAATCTCACCATCACCACCACCACCACCACCACCAACCCAAACCGTAGAACCGATTGATAGTCACAACTCACTAACAACTACCGAATAATATTCTTTATACATATGTCCTTTACTTGGCGGAAGCCCGTAAAGGACATTAGAACCGGCCTAGAGCCGAGAGCAAGAAGAATTGCAAGAAAATAATAATAATAATATTTATTCAGAAAGGTGGTTACAGTTTACTGTTTCACAATTATGACTTATACTTATAACAGTTATTCTACAACTGACAGAACGAGCATCCGCGACCGAACTAGGCCTGAGCCTGTATCTCGGCACGCGGCGCCCAATTCCCGCCTTAATAAATAGCCAAAAAAAAGTACTTACAATAACAAACGTTTAAGAGTATCACAAAGACCAGTTAAAAATAAAATTACATACCGCATTAAAAAGAAAGAGAAGGAAAAGTAAGGTATAACTATCACCATATAGGAATTTGTCTATTTTGTGTGTGTGTGTGTGTGTGTGTGTGTGTGTGTGTGTGTGTGCGTGTGTGTGTGTATGTGTGTATGTGTGTTGTGGTGTATGCTTGATAATTCGTGGTATAAATCAATATGAGAAGTCGCAATCATCCTGCAGCTGCAACAATATACAGTAGATTTACATCATTACTTGGATGAGTTTTTCAGTATCATCGTAGGATAAAGTCAGTAAAAATGCCTTCACCGCTCTTTTACAGTGAAATTTATTTAGACTGAAAATGTTTATGGCTGTGTTAATTTTATTATTTATAGGCTGTTGATGATGATTGATGATGATAGAAGATATAAATTAGGAAACTGTGAGTTTTAGTACATTCATTAACCGACTCCAAAACACGAAATGGTTGAAGTTAGTTTTTTAAACGTAGGTACTTTATAAAATAATTATTTCAACGTTTCTAGTTTGATATAAATAATACTATCAATATTTTTAAATACATTTAATAAACATATGAGTGCTTTCTCACATCAGTAAATATACAATTTTGAGACCAATATTCAAGCGCTCTCAATAACGATTACACTCTTTTTTTGATGGGGGGGGGGGGAGAATCATCCAATGGCTTCTCCCGCTTTGGGCGAGGTGAGAGTGTGTATACTTATAGTTATGCTTATGTCATGGTACACAAAAAAAATATTTTAAATGTAAGACAATATAAAAATGGTTCGGCAAATGACTGCGCTGTTAAGTTTTGGTTCTTTATACCCACTCTAGAGAAAAATGATGTTGGCATACCTATGAATTTTTATTGTCTTTTAGTTAGAGTTACAAACTAACAAGTATTTAGCATTCATTAAAAATGAAATAAATAAGAAGATTTAGAGCGTCTGAAGTTTACAAATAAGTTGTGTAATAAATATAACAAACTATGCAACCTGCGCGGTTCACTGTAGAGTACCTAAGTTGTAACAACAGTCGACGGGTGCCAACAATACTGTATTACTTTTACTAGCATCATTGGTAAGGCGGAGGCTAAGACCGCGTTATGATTTTTATTCGTGGGCGATTAGAAAATAGTAATGTAACTAAAAACTTATCCAATATTTTCAATCTTAAATTCTCTTTAAATTACGAAATGTGATGAATTTTCTCCACGACAATTTTGTGACATTTCACGGTTAAAATCTATATCTATCTCATATAGATTTTAACCGTGACTATAAAATCGTAGGAAAGTGAAAACTGTACATCGAACATTTTTTAAAAGAATGCTTTAGGCGTCGTCTACAGTCGATACCGAAAACAAAACTATGTTTTTTGTTTGTTTTGTTTGTTCTGTTTGTCTGTATGTATGTCCGGGATGAACTCAAAAAGTGCTGCATGGATTTACTTCAAATTTTGCATGAATATTATCACTACATATTCAAAAAAAATCAAAATCAAAATCAAAATTCATTTATTTGCCCGAACAAGGTATACAGTGGTCACATTATGATTATAGTCCCTCTTATTCTGCCCACAATTCGGGCGTGCAAAACTTTTACATGGAAGTCATAATCATTAAAACTATAAAACAAGATATGTCATATTAAGTGATAAAACAATGTCATTAAAGGTATACGTCAAAATAAAAATTACTATATAAAAAAGGAGGTTCATTATTTTCAAACATTAAATTAAAACTAACAAAAAAATTACAATAATAATAATATCCAGCCGTTAATCCACAAAATAACAATAAAAAACAGTCCATTAGACCATCACATTATGTTTGGCTCCTTTATAACCTATAATCTAGAAACTCGTGTACGCTATAAAAACAACGATCAAGGAGAACTTTTTTTAGACAACTTTTAAATTTTGAAAATGGTAGGGCCTTTATTTCACTAGGAACTTTATTATATAATTTGATGCACATAATATAACTATTGTTTGATGTGAGCGTAAGACTTGTCATTGGTCGATGTAGCTTATTACTATTATGCGACCGCGGAGCATAATAGTTTGTCGCACACTGGAAAAAATCTTTATGCTTGCAAACAAAGATACACGATTCCCAAATATACAAACATGGCAATGTGAGGATTTTATGTTTCCTAAAGAATGGGCGACAAGAATCTGTTTGCTTTAACCCGAATATGGCTCTCAAACATTTTTTCTGCATTATAAATGCTTGGTCAATCTCTTCACACCGACCCCACAAAATAACACCGTATCGCAAAATGGAAGAAATGTAGCCGTAATACGCAGCAATTGCTGCGTTTCTAGATATTTCGCAGCCAATACGTCTAAGGGGATAAATAAAACTATTCATTCTCGCGCAAATATCATGCACGTGGTTCTTCCAAGAACAAAATTTGTCCAAAGTAATCCCCAGAAATTTAATCGAGTCAGCTTCCGTCAGAGCTGCCCCATTATAGGCTATATTGAGGTCAAAAGGTTTACTCTTGTGAGTATGGAATTGTACGAATTTTGTTTTATTAATGTTGACCTTTAAGTTGTTAGATTCTAGCCACTCAATTGTTGTTTGGAGTGCTTTGTTTATTTCTTGCTCGTGCGTATTTTTATCCTTACTCTTAATTACTATTGTGGTATCATCCGCAAATAGTATGCATTTATGATTTAAAATTATTGGCAAGTCGTTTATATACAGCAAAAACAACAGCGGGCCCAAAATACTGCCCTGCGGTACTCCAAATCTGTTCAGCAAAAATGAAGACCTACAAGGTTCAAGTGTTTTTGTTTTTTCATTATGACTGGAGATTTCTACTGCCGCTACAGACGTGCTCCTATTTTTACGAAATCCATTTTGAGCATCACTAATAATTTTGTGTTTATCAACAAAATTTAATAATTTCTTAAGAAATACCTTTTCGAAAACTTTTGATATAATTGGAATTAGTGTTACGGGTCTATAATTGTCCATTTGGGTTTTATTTCCCTTTTTGTATAACGGTCTGACTATTGACTTCTTTAGCATGTTGGGAAAACTCCTTGTTCTAATGAGAGGTTAATGACATGCAAGATATTAGATATTATAAAACAAAGTCGCTATCCGCCGTCTGTCTGCCCCTATGTATGCTTAGATCTTTGAAACTACGCAACGGATTTTGATGCGGTTTTTTTTAATAGATAGAGTGATTCTTAAGGAAGGTTTATAATATATAGGTATGTATAATACATGCATATTGTCGCCGTGCGAATCGGGGGCGGGTCGCTAGTTTATTATATTTCGATTAACTTCTCTAACTGTTGAAAAAGTCTAAGTTCTAAGAGTGATTAACAAGTGTAATAAAATGTAATTGCTGAACTCTGCTTGCTTCTCCAGTGATTTAAAACTGAACTCTTTGTGCAGTGTTTTAGAAGAAAATGCTTTTTATCGAACTAAACAACAACGAATAAGCATTTTAACAAGATAAGGACAATACAATTCCAGTTTCACAAACAGTGAGTAAAAAAATTTACTTCTTATCGAGAAAGAAACAAAAAACATAAATTTTAAAAGTCGTTATAAAAATTACAAATTCAAAATACCCACCCGATACCAAAACGAAAAACGTAAACAAACAAAAAACTTAATACAGCGACATCTATGTAAAAGACATTGCAATCTCTAATCAACTATTGACTTGCCAACTTGCCAAGATAACCAATACCAATTTTCCGTTAGATGTCGCACCTAGTCACCAAATTAAAAATGTTGCAATGTGAAGGATGCAAAAACAATATTAACGAGGATGAATCCATAAAATGCAAGTATTGCTTTAATTATTATGACATACTATGTGCCAATTTAACTCAAAATTTCTTCGATACAATGTCATTAGACCAGAAAAACAATTGGAAATGCCAATCGTGTATATGCAGGATGCCGAAAAAAGATAATTCTAACGCGCTCATCAAATCTTCTACTCAAGGTGTTCCTGAAGATTCAGTCATGAACGTCACAATGAGACGTAAACAGAATCAATATTCGCAACAAAATACCCAGAACTATAATGAAAGTGACCAGTCTATAGATGAAATCCTAGGCGATACAATGAACCGAACAATAAACAGCCCAGTACCTGCTGCTAAGAAGAATTTTTTTTTTTTTTTTAAGGGGGGAAAATAAAAACCACCCCGTTCCTTCTCCTGCACGTCGAGCCGGAGCCCCGGTTACCCGTTAGGTTCTCCGCGACTCCGAATCGGCATCGGCCGTATTGGGCCCCATATGTGGTGGTCTGATGGCTCTTTGAGGCGCGGTGGCCGGAGATCGTCCCGCGATCCCCGACGCCCGGTGTGTCCTTCGCGATGGCTGGGTTGCGAGGAGGCAGCGCTTCGCTGCCTCACGCGTCCCGCCTCCTCCTTAGCTAGCATGACTGCTTCGCAAAAGGAGGAGACGGCATCCCAATCCCCCTCGCTCCGCATCATGGCCTGCACTAGGCCCGGACGCGAGAGGTCGCCATCGCCGATCACTTCCCTGAGGACACGGCGGTGCTCAGCCCACGCAGCAGCGAGTGGAATCGGCGAGAGATGTCACGCGGTGTTCCACAGGGTTCGGTTCTGGGGCCGCTCCTGTGGAACATCGGTTATGACTGGGTGCTGCGCACCGACCTCCCGGACGGCGTTAGCACAATATGCTACGCCGACGATACGCTGGTGCTAGCGCACGGGAGGTCGCACCAGGTGGCGGCCGATCTAATGGCGACAGCGGTTGCGACAGTCGTTGAGAGAATCCGGCAGTTGGGACTCGAGGTGGCGCTCCACAAGTCCGAGGCCATGTGTTTTCATGGCCGCGGGAACGCGCCACCTCCGGGTGGGTCCCAAATAACGGCGGGAGGAGTTACCATCGGCGTCGAGACGACGATGAAGTACCTAGGACTCGTCCTCGACAGTCGGTGGAACTTCACGCTTCACGCACGCACGCAGATAAGCACTACGCACAGCAAGGAATAACGGTAAACACGCCATTATCAAAAATAATAAACTTTACATAAACGGAAAGGAATATATAACAGACCCAACGACATTAACAAACACAATGCAGGAGCCACCTACCGACAACAAAAAGCATGATACGACAACGAGCCCAACAAACCACTACGAGACAATGACCAGCAACTCGCAAGAGATCGCGCCACCAGCGCCGGCAACCCCGTCTGTGTCGACGCAGAAGAACACACAACTGAACCGGACATTTCGATACTGATGTCAATGTTACTTTTCAATACATACAAAGTATAGGTAATAAGTTAGATTTAGTTGAACAAGTTTTATTAGAATATAATATTGATATCTTATTGTTGTCAGAACTATGGAAAAATAAGGACTTCTGTGATTCTATTTTACTACCAGATTATACTCGTAAATTAGCATCTACCTACTGCCGGAAAACCCATGACGGCGGACGATTATGCGTGATTGTTAAAGATACTATAGATTATATAGAAAGAAAAGACATTAATAACTATTCTAAAGAATTTATTATAGAAATTAGTGCTATAGAAATACCAAAGTTAAATTGTATTATAATAGGATTATATAGAGCTGATCGAAACATTGATATATTTTATTCGCAAATGGAAAAAGTTTTATATAAACTAAACACTAAAAGTTTAAGCAAATATATTATTATAGGAGGTGATTTTAACATTAACATTTTAAATAAAAATAAAGAATCCAAAGAACTAATAAACTTAATGAATTCACACAATCTTAAACAGTTAATTAGAGAACCTACAAGAGTAACTAAAACGTCATCTACATGTATAGACTTACTATTTACTAACTACACATCTCTCATAGCCAAACCCTATGTACAAGACTATGGCCTTTCGGACCACAAAGCTATAAATATGAAAATAAATACAAAAAATATACGCAACGACGTTAAAACTTGGTTAGCCAGAAAAAGAATATTCACAAAAAATAAAATAACAAATTTTAAAAATTCGCTTAATGATATAAAGTGGCACGAACTTTTTGATCAAACTGCAGATCTCAATACAAATTATAATTCATTCATAAATATTATTACACAATTGTTAAATTATCACATACCAATCCAAAGAATAAAAATAAAAATGAAACCGAAAAAACGTTGGCTTACACCAGCTCTCAAAAAATCATGCGTCCATAAAAGAACGCTAAAAATAATATTAAATGACTCAAAAAATGACGTTATAAAAAAATACTATAAAAAATACAGCCAAACACTAAAGCGAAGCATAAAAATATCAAGAAAACTCGATTACATCAAACAAATGGAAAAATCAGACAACAAAACAAAAACAATGTGGAACATAATTAAACAAAAAACAAAAAGGCCCCTGAAAAATATCGGTAAAATATATCACTAACATACAATAACCAAACGATAAATTGCCCAAAAACAATCGCAAACCTATTTAACGAATATTTCACAACAGTTGGAACAAACCCCAATGATACAAACCAAAACCACAACAAAAAAGGTAGACCAGTAGTCGACTCGCCCGAGTGTTCGATGTACCTACGTCCTGTAGACCGGAAGGAAATTGTAAATATAATTCGCTCAATTAAAAATAAACACAGTTGCGGAGTAGACGATGTCCCTCCAATCCTGTTAAAACAATGCGCAGATCAATTATCTATCCCCCTAACATATTTAATTAATCAAAGTTTTCAAGATGGCCAATTTCCCGACGCTTTAAAAATTTCTCTAGTCAAACCCATTCACAAAAAAGGCGACACAGACACCCTAGTAATTATAGACCCATAGCCCTATTACCTGTCGCGGAGAACCTAACGGGTAACCGGGGCTCCGGCTCGACGTGCAGGAGAAGGAACGGGGTGGTTTTTAGTCAGTAAGAGTCTGACACTCCCTTCCGCCTTACCCAGGCGGGAGCAGTCATTCGATGATTTTCCCCCCTTAAAAAAAAAAATTAAAAAAAAAGCCCTATTACCTACATTTTCCAAAATATTTGAAAAATCAATGTGTAACCGCCTATACAACTTTTTAGAAAAATTCAAAATCCTAGATGATTCCCAAAACGGATTTAGACGTTCAAGATCCACCACACTAGCTGTTTATAAATATATACAAACCGCCCTTCAGCATATAAATGACAAGAAGTATGTAATTGGCGTCTTACTTGACATGACGAAGGCTTATGACAAAGTACTGTATAACATACTTCTTGACAAACTACACGGTTCAGGCATTCGTGGTCCAGCTCACTCTTGGTTTTGATCTTACCTACAAAATAGATCCCAAATTGTCCAAATAGAGAACTATGACACAAAAACAAATGAAATAAAAACAACTCGATCACAAGAAATAAAAATAACATGTTCTATTGAACATGTTATTACAAGGTAGTGTCCTTGGATGTGTATTATTTTTGCTGTACATCAATGATCTACCAAAAATTCTAAACAAAGACCTAACCCTACCAGTATTATTTGCAGATGATATATCCATTCTGATAAAATATGACAAATCAGAGTTACCTACACCTATTTTACAAGAAACCTTAGAATCAGTAGCACGATGGCTTGACGATCACAACTTAGAGATAAACTACACTAAAACTAAAACAATACAATTCAGATCGTATAAAACTCCTCCCCTAACAATAGACACTTCCTTTAGAAACACAACTTTACAAACTGTAGACACATTTAACCTACTCGGCATAAACATAGACGGAGAACCTAACGGGTAACCGGGGCTCCGGCTCGACGTGCAGGAGAAGGAACGGGGTGGTTTTTAGTCAGTAAGAGTCTGACACTCCCTCCCGCCTCACCCAGGCGGGAGAAGTCATTCGATGATTTTCCCCCCTTAAAAAAAAAAAAAAAAAGACACCCATATAAACTGGAAAACCCACATAGAACACATAAAATCAAAATTAACAAAATTCACATACCCTCTTTTCCAAATTAAATGCAGTACCAATATGGAGACGGCACTATCAGCTTGCTTCGCATATGCGTACTCCTGATTGAGATACGGCATAATGCTATGGGGAGATAGTGTAAATATTCATGACCTATTCATATTACAAAAATAATGCATACGAATCATAGCCCAAATAGATAATCAAGATAGCTGCAGGCCCTATTTTATTGAATACAATCTTTTAACACTACCATCCATATATATCTATGACATATGCAAGTTTGTATTCTAAAATAAAGATAATTTCACGAAAGTAAAAGACACACATAATGTAAATACCCGACATAAAAACAGACTGTACCTACCACCATCTAGAATTAAAATGCTTAACCAAAGTCCTTACTACATGGCTGTCAAAATATTCAATAGATTACCTAAAGACCTACAAAACGAAACAAAAGAAATTATATTTGAAAGAAAATTAAAAAAGTTCCTAATACAAAAATGCTTTTACTCGACTAAAGAATTCTTCGAAGAAAAATATAACACCAAAATTAAATGTTAAAACCTACCCCATACATACATAATCCTTCACACCCACAAGCACACACCAACATACTATACATTTTAATATAAATATTCTATGTATATACAATATACTATACATTTTAGGAATACCCACTTACATTTTGCACTAACCCACTAATATATTATTATTTATTACTTTAAGTACTTACCTACATTCCGAACAAATCAATAAATATTTAAGAAAAAAATGTTAACCTTAATGTAATTTAGAGGTATAGTAAGCTGATGACACCCCTAAAATTTGCAACGCCTGAAAAAGGCCGTTAAGCTGTGCCTGTTATTTCATAAGACCTGTAATGACCTGTATGTACTACCTTAACATGCAAATAAAGACTTTGAGTTTGAGTTTATTATAATAACAGGTCGGGTCAATATATAGGCTACATATTATCATGCTGTCAATCACGGGGCTGGAGGAGCTGTGAATCACTATTCCACGCGGACGAATTCGCGGGCTCAGCTAGTAATTCTTACAAATAAGTTAAAACAATCAACTTCAACCCCTTCTTATTCTGAGTCGGTTAAGTAATATACAAAAACTTTCTCCTAAGTGTAGCAAACACTATTCTAGAAGCTGCGTCCCACGCCGTACAACAAGTCGCGAGTAAACACGCACAATCATCCTTTTTTGACTTCAGTTCAAAAGTCTAGTCTTTCAAATAAACCATACACAAGTACTTTTGAAACATTACATAAAAATATAATAGTGACAGTCTGTGACAGTGATAGATTCACCAGCTCAGTTTGGAATCAGTCGTGGGAGACAACTGCTGTTTGTATTCGTTTTCTTATTTAATAAACTCCCACTGAGGTTACACCGTAGTGCGGCCTAAGCTTTATAATACAGTAACCTTTACACACAATGCTGGTGGAACTCATCGATATACTTTGTTGAATAGTCCTCACAGTCGGTTGACTTTATTTTGAATATTATCTATTGATGCCAAGCGAAGTGAAAACAACTAACAAAGCTCCAGTCAACAGCAGGTTGGATTACAAAAAATACAGATTACACAATAGTCTTCTGTAACTTTCCAAGGTGCATGACCTTCTAGAGAAGAGTAGCTATTGTAGTTTTTAAAAGGTCAGCAATTGCCATATAAGTCGTCCAGTGTTTAGGGCGTCTTACGGCGCGTCGCGTTTCGCGGACGCCTCAAAGAGCCATTAGACCACCATTGATGGGGCCCAGTAGGGCTGATGTCCGATACGGAGCCGCGGAAAGCCTAACGTGTTGCCGGGGCTTTGACTCGAAGAGCAGGAGTAGGAACGGGGTGGTTTTTAGTCAGTAAGAGTCTGACACTCCCTCTCTCCATCCCAAGGCGGGAGAAGACATTGGATGGTTTTTGCCCCTCAAAAAAAGGGGCTATCCGTCTGCTTATTTGCCCTCTATTCTATATAGACGTATACAATTATTGTAGTTTCTCAGAAGCACCTAAATATTAATTAGAAACACGTAATTAATCCAGTCGTCTCTCGGGATAATTGTATCGTCTACTAAAGTCTACTTCATTGAGATGCCATTAAAATGTGAGCTGCGAACAAATAATGTTTCATTAAAAATAATCTCAGAATATATTTCAAAGTCCTTTACTATTTTTAAAGAATAAGCCGCTATTCATCTTAAGACGTATAAGTAGACATGTTATTGTAAAGAAATAAAGTCAATTTGAGATAAAATTCACACAAAGAGGCTTTTTCTTTAAAATGTAGCGAATCTAATTCTCATTGAGACGTGTCGAATTTTGTGTTAATAATTGTGATACAGTACAATGGTATTGTAATGCGATTTGTTTGATCAAAGGACTGGGTGGAATGATAGCGAGTGGTGTCAATAATAAATGACACGCGCGCGTAGTTCGGCGGTGTAACGTAAGCGAGCGCCACGCGAGTGCATGACCTCACATGATGGATGGCCACCACTACCATTGTCGCGAAACTCGATCATAACTCATTCAAACCAAACTATTGTCAATAAGAATAAATGGTCCCACTTAGCATTCAATACTCTAAGAAAATATCTCAGAAATCTTTGCCGAATACAATTAATGGATTCGATTCCAATATTCCAATCAGAAACAAAAACTAGAGTTTCTTTTGTAGAAATGTGAATCTAAAGAAAGATAATTATGTTCTTGAGTGTCAATGGAAAGAAAACTAATGAATAGCTACTTGTTATTAATCGTGAGAGTGATTTATTAGTAGACTAGCTGTGCCCGCGACTTCGTTCGCGTAGAATAGTGACTATGAGCAGCGTTTTTTTTTAAATATATGCTTATTTTTATTTTAGATTTGGATCATAATCACAGTCATTTTGGGTAGCTAAAAAACCTACTTTACTTGCTAATGCTTCTCTATATACAATATTAGACGTATGGCCATCGGGGGTGAAAGCACACAGGCTGCTGGGATTGCTAACACGGCACAGAGCCACATACAATTGACCGTGCGAAAAACAGCTGATACTTAGATCTATACCCACAACTTTTAGAGTCTGACCTTGAGCTTTATTAATTGTCATGGCGAAACATAGGCTCACTGGAAACTGAATTCGTTTAAAATTAAACGGAATTTTTTTTGGAATGAGAGGAATCTGAGGAATAAAACCACTATCACCTTTTCCGCACCCTGTTAAATATATATATATTTATAAGCCATTGCTGAGATTAGCGTGAACAGACAAACAGACAAACAGACAAAAAAAAAGTTAGTTACATTTTTGGGTTCGAAATCGACATAACAATAGCCCCTGCTATTTTTAATATTTTTATTTTCAATGTACATACAGCACTTTTCTACAATTTTATTATATGTATAGATAGATATAGATATGTAGTGTTCGACGTGATTCTTTAATTTGACGTAACTTTTTTATTTATGAACCGATTGACATGAAACAAACACTAAAGCATAACTGAAGCATACCACAATATATTCGTGAAAACCGCATTCAACTCGGATAAGCCGTTTCTGAGATTAGCGTGAACAGACAAACAGACAAACAGACAAAAAAAAAGTTAGTTACATTTTTGGGTTCGACATCGACATAACAATAGCCCCTGCTATTTTTTTAATTTTTATTTTCAATGTACAGACAGCACTTTTCTACAATTTTATTATATGTATAGAGATTGGTTTGTCTCAAAGTTTGATAAAATTAAATGTCTTGATTAGCAGGTGAATAGAAAATGATGGTATTATTTTCAAAAATATACGTTCACGAATGTTTTCGATTCGATAGTGGGTATGTAGTGGCTACTGTGATGATGTATTTGAACATACACTGGGTTTAAGAATTTTCCATTGGGCCTTGCTTGTTTTTTTGAGGGATAAGCCTGTAATTGAGCGGACGGATCATCTGATGGCAAGTAGTTGGCGCTGTCCATTGACACCAGAAACTCGAAAGGCCTTTTGCGAGTTACGAATTTGAGGATTGTTGGGGATTCGGGGTTTGGGGAGACTCATTAATTGAGACTACGATAACCTCACTCACACGACGAAGCACAATGCAATGTTGTGCCACGTTAGCCTTCTGCTCGACCGTGGTACCATTCCGGTCGAGCCGGCCCATTCGTGTCGAAGCAAGCTCTTCCACACTTAACTCGTTGAGTACCGTCATTATAGACACAATTATAGAACAATAGGTTGCGGTCACCGGTGACCGCTCGGTGTTTGATAGTTTAAGATTACCTGATTCTTTGTGCATGCTACATTGTGTGACAAAGATGATGTTCTCATGTCCGTCTCTTATGACGGTGTAGGTGAAACAATGGACCAAGAAACACGTTTCTAGCGTATGTATATGAAGCGAAGTCTTCATATACATCAATGATTCCCTTTACACTTACACGTCGATTGAGGGTGCTTTGAATTAGATCCTTTTAGTTAATAACTTAATGGATTTCAAACCATTCATCACAGCCGGTTTACTTATCTACCGTTCACATTTCTTTGTACCTAACTATACCTAATTACAGTTAATTAAAATTGTGTTCATCGTAATTTATCAGATGATTAGCTATTCGGTAACTTTATCAAGTATTTGGCTACATACTATATATATATGTATATATGGTGATATATAATGTAGTATGTACCTATATAAACTCGTCTGTTACTGACTAACTGACTGACACAGCTTCGCCGAGACTGCTGGTGGTAGAGAGTTGAAAGGATATTGTTAAAAATGGCCTATGAATCAACACGCATGTAACAGTTATAGTTATATAATTCTTAGTTTTCTTAATAACATACGAATGCAATTTCGAAAACATTTAAAAATGTATTTACTTCCTTCCTCAGTTTTCGTCTCCTATACTTATTACACTTTTTGGTCATAATAA
Organism: Spodoptera picta; assembly: GCA_038387885.1. Lineage (NCBI taxonomy): Eukaryota > Metazoa > Arthropoda > Insecta > Lepidoptera > Noctuidae > Spodoptera > Spodoptera picta. Next base: position 152,015 of record JAZHFQ010000743.1, on the reverse strand, counting down.
GTGATAGTTCTATTAATTTTTGGTTCAATTTGAGATTTTTAACAGGCATTATAGGTAAGCCAAGCCAAGTTTTTGCAACAGCACTCTTGGGAGTGTGAAACAGATAAGCGATCCTTGTATTCTCAACACTTGAAAGGTGATATTTTTTAGTTACTAACAGTCCGCTGTGATGGCGCAGAACCATAATACGGCCTATCAAAAGATTTGATTGAAAGCGCTGTTTGAAACGAGCAATAGCATCGACACTGACAGTTGACGAATTGACAGATGACATTTGGTAGTAATGTGCGCATTCTGTGCTTGATCTGCGTTTGCGAACTGAATTCGTTTCCATTTTCTTACTTTATAGATTTCATCTAACAACTTGGTGTGAACCAAGGACTGTAATTTTCTCTTGAAATATCCACCTCTGGTAAAGTTTTACTGATGCGAACCTACTTGCAACAACGATTTGACTTATTATAAACGGAGTTTTTTTATGGGGGAAAATCATCCAATTACTGTCGTTACCTTTTTTTAATAGCATAAGCCGGTAAACGAGCAGGCGGATCACCTGACGGTAAGCAATCAGCGCCGCCCATGGACACTCGAAACACCAAGGCGTTACTACGTTAATCTGAAACCCAAAAAAGTAAATACACCTCTCTGTTGGTTCTTATGCGAACTATGTATAGACGACGAGCCCTTGAAGTACAGATGTGCGTTAAAATAGATATAGACAGAAGAACTATGCGTTAAAATCCTGGGACTCTAGCTCTTTCACTACTTAATCTATTTGATTAGAATTCGGTACAATGATGGTTTGAGAGGATATCGGTATTTTATTGTCAATGTAAATGTTAATCGTAAATCGTCAAAGTCATTATTCCACGCGAAAGAAGTCGCGGGCAAAACCTAATTAGGATCGTATTGTAATTATAAGTTTAATTATTTCTAGTGTTTCAATTAAGTAGTCATCAAGGTGTTAGTATAATACGGTATTTAGTGTACAAAATTAACATGGAGCCAGTTAAACCGTAACACTCACTAGCTCACAGTAACGCAATATTTAAGAGGTTTTTAATCTCATGCTCAATTACTCACCTCTATCGATACCTTCAACTCGCTGCCCAGTCACGCATTGACAGTTTACAATAATTATAAACCTTAGCAGCAAATATTATCTTACAATATATTACCTAAATTAACAATGGCTGCTAAGATCTCATATTTCATTATATTTGGAATAATCACTATCGTAAACGGAAAACCGGCAGCAGACGACCCAGTGGTTTACGTGAGAGATGAATTCAAACTCCAAAAGATACTGCGGCTGTTGTCGAATCAAGGTAAATATAATATTGCACTGAGGCATCACGAAGATGGGCCCACCAACCATCACGAAGACACGGCTCGTATATCCAGCGACGGCAAACACCGTGACAACTATAACAACAATGAAAATCAATATGCTACACAGTACTACGATTCCATCGAGGCGGCCTACAATGACAATGTGTTTCAAAGTACCGGTCATAAAGTACAGCACAAACCTAATGCAAACGATGGGCTAGGTCGCTTACTTGAACCATCTGATTGGAAAGACATGACGGTGCTCGAAAATGTTAAATTCCTAAATGGACAAGTGAATATTGAAAGATCGAATGTAGGAGACAGCAACGAGGTACAGGACGATGGGTACTACGACTATATCAGTGGTATAGAATATGGGAAAAAAAATGGTGGGAAGGATGTAAGGAGAAGCAAACCCGAAATTTTGGCACATAACGAAGACAATAATAACGTGTATTTGCCAAAGTGGTTGGTTGCCGAAATCTCGAAACCAAACGTAAAACAAACCGCTATTATTAAGTTAATGAAATCTTATTTGCCCAGATCGAAACAACATAAAGAAAGGATCAGAAAAAGGTTAGAACAAGACGCGAGAGAAGCAAAAAAAAGAAATACAAACAAAACATGGATAAGAAAGATGTAGTTACTACTGTAACTTAAAGGCTGCTGAGAATGCTGAGACGATACTAAATATAATACAAGACAACATATAAAATACATTATTTATAGATATATATGTACCTTAATAAAAATATTAGTACATCTTAGACCAGACCTGAACCAGACCCGAGCGTACGGGGCGTCGCGTTCCGCGCGGGCATCAGAGAGCCACCAGACCACCACAGATGGGGCCCAATAGGGCTGATGCCGATTCGGAGCCGCGGAATGTTAAACGGGTTGCCAAGGCTGCGGCTCGAAGGGCAGGAGTAGGAACAGGGTGGTTTTTAGTCAATAAGAGTCTGACACTCCCTCCCGCCTCAGCCAGGCGGGAGAAGTCATTCGATGATTTTCCCCCCTTAAAAAAAACATATAGATAGGTACATACTTCTTGTTTACATCTATTTACTGTTTATGGTACAATATATGTAATGACTGCCTCGTTGGCTGAGTGTTCACAAATGCGACTGCCGGGTAAGGGGTCTCGAGTTCGATTCCCGGGTCGGGCAAAGTATTATTGGGTTTTTAAACAAAATCTCAGTAGTAGTACGGAGTCTGGAATTGTGCTCGGTGCATGGTCTACTGCCAATATGACCTGTGGTAATAGGTTCACCCCCTATTACATGGGACCTATAACATAAATAGTGAAAAGTGGGTGTTTCATCGCACAGTGGCATTAGCTGGCCTAATGCGCACCTCTGCCTACACCTTCGGAGATAAAAAGGCTATGATATGTTATGATATGTGTGGTACAATATTGTACGATTTTCACCCGATTACAGGAATGGTATTGTTTTATATGAGTGTAACATTCTTTATTACGTCGTTTCTTCTAAACCACGCCACCGATTTAGACAATTGACTAGATACGTCTTGATAACCGAAGTAAAAAAGTGTTTGTAAATATGCGACATCGAATAAAATCAACATGGCGACTGTCAGAATAAACTGACTAAACTGTCAGAATCAGACAGTATCGTTAAATATTGTAAAAATATGGCCATCAAATTAGAGCTCATCGAGAGGGTTTTAAAATGGTATAGGTACCATGTCTGTAGTAAAATATTTTTTTAAGAAATATTTTATTTTATTTATTAGGGAAAATTAACAATTACACACTATAATCATACATTATAACCAATATCAAACTATATAATAAATGTATAATCAACGACATTCTCTACAGAATACGAAAAAAAGGTAGTTAAAGGAAGTCGTACAATTTAGGTAGGCACACTACATACATAAATTCACAAACAAAATTGATACAGCTATGAACCATAGTTTACAATGTGTCTAAATTATAAATTTTTACATCGGTAAAAAGGAAGCGATAACATTAATTAATCAAATACAACAGTTAATAAATATATGCATTGTATGTTTAAATGGATATATAAAAAAAAACACCTTAGGAAAAACAATGTATCTATGAAATAATTATTGAGTACGATCATTACCAGATTCCCGGACAAGGTTTCTGAATTTATTTTGAGACGCTGCGAACAAATCAATGTGGCTAAAATATTTATTGTACTGATCAGCGATGCGACGTAAAGGTGCCCTTAAGCCCGCATTAGTATAACATGAGCCAACGAAGAATATAGGTCTCGGGCGCACCCCACGGCTCACTGTTGTTCTGGGCACTACATACCGCATTCGATTGGAAATGTCCATACAGTCATATGCATTGTTACATAAATCATACAAAAACATAGTCTCCAAAATTGTTCTCCTAGTCTGATGAACGGCTTTTAAAAAAATTATTTTGTATTTTTTCTATACTACTTGAATATTTAATATAAAAGGGATTCCACACCGGCACCGCATACTCCAACTGAGACCTGACCAATGACTTATAAAGGTATAAGTATGTACTTGGGCGTAAAAACTCCGTTGACGATCTCATCACAAACCCGAACATACGATCATCCAGCAAAACTCCGAGATCACGGACCATGGGCACTCTCAACAAAACAGCATTATTAATAATCTTTTTATTCTTTGTGAAACTTATGCAACAGCATTTTGGAATGCTAAGTTTTAATTTATTTTTATCGTATACTCGTAAATATACATCTTTATTATCGTTATTAATAAAATATACGAGACAGAGGTCAAATTATTGCCTTAATATTTTGTGTGTATGCACTTGAAAGTTATCACTTGTTTGTTTAGTAATTAAAAATTTAAAAATCTGTGAAAACGCTAAAAAGCAACAAAACAAGTTCAATCCAGAAGCATATACCTCTAGTAAGTAATTTAATTAAAGCAACTAACAGTTGGGACTTAGATAGGACGGGAATATTTGAGTCAAAATAATAATAATCCGTGCAAGGAGAGGCCTTTGCTCAACAGTGGCCACTGGCAGGCTGTTCTTGATGATAGTGATGAAGTTAACGAATAAATTTGTTAATTTTATTCGCAGTGTCAATCGAGTTCCAATAGTACGGCATTCGTTGTAATTATGATATTGGCGAGGAGTGAGTGAACATGATCGATGTGTCCGCCATTGATGTCGATAACCAAATAGTTCCCACTCGTCACGCACGTGTGGCCCATTGGGAATCTTCCCAGCGATGGGAATGTAGCCCCAACTAGTTTTGTTCATCTGATATTATTCAGTTATTAGACAAGATAGTTAGCACGTACTGTTAGCTACTTGTTATTATATTGTGATACTTGCAAGAATAACTATTTGTATCTGTTGCTAGTTATTTCTTGGAACAAGTTTGTGCGTAAAGCATCGGGTTTCGTGACTCTATTTTCTGTGTAATATACACTGTTTTATTAGGATACTTACTTGTTTTGGATAAATCTGGTATGATATTACATACCATAACATCACGCCTTTTTATCCCCGAAGGCGTAGGCAGAGGTGCACATTATGACACTTAATGCCACTGTACAATGTAACACCCACTTTTCACTATTTATGTTATGAGTCCCATGTAATAGGGGGTGAGCCTATTGCCATATACCGGGCACATTTCCAGACTCCGTGCTATTACTGAGATTTTTAAAAACCCAGTAATACTTTGCCCGACCCGGGAATCGAACCCGAGACCCCTTGCCCGGCAGTCGCACTTGCGACCACTCGGCCAACGAGGCAGTATGATATTACACTCGCTGCTATATTACACTCGCTGCTATATTACACTCGCTGCTATATTACACTCGCTGCTATATTACACTCGCTGCTATATTTTGAGGAAAACATGTTTAAAACATAACTTGTTTTACAAAGTGTCCGGGATAAGTACAAAGTAGTTTACTAACGTAATATAAAACTTATTCAACGAATCTACTTCTGCTGCTTTTTACGGTGGCTGCCTTTATATTTTCAGTTAAATTATTTTATTAACATTCGCAGTAAAATACCTCCTTGACATGTTTTCGTAAACAACTTCAGTGATAAACAGGGCTTTGACCTATGAACGGAACCGGGACCGAACGTAATGTGAACGAATGAATGAACGAGAAAGCGAGCGAAATGTACGAAGTTTAAATAAATGAGTAAATACGAACCGCGCTGCGCTTTGAAACAGTTCCCAGTAGTGGGAAAACATTATTTGATGGTCTCAGGGCTGGCATACATGGCGACATGAATTTAAACTGTGAAAGTTGAACAATACTGTGTTAGTTAGTCGAAATATATACATTTTTAATTGAATACATACCACCACACAGGGTACTCTTTAGAATTAGTAAATATATATCAGTCGGGTACGTGAAACTAAGCAATAATCAGCTAAATTGTGCTAATTCCATCGTAATCTTCGAGAATCAACAAAATAGATATAAGTATACTACCTCTATAGTTAAATCAAATTGCGTAATACAAATCATAGACCAATCCGATCTGAACCTAAGTCAACAAATGACAATTAATAATAAATAATTAGAAACGATACCATTGACCCTCGCAGCCAGTCAGTGTAACTATTCCAGATGGAGTCTACAGTAAGTGAAGAGTGAGTGCCTTCCCTATCTTCCCTCACAAACGATTTACTTAAATTTAATTCCGTAGAGAATACATAGAGCCCTGAAGGTGAACTAACATTAATTTGCTGTTAAATTTTCAGTTACTGCTGAAACTGAATTAGGTAGGGTTACTACCAGATATAACATAGCATCTTCTTAAATCCGAGCAGAGTTTGGTGTACATTTTTATGGTATAAGACAGTAAACGAGCTGACGGATCACCTGATGGTAATTCAAACACCAAGGCTTAAACGTTACCGGCCTTTTGGAAATTGGGAATTTGAGGATTGCCGAGGATTCGAGGATCGTGGAAACTGGGGGGAGGGTTATTGGGCCTCCAGTAACCTCACTCACACGTCGGTTTTCTGTGAGGTCGTGGTATCACTCCGGTCGAGATATTATTATTATTATTGGCCCATTCGTGCCGAAGAATGGCACTGGCTCTTACACTTAATTTTTTTTGGTTTATACCACGAATTTCATTTTATTCTTAAATTCATCTTATTGATATTATAAATGATAAAGTTATGAGAGAATATGTGAAGTTGAACCTATGAAAACAGCTAAAGGGACTGGGATGAAATGTAGATCTAGGGTAGGTTATTCTAGCTAGACGCTTAATTATATGTGTTATCACAGATATATTAAAGAAGGAGATATGGTGTGGAGTCAAAAATGTATGCAAACCTATGAAGCCACAACTGCCTCTCCGTAAAACTAATATTACACACACAGTTAATACATCTTCGACATAGATGAGTCATGTAATAAGGAATGAGCCTTATTTAAAAAAACTGAAAAATGTTCGAATAACGCTTTGAACTCGACCATTTTCTGTACAATCAATAGTCTGTTAATCTCCTTAAATTCTAAAATTAATTATTCTCAGAGTTGCCAAGCACTATTACTAGGTTACACTTGATTGCGATGAATTGAATACATCCTCTGTGAACTATAGAGGTACAAAGTTACAGCGTCTGAACAAAGTGTAACTCGCTGAAATTCCCTGAAAAACTGAGCTCAGGTTTATAATGAAGTTTATGTAACAAAGCAAAACCTTTCAGAAGGAATGAACGTTCCTCCACCAGTTTTCAGATTAAACTTATAACGAACTGCTTATCTGTGTAACTACTTCAGCGAACCGCGTGGTTTTCAGGAAATGTGCAAAGATGAACTTGTTTTTTTAAAATTGGTAGAGCTTTGTTTGTGGGTGTACGGTGTAATGGAGGACTATTGAAGTCTATGTATATTACAGAAATTGATGTTTTGATTCGGATTGCTATTTGTCTGTAGGGTAAACAAGACATATGTTTTTTACAAGGATGTGCTTTTTATAAGTGGGTGTTTAACTTCATTGTATAGGTGTACTATATTCTACCAGCGGCTTCGATCGAGTCCCCGTGGGAAAAAAGCAGTTTGTGTGTAGTGCCAGCCCATAGTCTGTCCATGTTCCCAATTTCATTTCGATCCTTGCAGCCGTTTTGATGTAAAGTAGCAAACAGACAAACAAGCCTACATTCTTTCTCATTTATAATATTAGTAGAATGACAGGACTAAATATTTGAATGTACAGAAGACCAAATATTACAAACATAACAATAATGATATTATTGTTATATACTAGTATAAGCACCGGATTCTACTTAAAATTAAATAAATAAGTATCATTGGCACAAATAGCAAATGTAGTCAACAATTGCTTTTTGTAATTTAATATTTTTTGTCGACCTTATAAAAGAGGGTATAATTCAAAACTCGATGAAATAATTTCGTTGTTAATTGCTAACAAATGGATGGATAAATTCCAGCGCTCAGAAACATTGTCACAACATTACAAAACATTTATGAACGAGTATTTAGAATTAAAACACATGAAATTAGCACTTAACAATAACATTACACCAGACTGCTATCTACCGCACCATGGTATTCAACGGGAGGAATCAACCACCACGAAATATAGAGTAGTTTTTAATGCGTCCGCTCGCACATCAACTGGGTACAGCCTCAATGATTTAATGCATAAAGGACCTAACCTCCAACAAGATTTGCAATTGTTATTACTGAAGTGGAGGCAATATCCATTCGCATATACCGCTGACATCGAAAAAATGTATCGGCAAATTCAGGTAAGCGAATTGGATCAACATCTGCAAAAAATAATTTGGCGAAACAATTCTAATCAACCTATAAAATCTTATCAACTTACTACAGTAACGTACGGAACAAAGGCAGCGCCATTTTTGGCTTTAATGACATTAAAGAAACTTGCTGCTGACGAACAAAAAACATTCCCGGATGCATCATACATATTAGATAACAATTGCTATATGGATGACGTGGTCCATGGGTTTCATTCAATTGAACAAGGGAAAAGTCTATTAAATGACTTAATTTCGCTGTTAAAATTAGGAGGATTTAACCTACGAAAATGGGCTTCCAATGAACCTCAACTGATCGAACACTTACACCAACCAAAAAATGAAGATACAATCACAGACGTTGTATTTAATTTGAAATCAGAATCTACTTCAAAAACTCTGGGCCTTTGTTGGGATACAAAAACAGATAATTTTTTCTTCAGATTTGATTTTGCTAAACAATTATCTAAACCAACAAAACGTAACTTATTATCCGAGATATCCAAGGTATTTGATCCGTTAGGATGGCTAACACCATTATCAACTAAATTAAAATTACTTTTCCAAAAATTATGGAAGAATAATTTACAATGGGATGACGAAGTATCGGATGACATTATTAACGAATGGAACTCTATTAAGAAGGATATTCACAATATACGAGATTGTGAGATACCAAGATGGTTTAGAAATAACAAAAACGATATTATCGAAATCCACGCATTCTGCGACGCATCAACGGACGCTTATGGATGTGTCGCATATGCACGTATAAAACATCAATCAGATGTAATAATTATAGCTGCTAAATCAAAACTTGTACCGCATAAAAAGGCTTTAACAATACCGAAACTAGAACTGAGCAGTGCATACTTACTATCTAAACTTATATCTAAAATACAACAATCAGTAACAAACAAGCTAGAAATATACGGTTGGTCCGATTCCATGGTGGCTCTCAGCTGGATTAAAGGTGATCAAAATCGGTGGAAGGTATTCGTAGCTAATAGAGTGGACAAAATAACAAAAGTAATACCTCCTGAACGCTGGCATTATGTAAAAACGTCGGAAAATCCAGCAGACTGCGCCAGCCGTGGTCTATTACCTTCGCAATTAGTGAATCATAAGTTATGGTGGCATGGGCCACAATGGCTACAAAGCTGGAACCCAGAAAATGAACCTGAACATCAACAATTCGAAAATTATGAAGAAGTTAAGATTTTTCAGAAACAAATAAACATTGTACAAGAAACAACTCCGAACATTATCGAACAATTATTTGATAGATTTAACAATATAAACAAAATAACAAGAGTGTTAGCATGGATACGCCGCGCTATCATTCCTAAACATCATCGTAAACAACTACCGGACTATCTCAAATTGCAAGAGTTACGGGAAGCGAAAACAATTATGATAAAATTTATGCAAAACAAAGACTTTGGAACAGATATAGAACATTTACATAAACAAGGTAATGTAGGTTCTAAAAGCCTGTTACTTAATTTAAATCCATTTATTGATTCGGATGGATTGTTACGCGTAGGTGGAAGACTAAAACATGCCAACATAAACGAGGAGATGCGACATCCCAAAATCGTTCATCATAAAAGTCGATTAGCAGAACTTCTTATCAATGAAGCACATCTACTAACATTTCACGGTGGACCCCAAGTGACTTTAGCTAAATTGCGACAAAAATATTGGATAACGAGGGGAATCAACACTACAAAGAAACAAATAAGAACATGTATCATTTGTCGAAAACATGATACAAAAAGACAACAACAGCTAATGGGTGACCCTCCTGAGGAACGAAGTAACCCGGCGCCTCCATTTTTCCACAGTGGCGTTGACTATACGGGCTTTGTGGAAATTAAAGCCAACAAAGGGCGAGGAGTTCGAACAACCAAGGGGTATGTGGCGATTTTTATTTGTATGGTCACCAAGGCCGTACACTTAGAACTAGTGTCCGACCTAACAAGTTCTGCTTTCTTGGCTGCTTTAAAGAGGATGGCAGCTAGACGAGGAGCTCCACGTCACATTTATAGTGACCAAGGTACAAACTTTGTCGGAGCTAATAACCTATTACAACAAGAGTATCAACAGATAAAACAAATATTTAATGACAAGTTATTAACAGAAGTAATAGAATACAACATCGACTGGCATTTCAACGCCCCTTCTTGGCCCAGCGCAGGGGGTTTGTGGGAAAGAGCCGTCAGGAGCCTCAAGTTTCATTTGAAGCGAGTCATTGGTGAGCAAAAGCTCACATTCGAGGAATACTCCACAATCCTAGCTCAGTTGGAAGCATGCCTCAACTCTAGACCACTGTGTCCTTTATCAGAAAACATAGAAGATATTGACTGTTTAACTCCAGCTCATTTCCTAACAGGCCGAGCAGGTTTAACAATTATCGAAACAGAGAATGATGCAAGGAAACGTTGGTATTTGGTTCGTAAAATATCTGAGGATATTTGGAGAAGATGGAAAACAGAATATCTCTGCCAATTAAACATAAGAAGTAAATGGTTGAGACCAAAGCCGAATTTGAAAATAGGTGATTTAGTTATACTTCAGGAAAACAATATACCTACTGGAAAATGGCCTATGGGACGAGTGGTCGAACTCCACCCGGGTAAGGACGGCTTGGTTCGAGTCGTCTCACTAAAAACTAAAAACGGAATCATAAAGAGACCCGTTATCAAACTTTCTCTGTTACCCATGAACGTGTCAGACGCTAAGGAACCAGAGATAAACGAGCCAAAACCGCAAAGCTCAATCAAACCTGGTCGAATTAATTTCGCATCATTGGCTATGACCTTACTATTATTTATAACAATATTAACAAACACGGTGTATGGGAGTTATAACATTATGAAAATAAGAAAAGAACAGTCTTTATATTTTGACTCAGTGGCTAAAATGAATTTAATTCGCGATAAATGGACATTAGTAATTTATTATGACATGTCGCCTTACTGGGAAGGAACAACAGCATTAAACAAACTAATATCTCATTTAGATAAAACTTGTACTACGACAGACAGTGCGGTATGTAAAATGATAGTACCACAACTCCAGCACGAGTTCATGGAACTACAATATTATAACACGCTTTTGATGACTCAACATTTCATCCAACACTCCAGACAGCGTCGGGGCCTTATCAATGGTCTTGGCTATGCAGCAAATTATCTCTTCGGAGTATTAGACGAGCGTTTTGCGGAACAATACACAAAGGACATAAACCTTCTAAAACAAAATCAAAATCATTTGGCAAAATTATGGAAAAATCAAACATCTATTGTAGAGTCGGAATATAACATCCTAAAAAGAACTAAAGAAATAATCCACAGACAACACAAAAATATAAACCAACATTTACTACAGCTTGAGAAATTAACTAATAGCATTCAGCAAGCTGTGTCCAATATCAGTGAAGTTCAAAGTCAGATAGTAGCCGCCTTAACTGCTAATACCTTGCTGCAAACATTAAGAGGAAATCAAGAAACACTATTAGATACTTTAACAGATATACATCACGGCCAGTTTAACATGCATCTCTTAACACCTAAACAGCTGCAGCAGGAACTCAACGTGATTGCGGGCCAATTGTCTGATGACATAACACTACCTGGTGATCAAAAAGATGTCACAAGCATTTATCACCTTTTACAAATAAAAACAAGAATCACTGAAGAATACTTCATATTTCAAATAACTTTACCGCTAATCAGTAGAGACCGGTACAAGCTCTACCGAGTAATACCGATACCCAAACAATTTGGAAAGAATATGACCACCATTTACCCTAAATCAGAATATATTGCCGTAAACCTAAAGAAAGACTCGTATATTCCCATTAACGGCAATGAACTGTCCGAATGCCAAACACGAGATGAAAATTATATGTGCCTGATAAAGAAACCTGTTTACCATCTAGGCAGCGATAACAACTATTTCTGCAACTTTAATCATGAGACGAACACATGCAAAATTGAACAAAATATATGTTCAAACCGATGGATACCACTACACAATCCTTCTCAATATTTATTTTATTGTTGTAACAATTACCCAATTAAAATAATATGTGGGGAAAAAGTAACAGTCGAACAACTAAGTCAAGCTGGGATAATACTTCTTGAAGAAGGTTGTATAGTTAAAGGAGAAGACTTCACGTTGCACTCAAACACACCATTTATCAATAACATAACTGTATCTCCAAACATATACTCGCCAAACATTGATCAATTAAACGACATAATCAACATGAGCATTCCAGTTGATATAAATGACGATAACCAAACGAGTAAAGAAGAGATAGATGTAGATCTTCTTAAACTCTATAAACAAATCAAACAAATGAACCACGAAAATATTGAGCCAGTCGAATTGCTGACACCGCACGACATACATCACTATGTCGTCAGCTATACCCTCGTCCTGGCAGCAGTTCTGGTGGCAGCCGTGTTCCTGTGGCGGTGGCGACGACGTCGCATGCGACGCGTGCTCATCTCCCCCGACATGGCACTTCAAAGTGTTAACGTCGCGAGTAGTGTGTAGTGTTGGTGCGTAAACATAACAGGGCTAACCGATAGTCCAGTGAGTAAAGTGGAATAAGTGTTTTGTGCAAAGCCAATCAAAGTGTAGTGTTGCGAAAACAAAAAAAATTGGGACTTTAAGATTATATTATAAGGTCTCTTATAGTATCTCTTGAATGTAATCATTAGCATAGCATTGTTTACTTTTAAATATCATCTACTAAACTTTAGGATAGCATCATATTCGCCAACTAACATAATTGTACTCTCATCTCATCTCATCCTAACTTACGCCGCCCCGGAATATGTTCGGTGTAAACCCGAACACCTGCTTGCGAAGCAGTTTTCATGTATTGTATTAACATGAACATACGACACGTTAGTGTACTTGTCGATCGCGGACAGAACGGGTGCATTCATCATATAACATAAACATTAACATTTCTAACATTTTTAACATTAAACATTAACATTAAGAAAGTGCTCTGAACTTCTTATGAACAATAAACTTTTACGGTCACTTATGCGTTTGATATCTACCTACGACCTTACACCCCGTACACAAGTATAACAGGATTAATTAGACTGAGAAGGAATAAAGTAGAAAGGTATGCGGGGGATCAACATGTGCCTGAATATTGATGAAAAATTACCCAAATGTAATCCTTTGGGTATATTTGTTTGAGGAATTATGAAGATGAACATGATTTTGTGTTAAGCTTATTACGTGGATAAATTATTCTAATATTTAACTTAGTTGATAGATATTAAACTGCGACAAAGGGATTTCGCTGTTAAAAAATATAACTAGTAGAATTTATTTTTCCTACAGGTCTGTAGAATTGGCACAATTCTCCTTACAAAACTGATTCGCTAATTACAGACTACTGATAATATTTTGCAAATTAATGAAACTTTCTTTGTTTGATCCAGGAATCAAATCCAAAACTCTTTACTCGTTAACGAAGTTTGTGTCCACTACTCACCAACGACTGATCCATGTGGTGAAGTAAGCAAACAACTTCCACACTCCTGATTGCAGCAATTAAAGATCATTAAATAAATGGATCTCACCGCAATGTATTCCCTCCTGACTGGAGACGTGCGCTGATTGATGAGGAGTAATGACGCGACACACCTTACTACCTTGTAACACACGACCTCCTTGCTCCAATACTACATTATGATGGATCACTGATGGTGTCAGCGTTCCCATGGGGTCATAGCAGCTTACTGCGGCATTTTATACCTTCGTATGACGAGTTCTAATTCGATGATGAGACAAAAATTAAAACTTCCAGATTTGCGTAGTACTGCATAGTATCTCGTAGCTCGTAGTAAGCGTAGCCTTGTAGTAAGTTCGTAGCGGGTGTCATATTTGTTCGTACGCAAACGTGTTAAATGAATGATGATAGTTTCTAGATCAAATCACACACAAGAATACCCTTTAGGTGACAACAGCTCAACAAGTCTCTTCTCATCTGTCCAAAGCGGATATCTAGCGATTATAAACCCAGGTTTCCTCACAGTGTTTTCCTTTACCGTTTGTCAGTGGTACTCTAAATAATTTAAGAAGTATATACAAAACACTTTGGTATTTGCTTGGCTTTTAAAGTGGCAAAAACGAATAGTTCCGGATTGGCGTAGCACTGCGTAGTCACCCGTAGCGCGTAGCAAGCGTAGTGTCGTAGTAAGTTCGTAGCGATGTTTTTGGTTCAAGATGATTGTGTTCAATAAATGAAGATCGCCTTCTATGTAGAGTTTGTTAACTAACAGTGGCTTTAGCTCTTTCTTAAGTGTGGTGTTTAACTAGAGTAGTCATTAGTGAAGTTATAAGTTGTTAACATGATACTAATGTCTCCTCCATCTAGTGTAATGTAGTGAAGATAAGACTTACTACATGTAGCCACTTAATTTAATACAAAACAGTTGCTTAGTGTGTTGCTAAGCGCAAAAGTTTGGACGGTTGGACCAATTTTGTAAATACGCTTTTACAAAAAAGATTCACAAATTAAAAGACTTGTAAAAAGAAACAAATTAAATACTGAAATAAGTAAAATATATTAGGTCTATGAGATTGAAGATTTTAAGTGTCTGCTAATTTATCAGAATTATTTTATTTACTTTCGATGTAGTATATGATTATTTATTTTAAGTCTGATATTTAGATAATTCATAATTATATGCTACGTCTATAAATTGAACAAAACAAAATCCTTGCAGCGCACCATCTATAAACAATTGGTCACCCCACAAAGCGTGGTACGAACTCTCTGCCTCTGCGGCTCCCGGCTACATCAGCTGACGTCACTAATGAGCGTGACGTCACATCCGCACCGCTTCCGCCGCCATTTTCCGGCGGATCTGTTTGTATTAGAGCTTCTGTAGTGTTTTATTATGAAGAGCATCGGTGTGGCAAACAATGGCACTCCACTCAGAGTGTCTTACAGTTCGTGTTATACAGGATTATGTAGGCCTAGGGGCAGTAGGAATTATTTTGTGCGTGACTGTACTTACCTTTGTCTGCTTACAACAAAAACTACTTTTGGCTGTAATGATACAGTATATTGTGTTTTGAGGCTCAATCCTCAAAGCGATTGTGTTTAACTGTATCGTTTTTTGAAACTTGCATCGGGTGCAATTATCAGCAGAAATTATTTTTGAAAAAGTTCATTTGATAGCGACAATTGATTGACAATTACACTTTTTTTTTTTTTTTTAAGGGGGGAAAATCATCCAATGACTGCTCCCGCCTGGGTGAGGCGGGAGGGAGTGTCAGACTCTTACTGACTAAAAACCACCCCGTTCCGTCTCCTGCACGTCGAGCCGGAGCCCCGGTTACCCGTTAGGTTCTCCGCGACTCCGAATCGGCATCGACCCTATTGGGCCCCATCTGTGGTGGTCTGATGGCTCTTTGAGGCGCGCGCGGAACGCGACGCGCCGTACGCTCGGGTCTGTTTCTGGTCGGACGGGGAGCCACCCATGCTCGCCGTCCGCAGGCCCGCGCTTACGGTGGCCGGAGATCGTCCCGCGATCCCCGACGCCCGGTGTGTCCTTCGCGATGGCTGGGTTGCGAGGAGGCAGCGCTTCGCTGCCTCACGCGTCCCGCCTCCTCCTTAGCTAGCATGACTGCTTCGCAAAAGGAGGAGACGGCATCCCAATCCCCCTCGCTCCGCATCATGGCCTGCACTAGGCCCGGACGCGAGAGGTCGCCATCGCCGATCACTTCCCTGAGGACACGGCGGTGCTCAGCCCACGCAGGGCATTCCGCTACAGTATGTTCCACCGTGTCCTCAGGGCGGTCCTCGCAGTGATGACACCCAGACGTTTCCTCCCGCCCCATCAGACACAGGTACCTCCCGAAACTCCCATGTCCGGTGAGGACCTGCGTCAGGCGGTAGGTGAGGACGCCGTAGCGTCTCTCAAGCCACTCCTCAAAGAGGGGACTTACCGCTGCGATGGCAGCAAGCCCAAAATTACACTTAAGACCTTATTGTTACCACCACAGAACATATCTTTTTAAGTACTGTTCTACCTTTCGTCTAGGTGACCCACAATGACCCACATCCTGTAATTCTATTAAACCTTGTCCTTACTGTCTCCGTTTGGTTTGAGAGTTCACGATGGAGACTACTACAAGAAGCCTATCAGTAAATCCAAGTCATGACCATTTCTGCGCAGTAAGCTTTGCTACATTACAACGCAATACTTTACTTCGAGTCGCAGACCGCAAACAGATAAGGCAGGTTCCAATTATTTGAGAAAGTACCCTCTTGTGGAGGACCCTCGAACCAAAGGTTGGCCAAATATATTTGTCAAGTATACTTGTCACAAAGGTTGGCCAAATGTATTTGAATGGGAGATCAGTTGAATAATTTATTATTGTGTTGTTTGAACTTGTTTTTATTGTAAAAAACCTCCATGTTCTAAGTCGTAGGTGAACTTAGATCTAGGCCCAAGTATTATATTAGATTAAGTATACGTAATATATGCTTTTTCAGTTTTTTTTTTAATAAATTCATTATAGTAAACACAAAACATTTAACACATCCAAAGCAATTGACGCAGTTTCATATGCACTTAGACTAAAGTGGAAATGGGCAGGTCATGTAGCAAGGTTACAAGACAATAGATGGTCAAAAATAATTACAACATGGAAAGGACCAATAGGAAAAAGGAAAAGAGGAAGACCGCACACACGATGGGACGACGAAATCCTACGTGTGGCTGGAGTACGCTGGCTAGATACAACAAAAGATCTCTGCTGCTGGCAGTCTCTGGAGGAGGCCTCCACCTCAGGGGTTCCCTAAAATGAAACTTAATATAAAATAATAATATGCTTTTTTATTTTTATTTTCTTGGAAATGTATATTTCTTTCTAATTGGGAAATACAAGGCTTATTTATTTTTATTTTTTTTTATTTTTAATTATTATTTAACACATTAATGATTGCACGTAAGTAACAATACCACTAATTATTACAGACGTTAATAATGTTTGTGTATCTTTATATATATAATTCTTCTGTGAGTGTGTATGTCACTGAACTTCTCTCAAACGACTAGACCGATTTTGATGAAATTTTTTGCGTGTGTTCAGCCCGGCAGATGACGCTGCAATCGGTTTCTATGTTATTTATCTATACGTATTATTACAGGACAACGTCTGTCGGGTCCGCTAGTCTATATATATAAAAATGAAACCTGTTTCCCGTTGTCACGCCATAACTTGAGAACGATTTGGCTGATTTTTTTTGTTGTTTGTTATCGTCAGGAGAAGGCTCTTATAATAGAAAAAAGTCTTGAAAATCCTACGGGAATGGGAGAAACGGGATTGCGCATACGAAGTCGCATACAGAAGCTAGTATAAAAATAAATTCATGCCATGATTCAAATAAAAGATACTAGTATTAATAAAAAAAAAAATCAGGAATATTTTAATAACATTTACCACAGCTGGAAATTAATGGAAAGTATGAAAGTCATGTCAGTGATTTATTTGGAAAACTGCACCTGTGACTGGGAGAAAAAATATTATTTCAGGAGAGACATTAATATAATATAACAATAATAATTGGAGGCATTTATATATGCATTTATTAAAGTAGCTGTGAAGGCTTCATTAGGGCGTCTAGCCGAGGTCAGTGTCCCCGTACCTTAGTGGGAGGGCAATGGAATAATAATATATCTACGTATACATACACATATGTATAATAATTATTTTTATTGCCATTCGTTCTCGTAGACCTTATTAGTCTGTTACGAGAAACAATTATTTTGCAATTGAGATTAATCTATCTTAGATATATGAACAGTTTTTTTAATCTCTGTAGTTTCTTTTTTTTCTGAATTCTAAAAGAAGAAGAATAATAATACTGCATTTTTATGTTCTTCACTTGGTTGACACCCTCTAGGTTAATTTAAACCCGTGTTTCATGCCATCACTTTACACAGCATATGCTAAATATATATGTTAAATATATCTTAAAAAACAAGAATCTCGGTTCGTTAGTCTCGCTAAAACTCGACAACGGCTGAACCAAGTTGGCTAATTTTGATCTTGAAATGTTCGTGGAAGTCCAGGGAAGGTTTAAAAGGTGAGAAAATAAATTTGAGGCTGTACGAAGTTTGCCGAGTCAGCTAGTATTTGAATAAAAAGAAAAGTAATTGGGATGATCACAGGGCATGAAAATTAAAAATATAATTAATCCGTTAGTTAAGTAATAAAAAAATATTAGACACATATTTTTTTGTATTGTCGTATAATAAAACAATACTTGGATAAAACGAATCAAAGTTTAGGAGAGGGCGATAAAACGTCATTTCTATGTATAAAATATACATAGAAGTGACGTCACGCGACATTTCAAGTCAATATATCGCCGAAAGTATTAGTTTCTGTAAGGAAATAAAAAATATGTGTTTAATTATTCAAATCATCTACCAGACGGACATTAAAATAAAAATTAGGCATCTACCCTATTGTGGATGACATTGTACAAAGTTGCCATGATAGTAATATCTTAAATACCTCTAGAATGATCAAAATACCAAAGTTCAAGTAACTCCCAACTTATAACATTCAATTCCAAATAGTATTGAACCCTTTTAACCTTGAAACAGCCACAACTTACTTGTGGTCCGCTTTACACAATAGTAGGATTTACGGGGTCTTTTGTACCCCGGTTTGAATATATAGAAATAAAACGTTCCCGAGGTATCCCCGACCTGCGATTGTTACAACAACTGATAAGCTGCGAGTTAACCCTGCCACCGCTACCACGCTACCCTTAACCCGAGCGGGGTGGGGTGCCATGGAGTAGGATAGAATGGAGTGTTTATATTTGACCTTGACTTTGATGATATATGGGATTTTTTTTTTTTTAAGGGGGGAAAATCATCGAATGACTGCTCCCACCTAGGGTGAGACGGGAGGGAGTGTCAGACTCTTACTGACTAAAAACCACCCCGTTCCTTCTCCTGCACGTCGAGCCGGAGCCCCGGTTACCCGTTAGGTTCACCGCGACTCCGAATCGGCATCGGCCCTATTGGGCCCCATCTGTGGTGGTCTGATGGCTCTTTGAGGCGCGCGCGGAACGCGACGCGCCGTACGCTCGGGTCTGTTTCTGGTCGGACGGGGAGCCACCCATGCTCGCCGTCCGCAGGCCCGCGCATGATATATGGGATAGGTCTTCTGTTTTTAGTTGTGTTAGAAACATAAAACAATAAAAGTTTGAAGGCTTGTGTAAATGACGCTGTAATGGGGTGTATAAGATGCTGTGAACTAACGCAGTATTTTGTCATCTTGAAGAACTGTTAAGATATTATTAAAGTGTACGAGAGCCATGCTTCGGCACGAATGGGCCGGCTCTACCGGAGTGATACCACGGCCTCACAGAAAACCGACGTGAAGCAACGCTTGCGTTGTGTTTTGTCGTGTGAGTGAGGTTACCGTAGGCCCAATTACCCTCCCCTTCTCCAATCTCCCCAATCCCTGAATCCCCAACGATTCTCAAACTCCTAATCCCCAAAATGCCGGTAACGTACTTGTAACGCCTTCAGGTGATCCGTATGCTCGTTTATCGGTATATGTCATAAAAAAAAGATTTGTTTCTGACGTCACATCGGGCTCATCACCATACGTGGCCCGCGACCGCTGCGATCGGCGGTCATTCATTCACTCGCTCGCCCGACACGACGCCGTGCGCATATATACAGTCTTTTCTCATCATACCGAAGTCTTTTATTATTCAAGACCATCAGCAACATACCTGGAGCTTGATATTCAAACAACATTTAAAGACATTCTAAAATAATTTACTGCTGTTTTATATATAAAATATCTCAATTGCTCTATTGAAAAGCGTTTAACCACAAATATTATACAACCAAACACAATTTAGTTATATTTTGACATCGTACGATTTGACTTATTAACAATGAATACCCTTATGAAGCATGTATTTACACATCTTGAACATTTTATATTTTCAAAATGAAACAGTTTCACATTACTATTACTACGCCCTCCATTTACTACATAACCCATACCAATATGTGGTAACATTTCCCTAACAAAATTGTGATAAAGCAGCTCACGCCCACGCGTGGGACGTGACGTAACGTTCGCAGAATATTTTGAACTCTTTTATTCAGAATAAGCCGGAGTTGGGAGTAACGGACAGATATAAATGCCGGTATAAACGGTGGCAAAGGAAGGTTGAAAAATTATAGCACCCTATATACTGTCGCCAATGTATTTTGTATCTACTCGTATTGACTAGACACGGGGTGTTCTAAATTGAAGTGCTTAATTTTTTATCTTTTTCATTACATTTGAATGCGTTGGTGTAGTGGTTCTATGTGTAACTGCAGAGTGTAGGGTCTCTGATTCAATTTAAGCACGTAGTTTGTGCTCTATATATTATATGCGTGATATATATTAGTGTAGGAACACGAATAATCCTGTACGAAGGCCGCTCCAAATAAATGGCTTCTTATATTTAGAATTATGTTTAAAACGTAATTCAACACTGGTTCAACATTATTCACGACTGAATTCAATTTGAAATACAATAATAATTATTATCAGTAATAATTAATTACAACAATAACAATAGGTATGTCTGGATATACACATGCAATAATTACAAGTATTGAATATACTGTAATTAATACCTTTTGTGTATTCAGTTTATGTTAATGTAGTGGTCGAATGTAAAGTGCAACTGTCGAGTTTTCGGTTACCAGTTAAGCACAGGATTATTGGGTTTTTGGGGTATTACAAAATCTCGACGATAGCAACGAATCTGGAATTGTGCCCAATGTTCGTAAGAAACAAGCTCACCTTTTTGTGGGACTCAACAAATCACATGTTTTTATGGTTTTTTTTTAAAAGGAGAAAATCATCGAATGACTTCTCCCGATTAGGTGAGGCGGGAGGGAGTGTCAGACTTTTACTGACTAAAATCATCCCGTTCCTTCTCCTGCACGTCGAGCCGGAGCCCCGGTTACCCGTTAGGTTCTCCGCGACATGTTTTTATGGGATAGGCCGGCAAACGAGCTGACTGGTAACCTGATGGCAAGCAATCACCGCCGTCCATCGACTTCCGAAACACTAGAAGCCTTACAAGTACGCTGTTGGCCTTTTGGAGATTTTGATGGTGGATTTTTGGGGATTCTGGAATTAGGGACAATGGAGAGGGGGGTAATTGGGCCTTCGGTAACCTCTGAAACACAACGCAACTGTTGTTTCACATCGGTTTTCTGTAGGCCGTGGTATCACTCCGGTCGGACCGGCCCATTCATGCCCAAAAAACACTAAGTGTATGTAAAATACATTGTATATAGTGACCTGTACCTTTAACGTAGATTAACAAGTTCTGACATTATATTAAGTTGCAACCAGTATCATATATTCAATACTATGTATATAACATTTAACCTACCAGTAGGCACATACGTGCCAGCACCTTGACGATTTCTCATAAAGTGGTTACAGTTTAGACTTACGACTTAGATTTAAAACAGTTATCTTATAATTAAGAGAAGGAGCGTCCGCGACCGAACTAGGCGTTAGCCCGTATATCGGCACGCAGCGTCAATTCCCCGCAATTGTTCCTCGCCAGTCTAGTCACCTCGGGTTTGAACAATCGAGACCTGATCGTTCAAGTGTTTCCTACATAGGTACCGAGTTAAGGTACACGGTAGCACAGGCCGTTAGCCTTTGTTCACGTCTTCGAACATAGCCTCCTTTGTATAGAGACACATTGGATGCTACCTCACATTATAGGAGACTGCACACATATTTTCTGGGTTTAACTTCTATGGCATTCTCGTTGGCCTAGTGCAGGCCATGATGCGGAGCGAGGGGGAGTGGGATGCCGTCTCCTCCTTTTGCGAAGCAGTCATGCTAGCTAAGGAGGAGGCGGGACGCGTGAGGCAGCGAAGCGCTGCCTCCGCGCAACCCAGCCATCGCGAAGGACACACCGGGCGTCGGGGATCGCGGGACGATCTCCGGCCACCGTAAGCGCGGGCCTGCGGACGGCGAGCATGGGTGGCTCCCCGTCCGACCAGAAACAGACCCGAGCGTACGGCGCGTCGCGTTCCGCGCGCGCCTCAAAGAGCCATCAGACCACCACAGATGGGGCCCAATAGGGCCGATGCCGATTCGGCTCGACGTGCAGGAGAAGGAACGGGGTGGTTTTTAGTCAGTAAGAGTCTGACACTCCCTCCCGCCTCACCCAGGCGGGGGCAGTCATTCGATGATTTTCCCCCCTTAAAAAAAAAAAAAAAAAAATGCATTCTCGTTAGACTACGAAAACCCATTGTTAATCCATTTTAATAAACTTCAGTGTATAAAATGAACTTAATGAATAAGCGAGGTTAATATCACTGTATCAAATAAACAATGTAAGAGGGCATAGTGTATATGATGTATGCAGAGGCAAAATGTAACAGAGACAAGTTTTAAGTGTGGGAGACCCATGCTTCTGCACGAATGGGCCGGCTCGACCGGAGTGATACCACCAACGAGCAGAAAACCGACGTGAAGCAACGCTTGCGTTGTGTTTGTGGTTACCGGAGTTACCCTATTTAATTACCCTCCCCTTCCCCAATCTCCCCAATTCCTAAATCCCCAACTATCCTCAAACTCCTAATCCCCAAAAAGCCGGTAACGCACTTGTAACGCCTCTGGTGTTCCAGGTGTCCATGGGCGACGCCGATTGCTTACCATCAGGTGATCCATCTGCTCGTTTACCGGCTTATGCCATAAAAAACATACAAAATTAACAAATAATATAATTGTAACACTTTGTAATTAAGGTGTTACATGAGATATTACAACTCCTTATTATTACAAAGTTACAATCGCCCTTTTTCACAGAACATCTGCTCTATATCCTCCCTGATCTATGGCGCAGAGGTCACTGCAGGTCGAAACTGTCGCCATTATAGAAAACGAGGTCAAGTGACCTGTCTGCGTCGCTCTGAACTTTATGGTATGCTCTGATTAACGCCTTGTTTTGTCAATACACTCTGTATAGACAGCACGTCAAACAACACCACTAAATATTTCAAATTGTATTTTAATTCCTCTATATAGAGTTCAAATTGTTTTGTACATGTAAAGTAAGCTTGATGTGCTATGGGGAATAGAGTTTCGGGTAGAAGTTGGTTTCGCACAATAAGTAAAGGAAGCCATTTGTTCCAGCATATAATAGGTCCCTGAAATGGGTTCCTGTAATGTTAACAACTATATAATGATTCATTGTTCGAAAGTTCACCAATTACAAGTTCATAACTGTTTTAGTGAAAGCTGTTTTGGCACGTCTAGGTAACGAAGTTATATGTATTTGTGTATTCTAGTGAGCTATTAGAAAGGCTTTGACACAGAAATAATGAAAATATTTTACTAAAAAATATTTTAAAAACTTCTCGTTCCCTCAATTTTAGAGAGAAAATTACTTTAAAATGCACGATTATAGGGACTACAATTTTCCGCTGCGCAAGAAAATATTAAAAGAGATTCAAGACTATGGTCCTGCCGAATAGATGTTATAGCTATGTTACAGCTTTATCAAAAATAACAACATAACATAACATCAAACCTTTTTATCCCCGAAGGGGGGCAGGCAGAGATGCACATTTGGGAACCTGTACAATGTAACACCCACTTTTCACTATTTATGTTATGAGTCCCATGTAATAGGGGGTGAGCCTATTGCTATATACTGGGCACGATTCCAGACTCCGTGCTAGTACTGAGATTTTTTAAAAAGCCCAGTAATACTTTGCTAACCCGACAATCGAGCCTGAAACCCCTTGCCTGGCAGTCGCACTTGGGACCACTCGGCCAAAGAACTCTTTTTAAAATACATTTATCTTAGAACTGTTGTCGATATCTACCGGTGCGTGTGTCTACGTGTGATATGTACCTGTAACTCGGTCACACAGTAATTGATTGACATCTCGTTTGTCTCAACTGCCTCCAATGTCGACTGGATTAAACGGTAACGTACAAGTTTGCTATTTGTAAAATGATTTAGATAATCAATGTGTATTGTCTATATTGTCTGTGTGCTTAAACTAGTAAATAATAAATAAATCAATAGATAACAATTTTATGGCTATGTTTGGGTAGAAATCGGTTATATTTTGGTGTATAAATGGACAAAAAGCTTCATGTTAGTCTCCCGAATCCCCGAATCCTACACAATCCTCTAATTCCCAATTCCTAAAAGGCCGGTAACGCACTTGTAAGGCCTTGGTGTTCCAGGTGTCCATGGGCGATGGCGATTGCTTACCATCAGGTGATCCGTCTGCTCGTTTACTGTCTTATGCCATAAAAAAAGAAATCAGTAATTTCTATACTATGGCAATTGTCAAATCCATGGGCGACATTAATCGCTCAGGAGAGAGAACCCTACTAGTTTGCTCCTTATTCCTTAAAAAAATACTTTGTTGATTTGTTTTAAATAGCAATCGACACAAACAGACATCATAGTATTCATAACAAATACTTTATGAGATCACACAGTATAAATACATCATTTTATAGTCCAGATCCTTTCCTAACCAATAAAAAATAAAAATGACACGACCCAGTGAACGGCTGAATGAGACAGGGAAATACAGTGTTGCCGCGAATAGAACGAATGAAATGAATGAATGAATGAACGATAACAACAGTGTTACATCACACGCAGAGTTGTTATACTTTTAATAGGTATTTTAATCATATTTATGGTTATTTTATTATGTGATACCTTTCATTCGGGGATTCGTTTCCTTTTTATTGCTCTTTAAAGTAATAAACATTATTTTGAGTAAATGTCGGGCGTGATGTTTATTTTTATTTAATGTTTGTAGCTTTTTTTAGGTTGGCAGTGCGAGTAGGCTGTTACGTTTAACGTAAGGTATCTGTGGTGACACTAATTCAAGAATATCTCTACATTTATCTAACTATGTGTCTGCCTTGTTAGTCGAGTGGTCAGCATCACAACAGTCAACTATTAATGTTTTTTTTACTGTTTCATCAACTCGACCCGGTCGGTGGCAAATTTAGCACACGGCACCTGATGGTAAGCGGTTACCGTGGCCTATGTACGCCTGCAACACTTGAGGCATTACATGCGTCTTGCCGACCCTTAAGAAACCTATTACGAATTGTTTCCTAATTGGCAACTCACTCCACGTGCAAATTTCAACATTCTAAACAATAAATCGAATATAGGGTATTAAGTTAAAATTGGGTCAATGATGTGTAGAAAAGAAATTGTGTCATAAAACTCGTAAATTTTGATTGGTGATTAATGTCCAATGACTGCAGAGTACAATGAATTGCTTCCCTAAGAGCACTTCAGTGTGTTGTTGATGTCCTAACAACCTTACCTAACAAACATTAGCAACTCTAGTAATCAAAGTGAGATGGAATAAGAATAATACAGGAGCGGTGAAAATTAATGTGTACTTGTAAAAACTTCATGGTGTGTTTCCAATTAACTTTAGCATTTTTGGTAGAGTTTGAATCTGAAGACTACCTCATATTCAATATACGAAACTATATCAGTGGTCATGGCGACTGATTAGCAGCGCAAACTTCAGATTATCAGTGAGTGGATGAAAGTTTTTCCACGTAAACCAACGATATTTAATCAAATTTCTTTAAAATCCTAATCCGGTTCTATCAAACGGCAACAAAATTCATTCAATTGATGTTATGGAATAAACAGCATAACAATCCCTTTTCCTTGAAAGCCATTCAATGTGAAACCTTTGTCTAGTCCAAGGCTCGCCACGTGCAGTGCACGGTCCTTGGCAGAGGTCACCGGAGGTCATGCCTCGTTTACTATCTGGGTCAAGCGACTGTCTGCGTCTGGATCAGCTGAGTGTAGCCAGGAATCGATAGCAATGAGATCACTCCACCAAATATATGACAGGAGAGTACACTGGAAATATTAGAACTTCCCTCATATGTACATTTACTCACGTACGTTTATGTTTGGGCGGAAATTTTATGGTGCTCTCGTTTTTCTTGTAATAAAACTGAACCATGGATGACTATGTGGTTTTCGTAATAAACTATGCACAGAGTTGGAATCAGTATTTAGGTACGATTTATGTCGGTGTTAAAATAAAAACCATGATGAGATGTGGTTCTAAATAAGTCTTATTCCAAGGATTTCTTTTAAAAATAGGTACAAATGTAATTTAACCACAAAAACAGCTTCCTTCTACAATACCTATTGTTATTATTTCCCATTGCCAAGACCCCCTCCTCACAGCTCTAATAAAAATACCGCATCGTGTAATCAGAGGTCGTTTCCCCATTCTCCAACAACACAGTCATTCCCTCCCCCATGGAGGGAGTTTGTCCTCATTACAAAGTCGGCTCATTCATCAACATTTCCTGAATAAAACAATTATTCTTTGTCACCTTCCTTGCCGTAATATTAGCGATGTTTAAAAGCTGCAGCAATTACCGGTTGGTATCACTGGCAACATTCCAGCGTTTCCCAAACTGGTCATCAATCAGGCGAGGTTGTTGACCCCACCGCATCGATCGCGCTAACTGGGTCACTCGGTTGAGCGTAGCTCTTCCATTGATGTTACGACGGAGGTTATTCAGAGGAACTAGTCTGGGATGATGTGTGTTTTGTTTACTCTTTTGTGTTTATAAAATTGCTTGCTAAGCACAATTGCGTTTAATCAATGAACTGAAAGATCTAAAAATTAGTTAAATTAAAGCGCTCAGGACTCTTTTTTGAGGTGGGAGAATCACCCAATGACTTCTCTCGCCTGGGTGAGGCGAGAGGGAGTGGACTCTTACTGACTAAAAATCACCCCGTTACTACTCCTGCACTTCGAGCAGGAACCCTGGCAACCTGTTGTCTCCTTCGCGGCTCTGTATCAGCATCAGCTTTACTGGGCCCCATCTGTGGTGGTCTGATGGCTCTCTGAGGCGCGCGCGACGCGTTGTACGCTCGGGACCTCTCAGGTCTACTGGATACAATCAAATTGTACATAATAAGTTTGCTAGACCACTCTCTCCATTGATGAACCACTATTTTGCAGTATTTCATCGAAATTAAAATGGAAAACTATACCTACTATTCCTTTTTTATTGAATAAATGCTACATGCTTACATGCTCTTATGACGGACGGATTTTATTCTACCTTTCAGTGTTTTCGTTCATAGAAGCATTACTTTGGTTCTACTGCATTCCCTGTACCGTGGCATAGATGTGGCGGCGCGAGGCAGGATATTACTTGTTGATATTGTCTAGATAACTATTTCATTAAACAGCTAAATTGAATCGCGTGTTACTTCTAAATGGTCCATATAAAGCCTTGCCTGTAGTGTAATAATGTTATACTGTGGGAATATAATAAAGTTTTTTTTTTCGCATAAAGAATAGTTTGAGAAACAATGGCTAATTTTTTAATTACATTTGTTTTAAAGTGTGAATGCGTGTGAGTTGAATGATATTCACTTTTTGGGTATTTCGATTTTAATTGTTGTGAATGAAAATTATTAACACATTAAATCATAATATCTTGATATTGAGTCATTGACTTGTATTTACTGAAGAAACTATTGCAAAATACCTAATTAACTTGAATGCAGGGCTGGTCTCTGGGCAACCAGCTGCAACTCTTTCTGTGGTCCACAACCACAACTGTTGTCGGAACAACATACAAGAACTTACATACATAACATACATAACATCACGCCTTTTTTCCCCGAAAGGGTAGGCAGAGGTGCACACAGAAGTAACACCCACTTTTCACTATTTATGTTATGAGTCCCATGTAATAAGGGGTGAGCCTATTGCCATATACCGGGCACATTTCCAGACTCCGTGCTATTACTGAGATTTTTTTAAAACCCAGTAATACTTTGCCCGACCCGGGAATCGAACCCGAGACCCCTTGCCCGGTAGTCGCACTCGCGACCACTCGGCCAACGAGGCAGTCTTGACACCATACAAGAACTTGTATGTTTGTAAACGCAACCACGACCCAGGAGAAAATCCTAGTGTGGGGCAACACAATAAGAAAATACATAAGATTAATTTTTAAAGAATCATGTCATTCATTATACATTTCGTATTAATGAGAGAAATAAATTTGTTTTAAAATTTTACGACACACCAAAGTCTAATTATTCAGTAGATATCAACCGATTAATTAAACAGTATATACTGCTTATCTATTTTCAAAGTATGCATAGTTAAAGGAAATCTATTTATTGATTAAATCAAGTAATTGCTCGGTCAATGCTAACTGGCCACAACCTTCCGCGTGCGACAATAAGATTATATCAGATTGTCATCAACAGACTGTGTTTATACTACGATAATTATTATCTACTAATTACCAATTGGTTATTATGAGCTATCATAGTTACTGTTGTAATACTAAGATTGTGTAATCTATTTCTTATTGTCGTAATCAAAGGCATTAAATGATTACTTAAACTATTCCTTTTTATTCTTAGTGTATATTAATCAACTAAATACTCTAAATTTGTAACGATTTAGATCCGAAAACAATTAACTCGTCGAGTACCGTCATTATAGACACAATTATAGAACAACTAGCTTTTACCCGCGGCTTCGCTCGTGTCACATAAGGATAAAAAGTAGCCTATGTGACATAATATACCCAATACACACAGCGCCATCTATACCAATACTTTTGTTTTCCCTCGGGAACATAAAATTTTTCCGGGATAAAAAGTACCCTATTATTTAATCTGGACTTCTAACTTTACGTCTGCAAAAATTCAAAGCAATCGGTTTAGGAGTTACGGCGTGAAAGTGGAACAAACAAACAAACAAACAAACTCACTTCCAATTTATAATATTATATAGTAATAAGGATAGGTTGCGGTCACCGGTGTCCCCGCGGTGTTTGACAGTTTAATAAACACTCGGTTAAGTAACAATTGACTGACTCTATCGCGCTTCGCATCAAGCTTCCTTGTGAGTACTGCTAAGGAGTGGAATTCTTTGCCAGAGTCTGTATTTCCTGAAGGGTATCCTTGGTGTCTTCAAAGCCCAAGTGATGTTGCTTATGGGTTAACGTGCTCCATCGTAGACCGCATCATTGCTTACCACCAGGCGAGATAGTGGTCAAACGTCAGTCCCATCTAATATCAAAAAAACAAACTCTGAGTACGGTGGTAAGCTTCAACCATTTCCAATATCATTATTCGCAGAGCATATTTGGAAGGCATATATAAATAATAACTACATAACATAACATCACGTTTTTTATCCCCGTAGGGGTAGACAGACCGGAGGTTATACGCCGGGGTCGTGCGGTCCATGGCCCTCTACGGCGCCCCTGTTTGGGCGCCAAACCTGTTGCGGCGTCCCGCTCGGACGCTGCTCATGGCACAGAGGGTCATGGCGATCCGAATGATCCGCGGATACCGCACGATCTCTGGGGAGTCGGCGAACCTCCTTGCCGGATTACCGCCGTGGGATCTGGAGGCGAAGGTGCTCGCGCGCGTGTACAGCATGCGCGCGGAGGCACGTCGCCGGGGCGAAACTCCGCTGCCGCGCCAGATAAGTGCGTGGCGGGATGAGCTCCGGCGCGATCTCATGGCGGAATGGCAGCAACGACTGTCGCAACCGAGGGCTGGGCTCGCTGCCATCGCAGCGGTAAGTCCCCTCTTTGAGGAGTGGCTTGAGAGACGCTACGGCGTCCTCACCTACCGCCTGACGCAGGTCCTCACCGGACATGGAAGTTTCGGGAGGTACCTGTGTCTGATGGGGCGGGAGGAAACGCCCGGGTGTCATCACTGCGAGGACCGCCCTGAGGACACGGTGGAACACACGGTGGGAGAATGCCCTTCGTGGGCTGAGCACCGCCGTGTCCTCAGGGAAGTGATAGGCGATGGCGACCTCTCGCGTCCGGGCCTAGTGCAGGCCATGATGCGGAGCGAGGGGGATTGGGATGCCGTCTCCTCCTTTTGCGAAGCAGTCATGCTAGCTAAGGAGGAGGCGGGACGCGTGAGGCAGCGAAGCGCTGCCTCCTCGCAACCCAGCCATCGCGAAGGACACACCGGGCGTCGGGGATCGCGAGACGATCTCCGGCCACCGTAAGCGCGGGCCTGCGGACGGCGAGCATGGGTGGCTCCCCGTCCGACCAGAAACAGACCCGAGCGTACGGCGCGTCGCATTCCGCGCGCGCCTCAAAGAGCCATCAGACCACCACAGATGGGGCCCAATAGGGCCGATGCCGATTCGGAGTCGCGGAGAACCTAACGGGTAACCGGGGCTCCGGCTCGACGTGCAGGAGAAGGAACGGGGTGGTTTTTAGTCAGTAAGAGTCTGACACTCCCTCCCGCCTCACCCAGGCGGGGGCAGTCATTCGATGATTTTCCCCCCTTAAAAAAAAAGAAAAAAAAAGGGGTAGGCAGAGGTGCTCATTCCGGCAGTTAATGCAACATTGTAACACCTACTTTTCACTATTTATGTTGTGAGTCCCACGTAATAGGGGGTGAATACCGGTCACAATTCCAGACTCCGTGCTAATCCTGAGATCTTTTTTAAAAAACCCAGTAATACTTTGCCTGACCCTAGAATCGAACCCGAGACCCCTTGCCCGGCAGTCGCACTTTCGACCACTCAGTCAACGAGGCAGTATTACTGACAACCATATATTATTATTAGTAATATACCTAATATTGTTCTTAAAAAATGTATAAATAAGTGCAAGCTACCACGTGTAGCGGTTTCGATCCAAATAACTATTTGTGCGATCTACAAATTGCACAAATACTTGGCCCGTACACACCTTGACCCCAGCAGCTGCATTGACGATAACGTCTAAATTGTCAAAAATATTAAAACACGGAAATATAAAAAAGTCAAAAGTATTTGCATACACGCAATATGAAGCAGGAACCAATATATACCTCTATACCTCTATAGCCTAGGCATTCTAGGTAATAACGTCTAGGCTAACATTTATCTAAATACTAAAAACTTATTATTTTTTGCATAATATCTTGTTTTGGGTCTTGGCTTTGTTCAGACGGCATTTTTATATTTATTTAAAACAAAGAGAAGTCAGGTATGCTAATTATTTTAATTTTTGTTTTAATCTAGTTTTTTTAATTCAGTCTAGATTACCTTCTAGATTTTTAGACGATCGACACTGCTATAATATTAATTACATCCACCAATATCGCATTTATTTGTTCTTAATAGGTCGGTATAGTTTGGTTCATTCCTAGTAGTAATCCCCAAAAAAACCTAATAATACTTTGCCCGACTTTTCACTATTTATGTTATGAGACCCATGTAGTAGAGGGTGAGCCTATTGCCATATACCGGGCACAATTCCAGACTCCGTGCTACTACTGAGATTTAAAAAAAACCCAGTAATACTTGGCTCAACCCAGGAATCGAACTGGGACCCCTTGCACGGCAGTCGCACTAACGACCACTCGGCTAATGAGACAGTCAACCTGCTCAGTAGCATGTATTATAATTTCCTTAATTAAACTGTCAAATACCAAGCGGTCACCGGTGACCGCAGCCTATTGTTCTATAATTGTGTCTGCGAAACCGGTACTCGACGAGTTAACTAATTAGATACACGACTCGGCAATAGAACCCAATCCTTCACGCTTATCAGTCATGCATACGACCGTTATATATACGTACAAGTAACCAGTATTATAAACAAATATATAAGCGAATAACTGAACCTGCCGGTAAGGTGGCCTTGTAGTGATTTTTATGTAAATATTATGATAATACATCATAATATTTACGATATATATATACGATACAATACATTACATACAAATATATCATTTTACTTCAATCGTTATATCACTACATATCAAATGTTATATTTTATATATACATGTACCCTTAACCGACGAGCATGCATGAAAAGATTGATGACTGTTGATGAAAAGTCAAAGTCAAAATCATTTATTTCAATTAGACCAGAATAGCACTCTTGAACGTCAACAAAAAAAAAAGTGAAGCTATTTGCTCATCCCAAGGTGTAGATTCCTATGGAGAAGAACGAGCAAGAAACTCCATAGGTTACTCTTTTTCAATCAGGTTCACAATACAATTTACTAGTTACATAGTTTTGCTGTTTGGATTGTGCGAGAACAATGTAACACTAAAATCCAGTCAAAGTGATCAAAAAATAAAATAACCTTAAGGACAATAAAATAATACAGTCTGGAGCTGACCAGTCCATTTGACGGCGCCCGTTCACGAACATGACACAGATGAAAAACATGATGAAGCGAAAGAGATATGTAGGAATCGTAGTAATTGGCGTTCCCTAGTCTCTGCTTACCCCCATGGGAGACGGCGTGAAGTTATGTAGGTATGTATATACATGTAATATGCAGAATAATACGGGAATAAATAACGCACAATTTTGATTTATCTAAAACAAAAAGTTCAATGTTATCATTAATTTTAACACATAAATCAATTAAGATCAACCATGTAGAGGTACACATTACTACTACTAACCTAAAACAGAAAAATAGACAATTAAAGGATTTAATATTTATAACTTCCAATAATTCAGTAGATCGACAGTGTATTACATTAATCAGCTGAACAATCACTTTAACTTTTCTTATATAAAACTTTAAAACAATTAGAAAATAATTAAATAATAAATTTACCCGAGGGTTTTAATTCCATCCAAAAAAAAAAAAAACGCGGGCTGCTGTCAGCTGTCACTGTCCTACTTCGTGTCAAAGGTCATTCTTGTTAGGCGACGAACACTTTTTTTTTAAGGGGCAAAATAATCGAATGACTGTCGGATGAAGGAGTGTCAGACTCCTACTGACTAAAAACCACCCCGTTCCTTCTCCTACACTTCGACCCGGATCTCCGGTAACCCGTTAGGTTCTCCGCGACAGGCGACGAACACTAGGCTGGTAATAAGGCTGCGCACACACATTATACAAAGCATCTTACATACACATGAGTACTTACATATGTACGTTTACTTATACATTAGCAACCTGACACATGTATTCTTTTAACATTTGGTATGTGTTGATGATAACATAGTGCTAAATAACATGACGTCATACACACCTTTCAACTCGCGAAGACTTTACACATTAATATAAAATTCTCTAATAGGTGCCAGCTCGACCGGAGTGAGACCAGTACCACGGTCTCATAGAAAACCGACATGAGTGAGGTTACCCGAGGCCCAATTACCACCCAATCCTCGAATACCCAACAATCCTCAAATTCCTTTTCCCCAAAATTCCGACAACGCACTTGTAACGCCTGTGGTATTACGGATGTCTATGGGTAGCGCCGATTGCTTACCATCAGGTGATCCGACTGCATGTTATCGTATAATAAGGTCCTATACAGACCTAGGCGCACATATATGTATATGTACAGTGGAAAATATGATACCCTTTTTTCACAACAAATATCATAAGCAGTAAGACCTTCTGTAATGTTCCGCCAATCTTGTCAGACCGCAGCTTTTAGTGTTTCATGAACAAGATGTGTTGCTGCCTTTATTGTTCAGTCCATTTGTGGTTCACTCAATTTGGTACCTTCAACTTTTCATCAGCACTACGAAATGCTCTACGATATAACAGTTGCACTGTGACTAACATTTAATATTTCCTTACTACAGTGTAAATTAAAATAAATAAGGCATTCTTTATATTGTGTTTGTACTCAATCTCATGCGGGTATTATGTTGTACAGAGATGAAATTAAAACAATTTGTCTAACTAGTTGCTGACCTTTTCACAGCAAACTAGGAGTGTTTTTCTAGAACATAGCTAACATAACATAATATCCCTGAGGTGCAAATTACGGCACTAAATGTCACTGTACAATGTAACACTGACTTTTCACTATTTATGTTATGAGTCCCATGTAATAGGGGGTGAGCGAATTGCCATATACCGAGCACGTTTCCAGACTCCGTGTTACTACTGAGGTTTTAACAAACCCGTAATACTTTGCCCGACCCGGGAATCGAACCCGAGACCCCTTGCTCGGCAGTCATACTGGCGACGACGGCAGTCATACGGGATAGTATGTACAAAATGAAACAGTCTATTAATTAATTTATTTATGCAGTCTGTGAAAATGTTGGTTGCAAAACAAAATATTGACGTCGTCTATCATTTTTAACCGACTTCAAAAAAGGAGGAGGTTATACGTTCGGCCGGTATGTTGCTTTTTTTTTTGACGAAACGTACCTACCGAACACAATTTATATATCTACTTATGTATAAATCTAAAACGGTGACCAGACTATGAGCATCTTTTAAGGTTTAGATGACCTAACTTCGACCGTGTAGGCCACCACTTAATTAAGAGACCTACGGAGAGTGGCTGATGATGATAATGGTGGCCATATCTACATATTACATATCTTTGATCTGATATATTTCGTTGTAGGATCCGAGATAAGTTGTTCATGTCCCTGAGTAGCACTGTATTTCTGTGTTCCAATATTTTCTTGGTTGTATCCACTGTAGATCTTGGTTTAAAGAATTCGCAGCGGTTTCAAAATGTTAAGACGGGCTTGTCACGTGACATTATCATTTTAAGTTTCATTTTTCTGCAATTTTCGGTCCAGTTGTAATAAAATACCTATTCACGAAAATACGATTTTTGTGTAAAAAATCAAGGGCTATTTATATTTATGTAAATGTATCTACGTAAGGTTAACTGTAACGAATACATAATAGATAATAAACAATACAATGAAGGTACTTAATGTAGTGTTCAAAAATAAAATTATTTATTACGTATTTTTTATAATTACAATATTGTTTACACTTTAAATATTATCTATGCGGAATTGAAATAAAAAAAATGTAGCGAGCGAAGTCACATGGCGTCATATAATGTTGAGTACGAACTGACAACGATGTGACGTGTATTTTTTTTTATTTATGCGTCATATAGACTAGTCAGTGCCATGCTATTGCTCATGCCATTTTGTCTTACTGATATGAAACTATTTGTCTATTTTTAATATTTTTTTTAATTAAGC
This sequence comes from Spodoptera picta, assembly GCA_038387885.1. Taxonomy (NCBI): domain Eukaryota; kingdom Metazoa; phylum Arthropoda; class Insecta; order Lepidoptera; family Noctuidae; genus Spodoptera; species Spodoptera picta. Next base: position 116,802 of record JAZHFQ010000743.1, on the reverse strand, counting down.
TAGTAATTATTTCTATCAAATCAAATCAAATCAAATCAAATCAAATCAAATCAAATCAAATCAAATCAAATTTATTCGCAAAAACATGTGTATACATACACACACACGCAGGTGCAAGTATGTAGGATGATAAAAAATAGTTGCACTTAATACATGTTTACCACTTGTCATGGCATGCAAATTTTTAGTAAGTAATAATCATATTATCATCGTTAAATATTTATAAATGTCAAATAAAATTGTATGTAGGTAGATATCAAAATTAAAATTATTAATACAGTTATATCATAATTAAATTCGTACAATATGTCACACTCATAGCAAGAATCACATAACCAATGAAACAATCACAACCAATAAAATAATCATAATTTACAAAATAATAATAATAGCCATGTTCATCATCATTCTTAAATGACACAGTCATCCGACTGAAGTAAATTCAATCAAATAACTGTGTCATTCAAGAATTCGGTGACACTATAGTAGACCTTCTGTAATAAAAAAAGTCTAAGCTTTCGCTTGATATGGTTGGCACCTAGTTCTCTCCATGATTTTGGCAATTTATTAAATATTACAGGTGCCATGCAAAATACATTTCTGCGCATAAGCGCGGTCTTACAAGGATGAAGACAAAGTTTTGTGTAATCACGCCTGTTGCGCTGAGTTTTATCCTCAAGACGCGGAAATAAATGAGAATTATATTTAACAAATAAAACTATTTCGAGAATGTATAACGATGGCATTGTAAGAATCCTATACTGTCCAAAGTGGGGTGCGGTGCCAGAAGACCTCCCCGTGGTGCACCCTGGGTGCGGGCGACAGTCTCCCTAGCGGGGGTGATAGGGTTGGAGTGACTGTCGCCCGCAGCAGACTTCTGGACTGGGCGGGCGAACCCGATAGGGTTCTGGAGGCGGCGGGCTGTGTGCTCATGGCCTGCGCTTCCGTGGGGCGTTTCTCCGCCTGTCTCTCTGATTAGCAGAGAGCGTGGCGGAGAGGCAAGGGCGGTGCTCGTTGTGCACTCACCCTGCCAGCGAGCAGCATCGGGACACAAGCTGTCCCCGATTGCAGCCGTCGATATCGTAATCCGTAAGGAGGTCACGGTCACGTTTTGTGACTCTGAACGGGACGAGGGTCTTGGCTTGGTCGCCCGGACCGCGAGGAAGATAACCTCTATAAAAAATTCCTCCAATACTAAGTTCTGGTGCGCGGCGAGAGTATGCATGGCTGAGGAGTAGTGTCAGTCGCGAGCGCACCCCCAGCTAGGGGACCAGTGGAACCTCTAGTTGGGAAACAAATTAACACTTACCCAGGTACAGGGGGCACTGCCTGGGTGGACCGATTATTTCCCCCATACTCGTGGGAACTATATGGATAAGTTGAATTTATATAAAAAACCACATACGGAGGAGGAGAGTGCGGGTGAGCTCTGCTCGCCTGCGGTAGAGGGAGAAGGGGGCCCAAGTGGCTCCGGGACTCGTGGTGAGGCGCTGGACTCGTCCAGCAGGCCCCACACACGGGAGTCCAGTCGGAGGGGGTCGGACTCAGAGTCCGACACAACATTAGCGGAGCGGCTGAGCGTGAGCTCGAAAGGCTCACGCCGCCGCGCGACGGGGACGTTCAAACGCCCCAGGCTGGAGGAGGACAGTTTGTCCCCGTCCTCCGGCGCTCAGGAGGCGCCTCCCCCCAAGGTCCCCACGGCAGCGCGGGGTAGGGGCGGCAAGGGCAGTGGTCGCCGGAAACCGGCACCAGCTGCCTGCGCGGAGTCAGCCGAACAGTTGGCCGCGGAGGGCAGGGCTCTCTCAAGCGCTGTCCGTTCGGAGTCCTCTGCGGCCGAGATGTCCGGCGTGGAGGTGTCGGAGGGCGAGCGCGGCTCTGAGAGCGAGAGCTGCTCCGGGGGCCTCCAACAGGCCATTACGGCGGAGCTCTACAAGCTGGCGATGGGGAAATCCCAGCCGGTTAGGTTCCGCCTCCTCAAGGCGGCGGCGGCCACAATAACGGAGGCGGCCTTGGAGCAGTGTGCGGAGGGGCACTCCGGCCCAGCAGGCTGGGGTTGCGGCGGCGGCGGCGGAACCCGCCCCGCAAGCAGAGGACGGCGGCGGGTGGCAAATCGCCGGCGAGGCGAGGAGAGTCGCCAAGGAGGGCCGGAAGCGCCGAAAAAAGGCGCAGCGGCAACGACGGCAGCAGCAGCGCAGGGAGAAACGCGCTGCTGCCTTGCTCCTCACCCCTAAGACCGCGGCTGTAGTAATTACACTGCAGCCCGAGGCGGTCAACAGGGGCGTTACGTATGGCGACGTCCTCGCCAAATTAAAGGGGGCGGTGACTCCTGCGGAGTTCGGGGCCCCGGACGGGTTCGCGGTCAAGGTGACCGCTACCGGAGCCCGTCTTTTGGAGGTCCCCGGCGCGACCAGCGGCCCATCGGCCGACGCCCTGGCCGAGAGGCTTAGGGCGTGCCTCGGTGCGGACGAGGCCCGCGTGTCCAGGCCCACCAAATGCCTGGATGTCAGGATCTTGGGCCTGGACGACTCCGTAACGGAGACGGAGGTGGTGGCCGCTGTGGCGAGGACGGGAGGGTGCCCTGCTGACCAAATCAAGGCAGGCGCCATCCGCCCGGACAACTCGGGGCTGCGCACTGTTGTGGTCAGCTGCCCCGTCACAGCGGCCAAGAAGCTGAAGGAGGGCAAAAGGCTCTTGGTGGGATGGGTCTCGGCGCAGGTCAAGCTGCTCGAGACCCGGCCTCTGAGGTGCTACCGCTGTCACGTGGGGGAGCACGTGAGCGTCAAATGCACCTCGGAGGTGGACCGCAGCGACTGTTGCTTCCGCTGCGGTCGGCCCGGTCACAAGGCCGGCTCGTGCTCCGCCCCGCTGCACTGCAATGCATGTGCGGCGGCTGGCAAGCCGGCCAATCACCGGGTCGGGAGCAAAGGCTGCTCCCCTCCCGCTAAACCCAAGGGCAAAGGTAGGCCCTCCGCCGCCCCTGCCGTTTCCGCCGCCGCCGCCGCCACTGCCACCGCAGTCGCCGCTGCCGCCACTGAGGAGGTCGGAATGGACTGCCAATAATGGCCCCATTCCGCCTCCTCCAGGCGAACATCAACCACTGCGCCGCTGCTCAGGATCTCCTGCTCCAGAGCATGGCGCAGTGGTCGATCAATGTCGCCGTGGTCTCCGAGCCGTACTTTGTCCTGCCCAGGGATCACTGGGTGGCGGACCTGGACGGCTCGGTGACCATCATCTCGTCGGCCGCCGCCGGTACCCCGACTCTTGAGGCTGCTCAAAGAGGCCGGGGTTGTGTCGCAGCACGGTTCGGAGAGCTCGCTGTGGTGGGCGTGTACTTCTCTCCGAACCGAACTCTCGCCGAGTTCCACAACTCCTTGAGGGAGTTGGTCACCGCCGTCGTCGGGTTCCGTTCCCTCCCCGTGCTCGTCCTCGGGGACTTCAACGCCAAAAACTTGGCTTGGGGTTCCCGGTTCACCGACGTCCGGGGTAGGATGGTGGAAGACTGGGCCCTTGAGACGGGCCTAGTCGTCCTGAACCGGGGTTCTGTCCCCACGTGCGTGCGGATGCAGGGCGAGTCGGTGGTGGACATCTCGTTCGCAGCCCTGCTCTGTCACCGCGTATTGTTGACTGGCGCGTCATGGAGGAGGTGGAGACGTACTCCGACCACCGGTATATCCGGTTCGACGTCTCCGCCGAGTCCGCAGACCCGCCGGTCAGACAGGCCCCATGTGGCCCGCGTTGGGCGCTGAAACAGCTGGACCGGGAGCTGCTCCTGGAAGCCGCCATCGTGCAGGCCTGGGTGATACCACCGGTCAGGCCTGCCGACATAGACGATGAGGCCAAGTGGCTCCAGGACGCCATGTCCAGGATCTGTGACGTGGCGATGCCCCGGATCCGGTCGAGGCAACAAAAGCGCCAGGTGTACTGGTGGTCGCAAGAGCTAGCAGCTCTACGCAAGGCGTGCACTGCCGCGCGACGCCAGTACACTAGGCACCGCAGGCGCCGCATCCGTCCTCCTAATGCGGAGGCGAGAGAGGCGGAGTTGTACGAGGGATACAGGGCGGCCAAGGCCCTCCTCAAGGTGGAGATATTGCGGGCCAAGGAGGAGGCCCGCCGAGAGATGCTGGGGACTCTGGACAGAGATCCGTGGGGACGCCCGTACCGGATGGTACGCGACAAGCTCCGCGCTTGGGCTCCCCCGCTCACCCAGAGTCTCCGGCAAGAAGTCTTGGAGGAGGTGATTGGCACCCTGTTCCCTCGACTGTGGAGGGGGTTCACCCCTCCGTATATGACTCCGCCCCCTGCGGTGCCCGACGCGGGCTACAGCGACGACGACGACGACATCGTCCCAGAGGTGACCGAGGCAGAATTGAGAGCGGCGGTGCGCCGGATGGGCGCCAAGAACACCGCCCCAGGACCCGACGGCCTGCATGGCAAGGCATGGGTCCTGGCCTCAGAGGCTCTCGGGCCTCGATTGATTGGTCTCTACAGCGCATGTCTGGAGAGAGGCCAGTTCCCGCTTCTCTGGAAAGCGGGAAAACTGGTCCTCGTGCGGAAGACGGGGCGCCCTGCGGACTCTCCGTCCGCGTACCGGCCCATAGTGTTGCTCGACGAGGTGGGGAAAGTCTTCGAAAGAATCATTTCGAACCGCCTCGTCGCGCACCTGACGGACATTGGGCCGGACTTGTCGGACGGCCAGTTCGGCTTCCGCAGAGGGCGCTCCACGGTGGACGCCATCATGCGCGTTAGAGACCTCACGACGGGGACTGCAGTGTCCAGGGGTAAGGTCGTAGTGGCGGTGTCTCTGGACATCGCCAACGCCTTCAACTCCCTGCCCTGGAGTTGCATCTTGGAGGCACTCCGATATCATCGGGTGCCTACCTACCTCCGTCGTGAAATCGAGGCTTACCTGACGGACAGGTTCGTCAGCTACCCCGGTCACCGGGGCGAGTGGAACCGGCGAGAGATGTCACGCGGTGTTCCACAGGGTTCGGTTCTGGGGCCGCTCCTGTGGAACATCGGCTATGACTGGGTGCTGCGCACCGACCTCCCGAACGGCGTTAGCACAATATGCTACGCCGACGATACGCTGGTGCTAGCGCACGGGAGGTCACACCAGGCGGCGGCCGACTTAATGGCGACAGCGGTTGCGACAGTCGTTGAGAGAATCCGGCAGTTGGGACTCGAGGTGGCGCTCCACAAGTCCGAGGCCATGTGTTTTCATGGCCGCGGGAACGCGCCACCTCCGGGTGGGTCCCAAATAACGGCGGGAGGAGTTACCATCGACGTCGAGACGACGATGAAGTACCTAGGACTCGTCCTCGACAGTCGGTGGAACTTCATAGAACACTTCCGACGTTTGGCCCCAAAGTTGGAGAGGACGGGGGCTGCGTTTAAACGCATCCTCCCCAACCTCGGGGGCCAAACGCCTCCTGCCGGAGGTTATACGCCGGGGTCGTGCGGTCCATGGCCCTCTACGGCGCCCCTGTTTGGGCGCCAAACCTGTTGCGGCGTCCCGCTCGGACGCTGCTCATGGCACAGAGGGTCATGGCGATCCGAATGATCCGCGGATACCGCACGATCTCTGGGGAGTCGGCGAACCTCCTTGCCGGATTACCGCCGTGGGATCTGGAGGCGAAGGTGCTCGCGCGCGTGTACGGCATGCGCGCGGAGGCACGTCGCCGGGGCGAAACCCCGCTGCCGCGCCAAATAGGTGCGTGCCGGGATGAGCTCCGGCGCGATCTCATGGCGGAATGGCAGCAACGACTGTCGCAACCGAGGGCTGGGCTCGCTGCCATCGCAGCGGTAAGTCCCCTCTTTGAGGAGTGGCTTGAGAGACGCTACGGCGTCCTCACCTACCGCCTGACGCAGGTCCTCACCGGACATGGAAGTTTCGGGAGGTACCTGTGTCTGATGGGGCGGGAGGAAACGCCCGGGTGTCATCACTGCGAGGACCGCCCTGAGGACACGGTGGAACACACGGTGGGAGAATGCCCTTCGTGGGCTGAGCACCGCCGTGTCCTCAGGGAAGTGATCGGCGATGGCGACCTCTCGCGTCCGGGCCTAGTGCAGGCCATGATGCGGAGCGAGGGGGACTGGGATGCCGTCTCCTCCTTTTGCGAAGCAGTGATGCTAGCTAAGGAGGAGGCGGGACGCGTGAGGCAGCGAAGCGCTGCCTCCTCGCAACCCAGCCATCGCGAAGGACACACCGGGCGTCGGGGATCGCGAGACGATCTCCGGCCACCGTAAGCGCGGGCCTGCGGACGGCGAGCATGGGTGGCTCCCCGTCCGACCAGAAACAGACCCGAGCGTACGGCGCGTCGCGTTCCGCGCGCGCCTCAAAGAGCCATCAGACCACCACAGATGGGGCCCAATACGGCCGATGCCGATTCGGAGTCGCGGAGAACCTAACGGGTAACCGGGGCTCCGGCTCGACGTGCAGGAGAAGGAACGGGGTGGTTTTTAGTCAGTAAGAGTCTGACACTCCCTCCCGCCTCACCCAGGCGGGAGAAGTCATTCGATGATTTTCCCCCCTTAAAAAAAAAAAAAAAAAAAAACTGTCTAAAGTATGGCCTGCAACTATCAGTAACTTTAAGTGGGAATATTAGTTGAAGAAGAATGATTACGCAAAATGAAACCCTTAATTAGCAAGTATGTAGGTACTAATAACTACATCATTAAAGTGACTCAGCACTTAGTTAAATGAATGGCAATTAGATAATTATTACAATTAACAGGAAGGAAAAAATAAATAGAACAAAATGAGAAACCAAAGTCAAATTACAAACAGGGCGCAATATATTTTTCACTCGATTCCTCGGCGACGGACGCGCGGACATACGGAGCTGTGGTGTGTATATAGAGGTACATATGTCATATAGATTAGTTTATTTGCGAAGGTGCTCCGGTCAGTTGATAACATGGCGTCGAAACGATTTAACACGTTTAAAGTAGTTCTCGCATCCTTGGCCGTGGTCGCGGTCGGGTACGTCGTGCGGTCACCATGGCTGCCCATACGGAGGGAGATCAAAGCGTCACTCGGGTATCCGAAAGACTCCCTTCTCAATTTCACCGAGCTCACCGCGGAGTACGGGTACATGTCCGAGGAACATGAGGTAGTCACCGACGATGGCTACATCCTCACCATGTTCCGCATCGTACAGGCGAGGAACTGCCATCAAAAGAAGCGATCACCACCAGTACTGCTAGTGCATGGCCTGCTGCAGAGCTCCGACTCCTTCATAGACTCAGGACCGAATGCTGGACTGGCTTACCTGATTTCTGATGCGTGCTACGATCTCTGGCTGGGCAACGTCAGAGGAAACTACTACTCCAGGGGCCATATACGTCTGGACCCTGACAAAGATTCCGAGTACTGGAAGTTTTACATCGACGAGATCGGGTACTACGATATACCAGCAATGATAGATCATGTACTGGAGCATACAGGGTTCGATAAGTTGAACTATATCGGATTCTCGCAAGGCTCCGGGACCTTCCTAGTGATGTGCTCTGAAAGACCTGGTTATTGTGAAAAAGTGCAACTATTGATCGGTCTAGCTCCAGCTGCCAGACAATTTAACACAAAATCAAAACTATTTAGAGCTGTAACACAAGCCTTTGAAGTATTAGAAGGACAACTGGAGAGTTATGGTGTTGTAGAAATATTTGCTAAGGGTTCATTAAGTCAAGAGTTCGTCGCTTTCTTCTGTCAACTGTCAGATTTAACTGAGCAGCTGTGTGAGCAGGTTCTGGACGTTTTCGACTATGTGCATTCCTCTCATTTGGGTTCAATTACAAATGAGACGACGAGGAATTTATACGGACACTTCCCCGCGGGGACATCGCTGCATAATATGGCGCGGTATGGACAGAGTATGAAGAGTAGAAGGTTCGAGAAGTTCAACTACGGCAAGGAGAAGAACTTGGTGCTGTATGGTAGTGAGGAGCCGCCGAAGTACAATCTCAGTGCGGTCACGGCTCCATTAGTTTGTATTTACGGTAGTAACGATGGTTTAGTAGACACTAAAGACGTGGAGTGGCTCGTGAAGAAGCTACCGAATGTGATAGAGTCTATGAAAGTGGAAGACCCTAACTGGAACCACATGGACGTGACGTACAGTCAGTACACCAGTGATACTATATTCCCTAAGATAAATGAGTATTTATTAAAATATACGAGTGATTAGTGACATTGTGTTTGATTGAAATTGTTCCTGAGTAATTAAATATCAATAAGTGCCGTGACAACAGGGGTATTAGCCCAATTTTCTTTTTAATATTAATTAACCTTCATTGTAAATTGTTATTCGGTCGTTTGGAATGTTCTATTAGTTTCCATTCACGAAATTACAAACATTGAAAAAAAAAACGAAGTGTAATGTTATTAAAAAACCGATGACTGTTGAGGAAACGAAAGAGGTATGTACGAATCGTAGCAATTAGCAGTCCATAGTCCCTGCGTACCTCCATGGGAGACAGGCGTGAGGTTATGTATGTAAGTAATGTAAGGTCTAACAATTGTAGTTTTAATAAAAAAAACGAAACAATGAGTTGCTTAACTGTATTAGAAGTTCTAACAGTTGCGAAAAAAGTTTTTTTAAACTTAAAGAATAGTATTTTATATATACCTCTATACTGAGACGAAATGGCTTTGAAATATTTAAGTGATTGAGAGGTTGCATCCTAAAGGACATTGGAAGGAATATTATCGACAGACGAACCAATTATATAAGTACCTGATTTATAAATAATTAGTCATTTAGCCGACCATTTTAACGGTGTTTTTACACGTGGAATATATAGCGTCACAATATTTAATTGTTGTCTAGACGGTATTTGTTTTTTATCTACTAAAAACCAAAAAACTGTAATCGAATGATTTACTTCTAGAACCAACCAACTTTTTACTAACTTTCCGCCTGCAGCTTCGCCCGGTTATATGAGGATATTTTATATCCTCCTCTATAATCTTAACCATCTCCATACAATTCTTTATGTTAAAAAACTACTACTCTCATTGAGTTCTCATGAAGTTATTTATTTAAGATGTTTGCAATATCGCAATTTGAATTCTAAATGCGGTGTCATTAATTAATGACTGATAATTATGATATATGTGTTATATAGTTCATTATATATTGTGTAGTTAAGGTAATTTAAACGTAATTAAAAATATATTGTGATATTTTTTATGGAATAAGCCGGTAAACGCGCAGACGGATCACCTGGTGGTAAGCAATTAGATACACGGAATTCCAGAGGCGCTACAAGTGCGATACTGGGCTTTTGGGGATTAGGAATTTGAGGATTGTTGGAGATTCAGAGATTAGGGAGAATCGGGAAGGGATAATTGGGCATCCACATTATATTGTTCGCTGTTGGATTGCTTCAACGAAAAGTTAAAACAAGAAAACAAACGATTGTCACCAATTGTGGTGAGGAAGCCCTTATCACACATCTGTTACTATTCCAGACTCAATTTGTTACAACTATATATTTTCACACCATTTTATAGCATGTTACTATAACAAAATAATTTATGTTATTGAGTCCACGAATATTCTTAACTAATTATATATTTTAGTAGAAAATAAATTTCAATGTGCCGCCCGCGTGCTCATACTCTGTAGGTACTTTAATTTTAAGTTATCATGTTTTCTCATAATATCTTAAGTGAATTGTATTCTTTCTATGACAAATAAATAAATCAGAACATTATGAATGTACCAGACTTATGAAATGTCCCTCAGGAATAAATGTGTATGTGAAATAATGTATCTATTGGTATTATCACGGGTATTTTTGCCATACATGTATATACGAATACATAATAGGTGTCTTCTCTACACACGTCAGTACGTCAGTATATGCGTATATATGTTGCACTAATCATAGTCCACTTCCTAGTGAATAATACATTAATTACATATTCTTATTTTTTGTGTTTATTCATTATCTACTTATTTCTATTTATTTACGTAATCACATTTGTGACAATGTAACTTTTGTTATATTACTGGAATGTCTTTGTTTTCTTTATTTACATCATTATATAGGAGTATTCTATACAAAGATAGTCTCTATGAAATAGTGAATAGAGATCAATTTACAGTGCGATACATTTTTGTTACGTTGAAGGGTGAAAATGATAATTATAGATTGTCTTGTTATTAATGTAATATTTCAATACAGGTCAGTTTTAAAGGTCATCTGTATCTAATAATAATATAATTAACATAAAAATGCACTTTAGTCTTTGATTATTAATAAAAACTGTAGAATATAAATACTTCAATTATATTATTGGTCAAATGGGTCGAGCAAAGTACATGAGGTTTTAAACGATTTTAAAACAATCTAAGAGCACGTAGTCTAGAACTGTGATTACATAGGATTCATATAACAATTGTTATAAAGTAGGTATTCAGCCTACCCGCTTTGGCTTCAAGGCTTCTTAGATATCACATTCAAGTATACAAGAAACTGCATCTAGAATATCTTAATTACTCAAATGAATTATATTTTTATTCAAAAACTTTTTAATTACTCAAATGAATTATATTTTTATTCAAAAACTCGAACAATCTAGAGAACAAATTAAAATTTTGCAAAAATGTGAACTTTTTAATTATCTAAGGTCGGGTATACCTGACTCTATTAAAAACGTGTTGAAGAACACGGAAACGTAAAATATTATTATATAATAAAAAAAATGTATAACATACTAAGCGGCAAGTTTTTTTTGTGCGAAAAACTTTGTAATTTTTTTTTATACAATGTAAATCAAAAATAATATTACTTAGTTGTCTAGCCGGTTGGCTAAGACACCAGTTTTTTTTATTCGCGCCAGTCGGGTCTGGTTTCAAATGAAGTACATTTTGATCTTTATAATTTTGAAAACAGAGTTGTAAATCTATTGAGGATATTTTGTATCTTATTACCGTTTGTGTATCTTGTACCTATTTGTGATATACATAAGATAATGTTCTTGCAACCATTAGACTTCCTAGACGACATATAATTGATATAATTACTTAGGTTTAGAGATTAATTGTCGTTTATACATATATAGTGCCATAAAATAATATCATAAAATGTAAGTTAAATATTAAATTGGCTTGTACATGTCATATTTTATGGGTATAATCATAATTATATTTATAATGGGTTTTGCAATAAACTTGACTTATTACAATAAGGATGACAGGGTATGAAAATTAAAAATCTAATTAGGACGTCAGTTAGATAATGAAAAAATATTAGTCACGTAATTTTTTATTTTGTCGAATACTTACATAAAACGAATCAAAGTTTTGGAGTGGGAGCTAGGTATGTCATTTTTGAATATAAAACGTACGCAAAAGTAACTGGGTTTTTATAAATTCTCAGTAGTAGCACGGAGTCTGGAATGTGCGCGGTATATGGTAATAGGCTCACCTTCTATTACATGGGACTCATAACATAAATACTTAGTGAAAAGTGGGTGTTACATTGTACAGTGGCATAATGTACACCTCTGCCTACCACTTCGGGGATAAATGGCGTGATGTTATGTTATGTACAAAAGTAGCGTCCCGCGATATTTCAAATCAATATGTCGTCGAAAGTATTTGTTTTGGTAGGAAAATAAAAAATATGTGTAATGTTTTTAAATAATCTGACAAACGAATATTAAAGTAGGTGACTACATCTACCTTAATACAATACTTGTTTTCATGGAGGTTTTTATCGTTGTGTGGCTAAATGTCAATGCAATGTCAAAACTAAAATAATGCAAAAACCGAAACGTCGAATTTTTTCAAATTAGGTAAATGATTATTTACAAATAAAATACTTTAACATACACTTAGTTTACATAATACACCTTGACTGTAGATCAATTTAATAAAAATACGAGAAAAATATCAGTTAAAAATGGCATTAAGTATGAATATTTTTTTAATATAAACTAAGTTTAGAGAAACCTACTTTAACACCCTCTGTTTTGAAGTCAGTCAATAAATAAAACTACTAAAATCTCCTACAAAGTATAACAATCACTTTTCTGATAACAGCATCAAAATCGGTTCAGCTAATCGCGAGAAAACGCGTATAAACATACATACAATGACATATAGGTCAAACTGAGAACCTCGTTTTTTGCAGTCGGTTCAAAGTATTATAGTGTAAAAACCAGTAGGTACTAGACATGTATAAGTACCTTGCATATACAATTACCTCGTGTTCAAAATGTTCTACCGGATTCCAAAAACAAGTCTCTTTTAAAAAAAAATTATTGATTTGATATGTAGTCGGAATAAGACTATATGTCCACGTTAGAAAATAACATCAACAAGTGTGTTCAAATGTGGGAGAGCCATGCTTCGGCACGAATGTACCGGCTCGATCGGAGTGATACTATGGCCGAGCAGAACGCTTGTGTTGTGTTTCGTCGTATGAGTGAGGTTGTCCTCCCCAGTCTCCCCAATCTTTGAATCCCCCACAATCCTTAAATTCCCAAAAGGCCGGAAACGCACTTGTAACGCCTCCGGTGTTTCAGGCGTTACATGGCGCTGATTGTTTACCATCAGGTGATGAGTCTGCTCTTTTACTGGCTTATACCATAAAAAAAACAAATGACGTCTCTTGCCTTGGCTGAGGCGAGAGGGAGTGCCATACTCCATAATGACTAAAACCCACCCTGTTCCTAATCTTGCTTCGATACAGAGCCCTAGTAACCCGCTAGTTAACCAAATACCTGATGTAATAATATACATATCTGGCCCCCTTTCGGGAAATACCTAAATGGTGTTATGTTCGTTATAAATGTTGCCATAATCATAGTGATCATTTAATTATGGTTCACTAATAAATGATACAATAGTGACTTTATCACATTATTATCAGGTATGTAACAGTGACCGCGCGATGGCCGCGTTAGCTAATAACTTGGTCAGTGTCCGCCATTGTTGCGTTATCTCTAGCAATCAGTTTGTAATCGATATTTTAATCATTGGTCCAATTGCTTTTATACCTCGTAGGTTTTGTGTGTTAGAATTCTTTCTTTTTCATATTTTTCATTTACAGAAGTAGAATAAAGATACAATGGAAAGAAAAGATTTTAATGAGTTTTTAGTTTCAGTATGGTAGTTTAGTTGTACGTGTTTAGGGAATTTTTTTATTAATAATACTACTGGAAACAAGGGAGATAATTAGTTAAACCTGTTCATTAGTTAATCTTTTGAAATTGAAATTAAACAAACTTTTATTTAACTATGTTCTGAAATGCTACTTAAGAACTTCGTTGAAATTAAAGATAACTTTGAGCGGTCATCAAACCTATTACCTATTGCAGCGGAAGTAAGTATATAATTATAAAAGAAATTAAATATCTTTGGTGATAATAAAAAACAAAAAGTCAAAGACATTTCTTGTGCAAAATTATAGATACAAAAATATTTTTAACACGTTGAACGTCATGGGGGACAGCATGTGGGCCACGATAGGATTTGCCCTCAACAATAATATGTCGACAGACAAACGCATAAGAAAAAAAAATAGTTTTTTTCCTTACACTTAACACAGACATGCGATTTTATACTAGTAATGATATAACAGTAAACTTATATGCGCTATAATTACCTATTTCTACAATAAAATACATGGCAAAATACACTACAATCTCTTCTGAATGCGGTTCACAGTTAAGTGTAAACAATTTGAAGGTTAGTGCGCGATTAGTTTAAACCGATTAGGTCATAATTGGCAGTCGGTATGTAACACTCAGTGAGGTCAAGTTCAAGATTACAACCCAGTGTCAATGGTATACGTAAACAAGTTTATATATAAAGTAAGTAGGTATGTATGTACATGGATGTACTGTCGCAAAACAAGTAAGTATATACATGTATATTTTTTGCAAATACTGTATGGAAAATTGCTATGTGTAGTAATTATGTAGGCACCTATATCATGGTGGGGCATTGCAGTTTAACTCGTTGAGTACCGTCTTTGTAGACACAATTATAGAACAATAGGTTACGGTCACCGGTGATCGCTTGGTGTTTGACAGTTTAAAGGGTTCAAAGTAAGTGAGTTTACTAACTAAATCTTAAACCTGGAGATTTTGGAAAATTTATTTTTTATAGGTGATGGGCCGACGTTTGTCAATCTCGCCTGATAGTTAGCGATGTTGCGGACTACGATAGAGCACGTCGTTCCAAAAGCAACCTATTCACTCGGGCCTTGAAGACACCCAGGTATACCCTTCACGAAATGTGAGTCTGTGGAATCTGGCAAAATTCCACTCCTTATCAGTACGCACGCGTATCTTTTATATATTCAGGGTATGCATCGCTTACAGTACAGTAGTGGACTGTCACTTGGCTGTTGGTGGTCGTAAATATATTTGTGTTCATAAATCTCTTGTTAGAGATCCAAATAAAACACAAAGTGTTCATTGTAGTATGTAAAATGGTCCTCACTATAGGCTGGTCTTATATTATTGTATTATGTACGTCGTTGTACTTGTAATTAATTACAAAAAAAGTAAAAAATAAAAAAACAACTTTAATTATGTAGGTACTTAATTGTACCAGGCTATATGTATATATCATAATATTATATATCTTATAAATGCGATTATATCTAGAAGATACTAACAGGTACCGTGACCTTGAACATGCGAATATGTGTGCAAATAATCAAAATTTCATTTAAAATTCACAAAATATGCAAATCACTCCCAGGAACTAGAAAATAAACTTCTTCGTAAAAATCTAAAAAGTTGTTAAACTGGTTTTCGAAAAATATATACCAAAATGTTTTTTAGATACAGTTAAGGAAGTTTACGTATTTATTTATTTGAATTAATATAAAACATTAGGTGTCTGTTACCACATTTATTAGTATTAGAGCAATTTTTAACACTCACACTAAAGCACCAATATAAAAAGAAAGAGGTATATACGACTCACTCTAAAATACCAATAACTTAACATTCAATCACAATCATTGCTGGTCATATACAACAACATAACAACATCAATCTAACAGAACCTTCAATGTATATCAAAGTGATTGATATTACCTTGTATATGCGTATATATTAGAGCGGTCAAGTTCAATGTACGAATTGGCCGGGCGACCGAGCTCTGCTTGTAAGGACAAGGTTAAATTATAACGATATAAGGCAAAGTATCATATATACAAGTTCAAGTCTTTAGTTACCTACACGGTTTAGTTGATTTATACGATTTAGTATTATTTTATCTATGTACTAGCTTTTACCCGCGGCTTCGCTCGCGTCACAAAAGGATCAAAAGTAGCCAGCGCCATCTATACCAATAATTTCGTTTTCCCTCGAGAATATCAAATTTTTCCGGGATAAAAAGTACCCTATTATTTAATCCAAACTTCTAACTTTACGTCTGCAAAAATTCAAACTATTCATTCGAGAATACCAGCGCAACACCCTGTCGTGCACATGCTGAACTGGTCCCATTTCTTCGCAGTCTTGGAACATGAACATGACGGACAGAAGAAGGTAGTCTGTTTACATAACATAACATCACGTCTTTTATCCCCGAGGGGAGGCAGAGGTGCACATAATAGCACTTAATGCCACTGTACAATGTAACACCCACTTTTCACTATTTATGGTTTGAATCCCATGTAATAGGGGGTGAGTCTATTGCCATATACCGGGCACAATTTCAGACGCCTGCCTTCCACTGAGAATAAAAAAAAACCGAGTGGTTCTTTGTCTGATCCGAGAATCGAATCCAAGACCCCTCGCCCGGGATCACTCGCGACCACTCAGCCAACGACGCAGTCAGACATAGTCTATTTTTAATGGGATATTCCCGCGGGCTCAGCCGCGAGTAAAAGCTAGTTTACATAATCATTGTTATTGTATACAAGATCAAATATTTAGTTGCTTACACGTTTTTATTGATTTGCGCACTTAAGTACAGTTTTTTGTGTTGTTATGTTAATTTATATCAGTTAGTACGTCGGTACACGTTGATTGGAGATTTATATACGCGTCTGTTGGATTTTTTTTTCAAGGGGCGATAGTCATCGAATGACTGCTCCCGCCTGGGTGAGGCGGAAGGGAGTATCAGACTCTTACTGACTAAAAACACCCCGTTCCTTCTCCTGCACGTCGAGCCGGAGCCCCGGTTACCCGTTAGGTTCTCCGCGACTCCGAATCGGTATCGGCCCGGCATCGGGCCCCATCTGTGGTGGTCTGATGGCTCTTAGAGGCGCGCGCGGAACGCGACGCGCCGTACGCTCGGGTCTGTTTCTGGTCTGTTGGATAAGATGCAGTGTCGGTCATTTGATCGAAGCCACTATCGAGCATGGGATCTTGGAGTTGGCTCCTGAAAAAGGAAAGTTTACACTTTACTTTTTTCGTAATGTTGTATTTTTGAGTATTTGGTCTCGTCTAAACTCTTAACATTTGCGTACTATTCCTTTTTTTTAAAAAAAAAATGTTGCTCCACACTAGGATTTTCTCCTGTGTCGTTGGGTGCGTTTACAAACATACAAGTTCACATACACATGACAATAATCTGTGGATCTCACAAAGAGTTGTTTCGTGCGGTAATCGAACCCGCGACACGTTGCACGGCAGCCAGTTACCCAACCTCCGCGCCAACCGTACAGTGATCTGTCTGCGTCTTTAATAATTAGATGATATATTGTATACCTATTAATTATAGTAGGTATATAATTAATTGATTACTTGTAAATTATTTGTAGATGTCGTGGTGGCCCGGAGGTTTAAGACGCCCACTTCTCATGCATGAGGGTGCCAGTTCGAAACCTACCAACGGCAAGTACCAATGTGACTTTTTCCGAGTTATATGTACTTTCTAAGATTATTTAGACATCACTGACAAACGGTGAAGGAAAAACATCGTGAGGAAACCTGGACTTATAATTTCTAATTATAAGTTTGAAATCGCCAACCTGCATTGAGCAAGCGTGGTGATTAATGCTCTAACCTTCTCCGTGTGAGAAGAGGCTTTGCTCAGCAGTGGGCATTTATAGGCTGTTGATGATGAAATTATTTGAACGTGACGAGTCATTTTGATACAGTTCTATACAGTTCTATGATTGTAAGGGTAGCTGACGAAGTTCCGGGGTTTTGTTACAAAAACTTGTTTATATTATAAACAATACATTCTGGAACATTCCCCATATTATTTAACCGATAACTATGGCCATGTAGAGTATGTAGATACATAACATAACATCACGCCTTTTATCCTTGAAGGGGTAGGCAGAGGTGCACACAGAAGTAACACCCACTTTTCACTATTTATGTTATTAGTCCCATGTAATAGCGGGTCCCATGTAATGTAATATCGGGCACATTTCCAGACTCCGTGCTACTACTGAGAATTTTTTAAGAACCCAGTAATACTTTGCCCGACCGGGAATCGAACCCGAGACCCCTTGCTCGGCAGTCGCACTCGCGACCACTCGGCCAACGAGGCAGTCTGTAGTATGTACTAGTCTGAGTATGGAGATATATGTATATTTCTAACAAGCGTAATTAAAAATTAACTTTTTAAATATTTTTTTATCGAAACCTTCGATTTACTTCTTCGATACCTTCTCCGAAGTATGTACTTTAGTACAAATCTATTATACCATCACACAACCATCGACAAAGTAATTCATCATCAACAGCCTATAAATGCCCACTGTTGAGCAAAGCCTCTTTTCACACTGAGAAGGTTTGAGCATTAATCACCACGCTTTCTTAATGCAGGTTGGTGATTACAAACTTAGAGGTATATTTAGAAATTATAAGCCCAGGTGTCCTCACGATGTTTTCCTACACCCTTTGTCAGTGGTGTCTAAGTAATCTTAGAAAGTACATATAACTCGGAAAAAGTCACATTGGCACTAGCCGTTAGTAGGTTTCGTACCCGCACTCTCATGCATGAGAAGTCTTAAACCCACCATGCCATTTCACGTCACGTCGACGAAGTAATTAAACATAATAAATAAAACAATAATTCACACAAAATAATACACGAACAGCGTTCGTTTCATGAACATTTGGTGCCCGGCGCTGAAAGGGCTGAAACCAAGGCATCGTGTGCAGGTTATATCTCTTTCAGTTCACTCCATTAGCCACGAGATACGGCGATATGAGGCGTAATATATTTGTAATGTATTCTAAATGTTATAAGTATTCTTTGTTGCCAAGAGTAGATTATAGGTGATTATAGATATATGAAGTCGCTGCTTTTTTTTTTTTTTTTTTAAGGGGGGAAAATCATCGAATGACTGCTCCCGCCTGGGTGAGGCGGAAGGGAGTGTCAGACTCTTACTGACTAAAAACCACCCCGTTCCTTCTCCTGCACGTCGAGCCGGAGCCCCGGTTACCCGTTAGGTTCTCCGCGACTCCGAATCGGCATCGGCCCTATTGGGCCCCATCTGTGGTGGTCTGATGGCTCTTTGAGGCGCGCGCGGAACGCGACGCGCCGTACGCTCGGGTCTGTTTCTGGTCGGACGGGGAGCCACCCATGCTCGCCGTCCGCAGGCCCGCGCTTACGGTGGCCGGAGATCGTCTCGCGATCCCCGACGCCCGGTGTGTCCTTCGCGATGGCTGGGTTGCGAGGAGGCAGCGCTTCGCTGCCTCACGCGTCCCGCCTCCTCCTTAGCTAGCATGACTGCTTCGCAAAAGGAGGAGACGGCATCCCAATCCCTCTCGCTCCGCATCATGGCCTGCACTAGGCCCGGACGCGAGAGGTCGCCATCGCCGATCACTTCCCTGAGGGCACGGCGGTGCTCAGCCCACGCAGGGCATTCTCCCACTGTGTGTTCCACCGTGTCCTCAGGGCGGTCCTCGCAGTGATGACACCCGGGCGTTTCCTCCCGCCCCATCAGACACAGGTACCTCCCGAAACTTCCATGTCCGGTGAGGACCTGCGTCAGGCGGTAGGTGAGGACGCCGTAGCGTCTCTCAAGCCACTCCTCAAAGAGGGGACTTACCGCTGCAATGGCAGCGAGCCCAGCCCCCGGTTGCGACAGTCGCTGCTGCCACTCCGCCATGAGATCGCGCCGGAACTCATCCCGCCACGCACTTATTTGGCGCGGCAGCGGAGTTTCGCCCCGGCGACGTGCATGAAGTCGCTGCTTAACATAATATAACAAATAAATTCCACATAATTTCCACAACAGTGCATTCTATGAAAAAAGTCTCTCATTGAGATTTTTTGCTACAAATACAAAAACTGCTGAATGCATAACTTAGTAGTTTTAACTGATGTAATAATTCTTTTACGAACTACGTTTAAAAACTGACACCAACTTCCCCATTTTTGGTGTTAATTATTATACCTCTAATACCTAAACCCTTCTCTGATGCGTAACAAACTCTTTCTAGTACAAACCGCACTATCCCATGTTTGTATAGTTGGTGGCCTTAAGTTTGCTCACAGGTTTAATTTATTTTATTTATTTATCTTTATTGGCCCTCCAACAATTGTATACATTATTACATTAAACAACAAACATTTAAATAAGATAACAGTAAAATGTTACAATCGATTACAGGCGAGCACCGATCGATTCGAAATCGATTGTAATTTTAAGATATGCTTATCCACTGATTTAATTATTTTAGTGGGAATTCCGTCAAAACCGATACTATTTGTGTTTCTTAAATTATTTATAATTTTTAACATCTGAATCGGTAGACAAGGTGACATGAACATGGAGTTTCTGTTGTAGCTAATCAATCTGGTAGATTCTTTACCAGCACCAACGATAGGTTGGTTAAGTAAAGTTATGGTAATCTGTGACAACATCGTGAGGAGTGTATTTGTTAAATCTATTATTTTATTCATTCGTGTTATATTTAATATAGTGCTGTTTGTTGTCCTATATAATATATAATGTAATATATAAAAAAATAAAAATAAAACCGCATCAAAATCGGTTTAGCCAATCGCGAGATATTCGCGTACGTGCATACATACAGGTCAAACTGAAACTTGTTTTTTTTTAAATCGGTTCTCAAAAACACCTCATTTTATTAGCCTCAGTACTTTATACAATAGTAGCTAACAGCTATGGGGCGAATGAACGGCCTCTATTCCAAAAGTCGAAATTCCAATAATAGCTTATCTGACTCAGGGATCAAAGCTGAAACCCTTTACTTGGCAAACGAATCAAACACCAAATGTTACAGTTGCGTACAGTGACATCCCGTAGTATACATACATATATTATAATATTTATTGTAAATAAAAAAAATACTTATACATACATTAATGTAACTGCTGTTTTTGTTTACACTGTGACCTTTTTTATTGAGTTGTGTACACATACTTTTCAATCAATATTAATATGACCTGAATAATACAGGCAATGCCCCATATTGAATATAGTATGAGCAGCCACTAGCCAGCCATGCTTGTAATTAAAATGGCGGACGATTACAGACCTTGACACATTTTCTTTTTTTCCAAAAGAAAATAGACTGACAGACGATTATTTGCTCTAGCAATTCATGCAAAAAGTATTTAAGTTAAAATACGAATTCGTCGAAATCCGTTTATTAAATCACTGGCTGGTAACGGCTGTATTGAAAGTTTTGAAAAACGAATGTTTTTTTTTGTATTAAAACTGTTCGCTATGTAGAGGTATATGTACGATTGTAGTGTTTATTATTTTATAGTTTTTACTTCATTAAGAAGGCCTATTTTATCTGTTAGAAAAATGTATAACAAAGTCAAATTTTATTATTTAGACTTTATTTAAATGAAGTGGGAACAATAATCTTTGAAAAACCGTTAGATACAGCAGCTCGTTTGTCACTATTCTCAAAAAAATCTATGTCTTCAATAACATCGTTATGACATTAAACAAGGAAGGAGTTATTAAAACAATCGCAGTGAGGTAGCCACGGTAATTAATATTAAATACAAGACGTTTTTATTGTTAATTTATAAAATTAAAAAAAAGGAAAATATCATGGAATTGCCCGCGGAGATAATTATAAACCAGTTTACAGTTTAATGGTTCTAACAAACGTAGTTATTTTATTATAAAAAGTGTTTAGATGTAGTAGTAGTTAGGTAAGTTTATTACTGTGAATTTAATTATTGAACTTTCGACTTTAGTCAAAACAAGCAAGTTGAAAATCTAATAAAGTAATTTGATAAAAAGGAGTAGGTTGTTCGACTGGCTGTTGTAGGTACCTACCAAGTAGTTTAAAAACGGAATAACATAATTTTCATTTCGTACTTCAATCGAATTGAAACAAAAAATATTTACTCGAAATGGTATAATTCAAAAGTTGAAAAGAAATATTTATTAAGATTTCTCACTTACTTCTTTTCTTATGAAAAATGTTAGAAAATTACACGGCACATTTCATTATAACAATTTTAGGCTGGCAACATAAAACTATTTATTACGCGACCACACAGAAGTACATAGACACATAAAACAAAATGGCGTATTTCATCGCGTCTCCCGCTCAATTTGAAATTAAATTCTCCGTCTCATACAAAAAAGGTTTTATTATTTTTCTCTCATATGACAGCGAAGACCTTTCTTTTATGAAATGTGCTCATATTGTCAATAACGGTACCACTCAAGCTTCGGTTATTAAAGTCAGAGTTATAGAAAACAAGGCATTTTGAGCTGGGAATACCAGAGGCAGGAACAATGCATGGACAACCAGCTTTCTAGGGCCTCCAAATATATTTATGTACAGATATCTGTCCGCCTATTTGCACCCGTGACAATAAGTTATGGTGGAATGCTCATTTAGGTATTGAGTCCCAGTATTTCATCATATTCAGTTGGATTTTGTTCCTATATCCTGAAGGATAAATTGATGTCGTTCTTTTGTGAACTGAAGCCTTAGTACGAGTTTGTTTTACGCTCAAAGTAATCGTAACGAGTACGCGTGCGGCGCTCTGATTGGTTGGTTCATTGGCGCCGGCCAATCAGATTGCCTAATGCGTACTCATTTCGAATACTTTAAACTTATATTAAACTCGTACTAAGGCCTCTAGATTATTGTGTGATGGCTTCCTTTTGACTATTAACTAGCATTGAATAATATATTGATAGAATTAAGAATAGATATACGATACACTTGTTTATTTTGAAAATGGAAAAATGGCTGCTCGGTTTGTGCAGCGGCTAAGTTCTAGTTCTGCAAAAAATTGCTTTGTGTCTTATTCTTTTATGTTTTTGTACCTCTAATAACACCGGGACGCGGACAGGAGAAAGTTCTGTTGATGGAATAATGTATATATTAAAATATTTAGTTCAGTGGTCCCATTTTTAATTGCTTTAAACAATTTATGTGATTGTCACTGCAGCCAACGTGATAGCGTCTTTAATGAATTACTAAGCTTCCTTGTGAACCTAGGACTCGTCCTCGACAGTCGGTGGAACTTCATAGAACACTTCCGACGTTTGGCCCCAAAGTTGGAGAGGACGGGGGCTGCGTTTAAACGCATCCTCCCCAACCTCGGGGGGCCAAACGCCTCCTGCCGGAGGTTATACGCCGGGGTCGTGCGGTCCATGGCCCTCTACGGCGCCCCTGTTTGGGCGCCAAACCTGTTGCGGCGTCCCGCTCGGACGCTGCTCATGGCACAGAGGGTCATGGCGATCCGAATGATCCGCGGATACCGCACGATCTCTGGGGAGTCGGCGAACCTCCTTGCCGGATTACCGCCGTGGGATCTGGAGGCGAAGGTGCTCGCGCGCGTGTACGGCATGCGCGCGGAGGCACGTCGCCGGGGTGAAACCCCGCTGCCGCGCCAAATAGGTGCGTGGCGGGATGAGCTCCGGCGCGATCTCATGGCGGAATGGCAGCAACGACTGTCGCAACCGAGGGCTGGGCTCGCTGCCATCGCAGCGGTAAGTCCCCTCTTTGAGGAGTGGCTTGAGAGACGCTACGGCGTCCTCACCTACCGCCTGACGCAGGTCCTCACCGGACATGGAAGTTTCGGGAGGTACCTGTGTCTGATGGGGCGGGAGGAAACGCCCGGGTGTCATCACTGCGAGGACCGCCCTGAGGACACGGTGGAACACACGGTGGGAGAATGCCCTTCGTGGGCTGAGCACCGCCGTGTCCTCAGGGAAGTGATCGGCGATGGCGACCTCTCGCGTCCGGGCCTAGTGCAGGCCATGATGCGGAGCGAGGGGGACTGGGATGCCGTCTCCTCCTTTTGCGAAGCAGTCATGCTAGCTAAGGAGGAGGCGGGACGCGTGAGGCAGCGAAGCGCTGCCTCCTCGCAACCCAGCCATCGCGAAGGACACACCGGGCGTCGGGGATCGCGAGACGATCTCCGGCCACCGTAAGCGCGGGCCTGCGGACGGCGAGCATGGGTGGCTCCCCGTCCGACCAGAAACAGACCCGAGCGTACGGCGCGTCGCGTTCCGCGCGCGCCTCAAAGAGCCATCAGACCACCACAGATGGGGCCCAATACGGCCGATGCCGATTCGGAGTCGCGGAGAACCTAACGGGTAACCGGGGCTCCGGCTCGACGTGCAGGAGAAGGAACGGGGTGGTTTTTAGTCAGTAAGAGTCTGACACTCCCTCCCGCCTCACCCAGGCGGGAGAAGTCATCCGATGATTTTCCCCCCTTAAAAAAAAAAAAAAAAAAGCTTCCTTGTGAGTACTGCTAAGGTGTGGAATTTTTTGCCAGTCTGTATTTCCTAAAGGGTATAACCTGGGTGTCTACAAGGCCCCAGTGAATAGGTCGCTTATGTGATGAAGTGCTCCATTGTAGACCTCATCATCATTTACCACCAGGCGAGATAGTGGAAAAACGTCCACCCATCAAATATAAAACAGAACACCACTGATATAGAATTACATGGTCAAAAAAACAAATGAATTAAATTTCAAATCAGGAATCACGATTTGAATCCGACACTGTCTTATATCGTTTGAGCATTCTCTTCTACACTTGATACCAAAAAGTTTTGTATTGTTTTTCGTATCATTAAATATTTCTTTTGTTTGTTTCAGGTACGATGTTAAAAAGACGTGGAGCTGTTCAGTGTTCAAGTATGCGTCAGGTATTACTTGGATACGAAACGTGACGATAGGCAGAGAGGGAGATATTTACAATGACCCTTGAATATATATATATTGATGTACGTAAACAATTACCATATACATTTTTCTTTTCCTTAAGTATTAACTTAAGGAAAAGAAAAATCACTTTTACTATAACGTTTTGTATATAATCAGAATACTTAGGACGAGTTGGTTTTACGTTTAACAAGATTGAAATGAGACCGCGTTCGGGGCTCTGATTGGCCAATGCGCAATGAACGAATCAATCAGACAGCCGAATACAGTCTCGATTCGATCTTGAAAACAATTTTGGTACAAAGCCCTCTGAACTTCTTTCTAGATGAGGCAAATAGATTAGTAATGTGCAGCTATAACAGCCTGGCCCCGAAACATTCGCCCTAGCGAAAATCCGCGCGGCAACCAGCAAGGCGTCTAGCGACTCAAACAAACAGAAATCTACTGATCAAGCCACGGAATGCGGCGATCGGCATAATCTACCGACCGAATTGCACCAGCTAGTGAAATAAATGAAAGAATCAGCCAGACTTGTGAAACTTAGAACTAATATTTTTTGTACAGAGTCCTGCGGTAGGTAGTCAACATTCAGGAAAATGAAAGTTCATTAGGATTTTATTGTTAGTTAGTTTTGTTTTTTATGAAGCTGGTTAAATCGCTTACGAAATCGTCAGAAATTGAAGTTGTAAGTTCCGCCTCTTATAGTAACATGCTCTGTGGTAGCGTATTTTTTTATAGTTACTGATCGATGCAACAATAAAGTTTCAATCACCGAGGCATGAGTCCGACCCACTGAGCTAGCGAGTCTACTCGAGCGAAGACAGACTCGACCAGCTATTTATATTGATGACTTATTTCTACGATATTTTGTTATTTATTACGCGACCACACAGAAGTACATAGACACATAAAACAAAATGGCGTATTTCATCGCGTCTCCCGCTCAATTTGAAATTAAATTCTCCGTCTAGTATCCTTTTATAGTCCAAGCTGATAGGCAGACGTTAGTCATGCACTGCCTACTTTTTGTTGGTTATGTTAAAACATGTTAATATCTGAAATTCTTCTTCTTCTTCTACAAGATAGAGAGATCTTGGATCCAAAGAATAAGGAGAGAGAATTAGAGACTACAAGGTGATTCGCGAGGTTCTTGGCATTTTTTTTTATACCACGACGGTGGCAAGAAAAGCACACGACCCACCTGATGGTAAGTGGTTACTTGCAACACTTGGAGCATTACATGCGCCTTGCCGACCCTTTAAAAACCTATTTACTCCTATTTTTGGCATATATTGGACACAAGCTAGACTCCGTTTACCTTTTACAGGGAATTTAGAAAACTGACATAATTATCAATAGCATTTTGCTCAACGCGAAAACGAAACTCGATACGCTACCTCTCGGCCAACGACAGTCTCGCATCTTCACAAACACATTTATATATCTCAAAGTCTCTTTAAATGTAATCCCACTTATCCCTCGTCCGCCAATATTACACTTTATGACCATTACTATAAAAACGAGAATCCTTTGAGCTGTCTGTTAGCCATTTGCTTTGATTATTGGGTATGAGTTCTCTATTGAAGTTATATTCATACATTACAGGGATATTTGGCAATATAATAAGAAAACATCAATAGCGATATATGTTCCAAGTTCCTATTGAAGATGCGGAAATTTATTTTTAAATGTCATCCTGTATATTTTATCTTTGAATATCTTTTATTTCAAAGGTAGGAAACAATTTTAGGTAGTATATAGGTACAATATTAGTGTAAATGTCGTGGTAGCTCGGATGTTCAAGTGCCCGCTTCATGGGGGTGCGGGTTTGAAATCTAACAAGTGTTAATGCAACTTTTTTCGAGTTATATATACATATAATCTCTAGGATTATTTAAACGTCGCTGGCGTACGGTGAAGGAAAATATTTTGAGGAAACCTGGACCAATAATTCCTGACTAGATATTGAATCGTATCTGATGAGTGATGACATTTGATACAACTGTAGAAGACATAATTTTTTTCGCAGACAAAGTCGAAGGTAACAACTAATAATTTCTAATTAAAGCTTTGAAATTGCCAACCCACATGAGCAGGCGTGGTGAATAATTCACCACCCGAACCTTTTTCCATATGAACTACCAAATGATGTATCAATGCGACATTTTCCAAAATATATGTACTTTCTACGATAATTTAAACACAACTGACAAACGGTGAAAGAAAACATCGTACGGACTTATTACATACACTCATTATATAAACACTTCGCCACGTCAGAGGTTCTCAACCCAAAGCGACCATCAACATTGTTGACACACGGCTTGTTAGACGCGCAAACAATTGACCGACTGACCAGCGTGTAATCTGTTGGCGCTGTCAAGTTATTTGTGGGCATTGTAAATAAGTATTATATTAGAGAGGTTTCATGCGAATATTTTAAATAATAATATCAATTAGTTTAAGGATCATTCTTTTAGTATTTGCCAACTAATTTTAGATTGGCACCAAGTCGCAGCCAGATTCAGATAACAGTCAAAGTAGTATGTACCATAACAGTAATGATTTTATCAATTTTAAGTAATATCCCTTCTAATTTTCTAAAATTTAGTTCAGAACTTCGTAACAACAATTAATTTCAAATTGAAAATTACAATTGAAACAACAAATCAAAAATTTTCTACCCCTGCATAACTGTCACCAAGCGCGAAAAGGATAGTGCAATACAATTGTATAGCGCTATCTCTATCTACGGGTAGTACGGCGAGTCAACCTATTCCATTCCGCTTCATCTGATTTTAGACTTAATTATTTTGGTATAAAGTCGATAATTATAAGATTGAGGTAGCTTGACCTGCGGGCGGCCGTACTACGGGCTGGTATTGTGAAATATTTGTCTATAGGAATTGAGTAGTTCGGAAATATTTATTAATTGATCTCTTTGTCCGTGCTCATTGTGCATTCAATACGAATCGCGTCCGATAATAACATCGCTGAAATACTGAAAAATATCTTGAATTTCTAGCGTTTGTTTACTCTGAAGCTAATGAACGTTTTGTTTGTTCGACTTACTGTTACCTAGACCTAAAGTGTGTGCATTTTATTAAAGTTAGGTTGTTGAGTATTTTTTGACTTTTTTAAATATTGTAGACAAACACCATCCTACTTATTTATACTATAAAAATGATTCACTGAATGTGTTCCTCAGTGCAAATCTTGCGAACAACTGAACCGATCTGGTTAGTAAATTTTTTGTAACAAAAAAATACAAATATACGTAGAAAAATTTACACGGCGAAACAGAATTCGTAAGATATGCTAGTTAAGCATAAAAATATTAATGAATTAATAGAAATTAATGAAAAGAAAATGTATTGATTAAAGCGTGACATTGTTTTATTTATCTGCGGTCCACGTGCAATACAGTAATTAAATTCCCAATTAGCTTATACCATGAAAAAAGACGATCAACGACACATATCGACGGATGACGTCACAACTCCTACATCGCATTTGTGAAGTTTACATGCTGCAAATTAACACGGATAGAAAATCCCAACGAACAACTGTTGGGCAGAAAGCCCGCCAGGCACGATCACCTCGCCTGGTCGGAGGATCCTTCTTTTTCGATCTTCCGGAACTTTACTCTCGGTTCCCTAAATACCAAATCATTAACGAAACGTCTTATAATTTTCTGATTGACTAATAATTGCATACTATGTTTTGTGGGCAAATCTTGTTGATTACATAGTTAGTACTAAGATTAGAGACATGATTAATTACTAGATGTCTGTATTTTCCTTATACAGTAAGAACGGTGTTCAGGTTGAACAATAAATATTTAAGATTTATTACTTAACAAGGTCTAGGAAATTAGCTCTCTGTATAATTTTTTGAAAGAAACTATTATAATGTAGAAGACGTCCAGTAGCTAGTGCTTTTATCATATTTTTTTATGATGTTTTCATTTGACTTTTGACTGCCTCGTTGCCCGGGTCCGGCAAAGTATTAAAGGGTTTTATAAAACATCTCAGTACTTCTAACCTATCAGTGGGTGGTGACCTATCAGTACTAATAATAGTTATTTTTTTGCTTTTTAGTTTTAACTTCTTGTTTGTTATTAGTTTTTCGAAGTCAGTTTTTATTTTGACGTTATGTTTTCATTGAATATTCTTGCGTTTTTTAAATATTTTATTAAAATGTTTCTCTTGTAGTTTTGACTGCTGCACTGCATTTTCTAATTTTCTTATGTTTTAAAAAAAACTTTGTCTCACACTAGGATTTTTTCCTGTGTCGTGGGTGTGTTTACAAACATACAAGTCCACATGCACACGACCCATAAACCTGAAACAAAAATTTGTGGATCACACGAAGTGTTGCTCCGTGCGGGGATCGAACACATAAGCATAAAAGTATCCTTTGCATGGCACCCAAAATATAATTATAATAAAATCCCAAATACTATCAAGAATCTGAATTTAACACAATTTAAACGGAAACTTAACAATTTTCTAATTGATAAATGCTATTACACCATTGACGATTTCTTTCATGACAAAATGTAATAAACTGACAAATATGTGTATAATTAATTATGCAAACTTGGGTAACTTATTGTTTATTTAATGCTTGTATTAATTTATTTTGTTGCAAAATTTTTGACATTTTTGCTATTGATTGTTTATTTAATGCCTGTTATAATTTATATTGTGACTAATTTTTGACATTTTATTAATTATTTATGTTAAAATTTTGAATGTGATGAATATTTTTATACTTTTTAAATAGTGTATGCCTAATGGGCAGCTTTTTGCGCTACTATAATAATAATTTTAAGACCCTTTTGTATCACCAAAAAGCACACGAATAAATACTTTGACTTTGACTTTGAACACGCTACGCAGCAGCCGGTTACTCAGCCACCGCACCAACCGTGCAATGAGACAGACTTCACACACTGGTGTTTCGGGTGTACAAGGGTGGCACCGATTGCCTACCATCAGATAATCTATCTGCAAAACCAAAAAATATTAAAACAAACTCTTTCACCGATTTGATAAAATTAGCTTCAGTACTTACCTAATTACGTGAAAAAATTATAAACCGACCTTCGCATGTATTGTCCTAATAACCAATGCTAGGTAAAATCTAGATTGTAGGTCTGAACTATGACCTAGTTGGTAGAACTTTCCCTATTAGTAGAGGTCGATGTTGACAACTGTCGCTAATCGACATGTGGTATACATTCATCGTATATTGTATCACATGTTGTAGCCAAATAGCATAATAAGACATTAAATTAGTTGCCTGAATGGTTAATTATATGGCTGAATGGTTTTATGCAAGCCTTTACTTAAAGGCCGTATATAATTAAGAACTAAGTTACTGCCGGAATGGCAGCTAATCTATCAATGAGAATTGTGATCACTAAAAGGTTCGTCACCATCAAAAATGCTACTAGAATTATATTACGATACATTTTATTATACATACAAGTCAATAATTAAACTATATTTGTATTATAACTTTCGTGAGACATACAAAATAAATTATTATGTTTTCGGCTTACTCACGTAATTGTCTATTGCCTTAGAGGTATATTGGGCCCATTTCCAGACTCCGTGCTACCACTGGGATTTTTTTAAACCCTGTTATACTTTGCTCGACCCGGGAATCATACCCGAGATCCCTTGCTAGAGGCAGTTATTATTTACACTAAGTTCAATATCTATTAATAAATATGACGCCTTTCTATCCATAAAATACAAAGTCAAAGTCAAAGTCAAAAGTCAAAATCATTTATTTCAATTAGGCCAGAATGGCACTTTTGACGTCAAAAAAAATTTGAAAGTGAAGCTATTTGCTCATTCCAAGGCGTAGATTGCATATGGAGAAGAACGAGCAAGAAACTCCATAGGTTACTCTTTTTCAATCAGGTTCACAATACAATTTACTAGTTACATAGTTTTGCTGTTTGGATTGTGCGAGAACAATGTAACACTAAAATCCAGTCAAAGTGATCAAGAAAGAAAATAACCTTAAGAACAATAATACAGTCTGGAGCTGACCAGTCCCAGTTGACGGCGCCCGTTCACGAACATGACACGGACACCAGCACCGCCCAACTCAACCATATTGTAGCGAATCGAGCGATCCATTGCACGCGCCACCGCCAATGAGACCTTTGAGTGAGCATGACAACTCCAAGCTGACACAAATTAAATCTACTAATCTAATTTAATATTAAGTTAATTACAGGGCTCTCACATTTACAATGGTTATCTAAGTTAAACAATACACAATTTAGCATTATGGCTGTATTATTTACGATTTAATTAAAACAAGTGTTTTAAGTTATCCTGTGGAGCCGGACTAGCCTGCATCCAAGCATTTTTATCCTCTATATATTCATTAAGTTTGTAATATGCTTGTCTACATAAAGTTTTCTTTATACATAATTTAAATTTGGATTCATTTAGTTGTTGTACATCGCCTGGTATCTTATTATAACATTTAACACAGAATCCCATGAACGACTTACTTACTTTCGCTAATCTCGAAATTGGCTGACTTAATCTATTCCCATGTCTAGTTTGATAGTGGTGTCTGTCCGACACTTTACCAAATAACTGTAGGTTTTTCCTAACATACATAATATTTTCATAAATAAATTGACATGGAACGGTCATAATGTTGATCTCCTTAAACCTTTCTCTGAGAGATTCGCGACGACCTAGATTGTTGATAGCTCTGACGGCGCGCTTTTGTAAGATAAAGATAGACTCAATGTCTGCAGCGTGTCCCCACAGCAAAATGCCATACGACATAATGCTATGAAAGTAACTGAAATACACTAGTCTTGCCGTGTCTATGTCAGTTAACTGTCGTATCTTCCAGACAGCATAAGCTGCAGAGCTCAATCGTCCCGCTAATGATGTAATGTGAGGACCCCATTGCAATTTGTCGTCTACAGTAATTCCCAGGAAAGTTGTCTCTTTTACAAACTCTAATTTCTCACCATTCAATAATATGTCACATTCGTTGCTTTTAACATTTGGCAAAACAAATCTAATACATTTTGTCTTTTTATTGTTTAATACTAAGTTATTTAATGTAAACCAATTTTGAACTTTCATTAGGGCATTATTTACGTCGTCATAACTATTTGTGCGTCTATTAATTTTGAAAACTAATGAAGTGTCATCAGCAAATAATACCATCTGCGGTTCATTTTTAAATAAATGGGGCAAGTCATTTATGTACGCTAAAAATAAGAATGGACCTAGTATCGAGCCCTGCGGTACACCCATAGATATGCTAGCACCCTGTGAATTTACTTTATTTACTTGTACTTGGTTAAGTTAAGTTGCCTATCCTGAAGGTATGATTTCAACAGATTTAGCGACGTCCCCCGAATGCCGTAGTGTTTCAGCTTCAGCAATAGTGTCTCATGCTCAACACAGTCGAATGCCTTCGAAAGATCACAAAATATGCCGATGGCATCCCGTGCTTTTTCCCAAGAGGCGAACACCCGCTTAATTAGAGCTACTCCCGCGTCAGTAGTGCAGCGACCTTTGGTGAATCCGTATTGTTGATCATGAAAGATAGAATTCATGTTAAAGTGACGCAACATCTGAGAAAGCATCAGCCTTTCAAACACTTTGCTGAGCGCTGGTAAAATAGAGACCGGCCTATAGTTATTGGGTTCTGCACTATCACCGGATTTAAACAATGGAACTACTACTACTACTACTACTACTACTACTACTACTACTACTACTATACACTTTCTGAATAGCAATTAGTCTCAGACTGACTAGTTTTTAACTATTCA
Organism: Spodoptera picta; assembly: GCA_038387885.1. NCBI lineage: Eukaryota > Metazoa > Arthropoda > Insecta > Lepidoptera > Noctuidae > Spodoptera > Spodoptera picta. The sequence goes on along the minus strand of JAZHFQ010000743.1, from coordinate 84,898 downwards.
AATATCTCCAAATGTTCTAATTGATATAAATGATTTGGCTTTTGACTTTCAAACGTGTTTGATGGACGCTATTCAATGCTCGAATTAAAATAATTATTTCAATTTTAAATTGAACACATTGGTGTGTAAAAAACATAAAATTAATCATTTAGACAGTAACACAACAGACACAGCTGAAGGTCAAAATTTTTAAGCTGAGTGAATTCATGTTCTTAGTTGTCTGTAATCACTATCACGGATGTTTGCTTGACAACAATATGTTACTAAAAAATATTAAATACCGAAAATTATTCTTATGCCTTCATATTCAACTCTACATATATATTCATAGAGTACATTATATCTAGTAAATTTCCATAAAAACCAAGTACTAGAACACCAAATTTATTATAATTTTAGCACCACACACAGAAACAATCATGAGCTAACGAAACCTTATCTTTGCTGTCATCAAATCAATGGACCAATCATCTGTGTGATGAGTACTGTAGTGACGTCACGCCCTGAGACGTTGACCCACCAATCAGCGTTATTGTTCGGTGGACAAACAGAAACACACGTCATCGAGTGCTGGCTGGTGACGCACGAGGGACAAGCTATAAGCGACAGCGTGTATAACAATGTTGGGGGTCAATGATAAAAAATAATTAACGAGAATTGTAGATAAACCCCGAATCTCCAATCACTACAAGGCCGGAAGTATAATTGTAACACTTTTGTGTTAATGGTAGCCATGGGCAGCGCTGATTGCTTACCATCAAGGCATCCGTCTGCTCGCTTTCTGTCCCATCACATAAAAAGATCTTTTAATCAAAATTAATGATGTAAAATCGTTTAAAGAAAAACAAGTAGTGATTTTGTAACTTTACTTTAATTAATATGAATGAATGTTATTTGTCCTTGTAAAGTGTATCGTTTAGTAACGAATCAATTACATTTTCCTAGAAATGTAAACAAGCTTTAGATCTCTTAAGTGCCAAACGAAGATTTCTAAGAAATAAGGTCTCAATTCATTCGAATGTCTCAGGCAATCTCTTGTAGCATTGATAACAGTAACAATAATCGCTAATCCTCATAATTTACACCATAAGCGTCGCCCCAAAACGCAAGGGTGAAAAGTAGCCACCGGTCAGCCACTCGTACCGGCCGCGGCGTCCAGGCCGCACCTCCAGTCTAATGTCACACCACAACACTACATTCAAACTTAGAACGTTCGAACATTTTCAAATTGTATCTTTTTTTTGTATTCGGCCTGTAGCAAAGAACTTTTGTTTTTTTATCTGTGAGTGTGAAAGTGACATTGAAATACCAATCGATTGTTATTGTATCCAATAAATGTAACGACGCCATTGTATCGAAACTTAACAAATTAAAACTTGGCAAAGACTTCACAATTAATAAGTTTCGTTTCAATAATTTATATAACGAACATAATAAAATCAGTGTGTTTCAAATACTGGCCTGACCGACCAATTAGGGAGCCCAATTTGAAAACAGAACCTCAACTTAGGCAAAGTTCGGTGGTCTTCGTGGGATGATTTAAATTGAATAAAAGTTTTGTTTTAAACAAAACTTTTAATGAATTTAAAGTGGTTTTATGATAAGTGGGATAAAACGAACCGTGTGTTATGAGTGTGCTGTGAAATCTGCAATAATAATGGATGCACCATGGAAAATCGAACTGTAAGTACTACTACTTAAGAGTAACTTTCAAACAAATACTGAAGTCTGTTTCTCAGTCTTTGATTTATGTATTAGTTAGTGTAAGTGGGTAGTTAAATATTAATGGTACTACTAAATTAGACAATACGTAGATAAGTAGAAGGCAGTAGGTGTTCCATCTAAGGTCATGAGCCAATCAATAAATGTGTACTTGTAGCAGCCTTCAGGACAGTCAAGCTTTGTTTTCAAATCATAGAAATGATTATTGTATAATCTACTAAACTAACTAGCTTTAACGAGCACAACTATGAGATGACACATTCGGATTCTGTATTGAGTAAATTTTGTTTATATTTCAATTTTGCAGCAACAGATGTTTTTTGTAGGCAACCATGTTGAAGGTTCTTTCATTCAAAAAACGAGAGAGTTGGTTTTATCTCATCGCTTACACTTAAACTAGTCATCTCAATGCAGTTCAGAATCAGGAGTTTTGCCAGGCTCCCCGCAAATGATAGGCGGCTTGATGTTCGAAGTTAAGTTAATTTGCAATAGAGAATTTGAGTTTGCGTTTAGATCACCAAAAATTCCAAAACTGTTGCTGCCCGCCTCTCAGTGGCTGGTCAACGTTTCAGTATAATATTCAGGTCTACTTAAACTGTGTACATGTATCAATATGTACATTTTTATGACATAAGCCGGTAAACGAGCCGACGGATCACCTAAGGGTAAGCACTCGGCGTCGCCCATTGACACCTGAAACACCAAGGCCTTACAAGTTCGTTACCGGCCTTTTGAGGAATAAGAATTTGAGGATTGTTATGGATTCAGGGTTTGGGGAAATTGGGAAGGGGGGGGATAATTGAGCTTCTGGTAACCAACACAACGAAACACAACACAAGCGTTGTTTCACGTCGGTTTATTGCACAATTACCGACTAAGTTGTTTATTTAGCAAACGAACGAATCACTTACTTAATGTTAACATTAATATCAACAATTAACTTACACAAGCTGTAAAAAATAATACAATATGCTAATAATATTAATACTCTTCATTATAATACCCTATTTTACAGAACACCAAACACCTCGTACACGATACGTTATAACGTCACACACGACAATAATTAAAAAACTAATCAACAAATATACGGTGCCATACAGTATGTTAACATGAGATATTACTGCTCATATCCATAACTGATATTAGTCGTTAATACTTCATATGAGTACGTGAAGTGAAACAACCTTGAACTTTGAACTCGACTGCGAATTGCGAACTTATTGGGATTTTTTTAACATACAATAATAACACCATGCCTTTTATCCCTGAAGGGGTAGGCAGATGTGCACATTACGGCACTTAATACTATTATACAATGTAACACCCACTTTTCACTATTTTATTATCTTCTGAGTTCCATGTAATAAGGGGTCAGTCTATAGCCATATACCGAGTACAATTCCAGACTCCGTGCAACTGAGAACTTTTAAAAACCCAGTCATCCTTTGCCCGACCCAGGAATCAAACTCGAGACCCTTGCCCTTGCCTCAACGAGACAGACAGGAAGTTTTTTAATTGCGTCAATGATATGAAAAAACATGTCAATTTAATAAATGATTAATAGATAAACTACGTTTAAAAAACCGACTTCTACCCCTTCTTCTTTTGAAGCCAGTTTCTTAATATACTTAACTTTCTCCTAAGTCCAAAAAACAAATGAAAACTGCATTAAAGTCGATTCAGTCAATAGCGAGGTAATTACGCAAAAACATACATACCTGTATTTTTGAAGTTAGTTGACAAAAAGAAAATTGTTTATAGCTTCCTCAGGGGCGTACATAGAGATTTGGGCCGGGGTAGACAGCATGCATGATTGAAAAAAAAAATATAAATTTTCGGCATGATTTCAGTAGGCTTCCTTTTAAATGTCTTCTGATTCACTTCGTTGCGGGAATCAAGACAGTTACTCATGTCCCTGTGACGCGCCGGACTTCAGTGTTCTGGTGTTTTCATGGTTGTATCTATCCACAAAACCACTGTAGATCCTGGCTTACAGGAGTTACAGTGGTTTTGTGGGGTTGTGGCGGGCTAGTCTCATTAAAAAATAAAAAAAGGCTTTCTTCTAGTGAGTTTGACTGCATGGCATTGTCTGGTCAGGATAACAATCACTTGATGTTGGTTTGTTACACTCTCGTTGGACGGTTATTACGATTGATGTGCATGGAGTTTCAGATTCGATTTTCGGGTTTGGAAAAGTGTATTATAGAGACTTTTTATTTACGGAAGTCTCGTCCTTGAAATTTGAAACTGTGCAAGATAAAAGGTTCGTTGTTAGACTTATGACTGACAAAGACTGACTGACTGGAGTGCATAGCAACCAGGTTTTTGATTGAATCTTAAAATACTGATAGTTTTTATGTAAGCAGTTTTTAAATCCACCTTTTCTACCTCACTTTTTCAACGAAAACTTTTTTCAATCTCGTCTCAAAGTGATATAGCAATGAGTTTACAAGTGGAAGGTTATAGAAGGAACTATAAGCGTTTATTATTTATGCAGCAGACGATCGATGTCACCAGCTGTGATATCACACACCAAGCTTGCACATGTTATTACTATACTAGCAGGCTTTCAACGGCAGCATTTACTTAGCTAGTGTCAGGTATACTGCTAAGCAGCAGTTGCTGCGCGACAGTCGCCGCGTCGTCGCGGGTCGCGGAATACTGCTCATAAATATGAACCTCTAGCATGGCTTGAAACTAGTCGAGTTCCTCGTGAAACAATTACTTGTGTTAGCCGAAAACATAATAATTGATTGTATAGCATAACATAACATAACATCACGCCTTTTATCCCCTAAGGGGTAGGCAGAGGTAACACCCACTTTTCACTATTTATATTATGAGTCCCATGTAATAGGGGGTGAGCCTATTGCCATATACCAGGCACATTTCCGAACTCCGTGCTACTAGGGAGTTTTTTTTTAAACCCAGTAATAGTTTGGCCGACCCGGGCCGCCATCGCGGCGCGCGTAGTCTCTAAAAACTTCCAACTGTGTCCCTCTTATTCCCAACCCCTCCAGTTTGTCTAGTAGCAATGGGATAGATACCGTATCAAAAGCTTTTGCTAAATCAAGGAAAATTCCCATTACTTGCTTACTTTGTCCAAGCTCTCCTGATACATAATCAGTTAATGTATGTACTGCATCAGCTGTCGATAATTTGGCTCTAAAGCCGAATTGCTTGTTAGATATAAGGGAGTTATTTTCGAGATACGAGACTAGTCTATTATTTATAATTTTCTCAAGAACTTTAGAGATTGACGGCAATATAGAAATAGGCCGATAATTATTTACCAAGTCCTTTGTACCAGATTTATGGATAGGGATTACTACTGCTTTCTTGAGGCATTTAGGAAATGTACCACTAGAAAAGCAAATTTTAAAAATATGAGTTAGGCGGTATTAGTATGTTCCTAAAGGTTTTTAGTATATTAGTGCTGATATTATCCCACTCTGTCACAGGACTATTTTTTAAAGATATAATAATTCGTTCTACTTCACTTTCGTCCGGTTCTAGTAAAACAAAAGACTTTCCACTACCAATACATGACCGCGGAGTTGGTATCGTAGTATTGAGGTCATTATAACATTGTCTTTGAATGTTTTCCGCTAGCCTCACACCAATATTAGCAAAGAAACTATTTGCGTTGTTAGCTGATGATAGCGGGGTTTGATCCGTTTGCAATAAACCAGTATCACAATTATTTTGCTTCGTCATGAATGTGACTGACTTAATATATTTCCACAGTTGTTTGGGATTGTTTCCGGATTGAGCTATTTGTGATTTGTCGTATTCATTTTTTATACGTTTTAAGAGGTTATTGCAGAAATTACGATATCTTTTATATGTTGTCTGGATAATTAAGTTATTAGGGTTTTGTTTGGCTTTTCTGTGTAGTCTATCGCGGTGTCGTATACATCTGACAAGTCCCTCCGTTATCCACGGTTTTATGATGCAATTTTTCTTACTTAAGGTTATTGTGTTAGTATTATTTAAGATAGATAGTGGTACATGTTTAATAACATAATCCATTGATTCGTCAGCATCAGTAGAATCAAAAACTGGACTAAAGTCAATATTGCATAAATCACGTCCCAGATTAATCATATTGAGTTTCGATTTTTGCTGCGGACGCGAAAAATGTTGAGTCCGATTTAATTCAAGCGTAAGCAAAATTGCGGAATGGTCTGTGATTGTTGAGTTAGTAACAAGTGTTAAACACGGAAGTCTAGTTTTTAGCATGACGTGATCCAAACATGACCCACTTTGATGAGTTGGAAATGTGTGTGAAGATAAAATGCCATGATATGCACAAAGGTTTAGGTAGTCTTGAGTACCTGCGTCAATGTTATCAGAATTTATATTAATATTTAGGTCGCCAATTATGATGACAGTTGGAAAGGATGACAAATTTTGTAGAATATTATCTAATGACTTATTAAATTTATCTAAATTTCTGATGGAAGGAGATCTATAGATTGACACGATTGCTATTTCAGAGCCTATTTTAATAATAAAACAATTAAATTCCAGGTTTGTTGGCTCGTCGATCGAAAAATAGAGAGATTGTTTTGTATATATTACGATTCCATCATTTTGGTTAAAATTTAGTGTAGAGCTAATGTAATTGTAACCTGGTAATATAGACATAATCCCATTTTTATTTGAAAGCCAACATTCTGTTAGTACAATGATATCGCACTGTGAATTTAATCTTTGCAGAAAGATACTTAGACTATCAATGTTTTTATATATGCTGCGAATATTTTGAGTTAGTATTGTTAAAGGACTTTTGAAATCGGCGAGATAATGTCTGCATTTTTCTGTTTCAGAAACTTTTGAGTAATATACTGCATTGTCATCGAGATCATTAATCAATTGATTAGCCATATAAATTACAAAAATATTAATCAACTAATAGAAAATAAAATTAATCTATCTAAATATTACTAGTGCTATTGATAATATAAAAGGTGGCGCTCTTAGGCGCCCTCATTATAGTCAATAGAGTTAATGTACCTCGTTTCTGCTGTCTTCTTTGCCGGGCATTCAAGGTCCCCAGTTTTGTGACTGCTTGGGTTTTTGAACCGGGAGCATGTTGCACATTTTGGCGGCTTGTCCTTCTTAGTGCAGTCTTTAGTCTCATGCCCTTGTTCTCCACAATGTCCGCATGAGCATGTAACTTCGCGACAAGTTTTTGCAGCATGCCCATATTGCTGACATTTAAAGCACCGGGTTACGAGAGTGAAGTCACGTACAGGGCAGGAAGTCCAGTTGATATAGATTCTCTCCTGATTTATGAGAGCTTTCCTTACATTGGATGGGACTTCTATTATAAAGTTGCATGTGGGCGCGTCTTTTTTCCCTGACTTGTGGCTTAGCTTGATGCAAGACAGGAATGATTCTCGCGACATATTAGGCATCTTATCGGCCCGGTTCTGCTCGTAAATTGAATCGAACACCTCTTGGTCTCGAAGAGCTGCGGGCACGCCGACTATTATTATTCGCGGCCTTCTTTTGTGAGGTTCTTCGACTTTCAGGCCTGAACTGGTCAGCTGGCTTGATCGACGGAGTTTTTCAATGTCCTCATTTGATTCGGTGCTAATTATTACACCTCCGTTCCTCGTTTTTCTCATCCCCCTAACGTGCAATTTCATTTGCTCTGGATTAATTCATCATAATCATTTGCACGAGCGTTTTGGTTTCGTCACTGGATTTTAGTGCATCATTCGGATAAATTGCGATTGACTTCAAATTAGAGGGTCGCAGGACACTTGATTTGTTCGTCTTTAATATATCAGCAAAGGACATATTTTGAGCCACAGGTTTACTGCAATTTTCTTGGATTGATTCCTTAATTGACTTTTTAAAGTCGTTCAGGCAAGCAACAAGGTCCTCCTTTTCTCTTAAGGCTTTCAGAGATGTTTTTATCTGGCAAGCCCTTTGTTTTAAGGTCTGATAGTGGATCGCCATTTGGGAGACTCCATTTCCGACCCTTCGTGCCAGAGTGTTAATATTAAACTTCTGCTCAGAGTTCAACTTACCCTCTGCAGCAATCTGGCACACATCATTGAGAGCCTTTTCTATTGTCACCATCCAACCCTTAATGTCACTGGTCGAGAGTGCTTCCAAGGTCTCTTCAGCGGCATGTTCTGCGGGTTGCGGAGTGCTGGGAGGGCTCCGACACGTTTTCGAACTCCGATTGAAAGGGCTATTTTCTATGTTAGCCATTGTTTGCGTTTAATTATGTAACATAGTGTATTACAAACTGAACAAAATTTATTAAATGTTGTATAATCTAGGTCAATACTTTATTGACTAATTGGTTACATAAATAAAAATAAATATTGCAATTCAGGCACGTCTACTCGCCGTCGTGGTCTCGTAGTAACCAGTGAAGTGAACACACACTGTGATTAGAAATCGATTCCCTATTCAATTCCCATTCGCTTCAGACTGGTAAGAAAATAACAAGTTGTAGACAAATACTGACGCTGGACCAAGTTTTATTAAATTTAAATTAGTTTTCTTACAAAATGGCGGACTTTAAACTCGGGTATTTATGTGTGGTTTTGTTTCAAAAACTCGAAGTGAATAATGTATAGTGTACAGTTTATAGTTTGCCCTGAATTATAGGAGCAACATCTGCAACTTTGTATTGATTCTGTGTCAATCGTTTGATTTGATTTAAATTTGCATTTGTCACAGATGTTGTCTGTTTTTTATATTGAACGATCAAAAATATGCTAGGATTCGTAGTTTTTTTTATATTTGATGGAACGACGTTTGACCACTATCTCGCCTGGAGGTAAGCGATGATGCGGTCTACGATGGAGCACGTCGTCCCATAAGCAACCCATTCACTCGGGCCTTGAAGAATACAGGCTCTGGCAAAGAATTCCACTCTTTAGCAGTACGCACAAGGAAGCTTGAACCGAAGCTCTTCGTGCTTGTGGGCGGAACATCTACCATGAATCGGTGACGCTTCGCCGATTGTCTTGTGGTACGATGATGGAAAGGACCTAGTCCTTCTAGGAATCAAGTTGTGCAATTCCCCCGCACACTCACCGACATGTATCCGGTAGAAAATCGAAAGGCTTGCAACCTTACGCCTGTGCTCGAGACTTTGAAGCCGAGCCTTGACAAGCGCATCATCGTCGACGAGCCTCTTGGCACGCCTCTCAATATGTAGTTTTACAAACTAAATGACAGTAGCTGCTTTGATTGCTGGTGCATATTTTAAAGATGCTTGCTACAATGGTTGCCTGGTAGATATCGCTTTTAGCGATAAGGCCGCCCTTGTACCCTCCTTATTCTTTATAATTTCCGAATATGTGTAATTACTTGCTTGGTGTACAATAAAGCTTATTTATTATTATTATTATTATTACAATGGTATAAAGAACTGTGGCCAGTGAATGACAAATGTGTTGTGTAAAATTTATATCATGTCTCATATTGTGGTGACTAGATGTTTTATAATTGTGTTAATAGGATAGTTTCCTAAATTATATTTTAATGTCCATCTGGTACGTATTTATTTAAAACTTTAGAAACGTAATTTTTCTTTTCTCACAAAGTTAAATACTTTCGACGATAGGTATATATATTAATTTGAAATATCGTGTGATCGACCTCCCACTCCTAAACACCATTTTATCGAAGTATTGCAACTTAATACGAGAAAATAAAAAATACGTGTCTAATATTTTTTAATTATCTAACTGACGGACTAATTAGATTTATAATTTTGATACCCTGTCATCATCCCAATTATCATTGTAGTTTAGATTTAAACCAATAATAATTACTTCGATGCATCATCTCTAAATTAATGTAGACTGTACCTAACCAAAATCTTATTTCAGATAACAATACAATACAGGTATATTCAAACACTACCTTCAGATTACAATCCTAGACTTAATTGATTTAGTTTTACTCAGCTAAGAGTAAGACAGCACTCCAAAGTTTTTATTCCATCTTGATCGAGGGTCTCTCAATAACCAATAACTAGAAATTGGATTTGTTTTATTTAAATGTTATTTGTTCTATAAGACAATGCTTTAGAAATGTTTGTTTTAGTTTAAGCTGATTGGATGAGAAGTTTTAATTGATGCGCACACATTCGTGATTGGATTTTTCTTTTATATCTTGTTGGTAAAGTTTCATGATGCATTTTTCTTACGCCACATGAAATACATTCAGAAAAATACATGATAAAGCTTTAATTAAATTCGATTCCTCTAATTGGGTTAACTCAGTTACAGCCAACATAATATAACATAACATAACATCACGCCTTTTATCCCCGAAGGGGTAGGCAGAGGTGCACATTATACCTCTGTACAATGTAACACCCACTTTTCACTATTTATGTTACGATACCATGTAATAGGGGGTGAGCCTTTTGCCATATACTGGGCACAATCCAGACTCCGTGCTACTACTGAGATATTTTTAAACCCATTAATACTTTGCCCGACCCGGGAATCGAACCCGAAACCCCTTGCCCGGCAATCGCACTTGCGACCACTCGGCCAACGAGGCAGTTACAACTACTAGTAAATTAATAATATTATAGCAGTTGTACAGTCTCTTCTTTGTGCCTTTAGGCTTAATTCATTCTGTCTCCTGCAGTAATTCACCGAGGGAAGTGAAAACCATAGTTTTTTCTTCTTCTCCTCTTAAAATATCTTCTGATTCACTTCGTTGCGGGAACCAAGACAGTTACTCGTCTCAGGGACATGAGTATGTCCCTGGGACGCGCCGGACTTCAGTGTTCCGGTGTTTTCATGGTTGTATCTACTGTAGATCCTGGCTTACAGGAGTTGCAGCGGTTTTGGGAGGTTGTGGCGGGCTTGTCCCATAAAAAAAATATATATTATAGCCGATTTTAACTACAAACAAACTTCAAAAGACATTCAAGTACCTACACGTTTGACCAATCGCAATACCGACCCTACCATCTGACAAACGTGCCCTCGTTTGATTCCCTCTCCACGCAATTATCCTGTCAAGTGTCAATGCTCCTCAAAGGTCAGAGCTACCTCCAGCTATGAGGCTATATTCTGACAGTGATGGAAAATTATTATAGGTACCTACTCTTAGTATGTATTGTTGTATTATTTGTGTGTAGAAACTTACTGACTAGCTGGCCGAGTGATTGTAAGTGCGACTGACAAGCGAGAGGTTTTGGGTTTTATTTCAACAGTCAGGTAAATAATAATTGTTTTTTTTTATTTTAAACAACTATATACCTATTGAAGAAATAACAAATGTATTAATTGTAACAAAATATCGATAAAAATTTTAAACTATTTGAACCTGGTATTATTTGGTATTTTGCAGAAATGAATGAATGCCTACAATTAATTTATTTTAAATGTGTGTTACATTGCGAATACATTGAAATTCCAACAAGTATAATATCGACCATTATGACGAACAAGAAATATTAATTTAAACAAAGGGTCATTCGTTTAAACGCTTTTAAATGTGGGAGAGCCATGCTTCGGCACTGCTGGGCCGGCTCCACCGGAGTGATACCACCAACAAGCAGAAAACCGACGTGAAGCAACGCTTGCGTTGTGTTTCGTCGTGTGAGTGAGGTTACCGGCGGTCCAATTACCCCCCTCCCTAGTCTCCCGAATCCTCCGCAATCCTCAAATTCCCAGTTCCCAAAAGGGCGATAACGCACTTGTAACGCCTTGGTGTTTCGGGTGTCTATGGGCGGCGCCGTTTGCTTACCATCAGGTGATCCGTCCGCTAGTTTACCGGCTTACCTATGTGATAAAAAAAACAAATTCGAATGTAAGGCTGGTATATTAATAACATTAGAACAATAGTTTACAAACATCTAACAGCTTTAACAAACATCTACTGAAGAGATTAGCGCGAAGATCATTATATTAAAATTGAATGCAGGACCGTCATAATGTAAGACAATATAGTACTCAGTACACACACACACAGACAAATATATCAACATGTAGTGTACTTAAGAGACCGTACTCAGAATAACTATGTATGTACCTACATAATTGCATGTAATGTGTGCAGTTTGTGACCCTAGAATTACTTGCCCCTGTATGTATGGTCACTGTATTATTCTACAGTGTTCATTAATAACTGCGTTGGTTAACTAAAACTTACGAGTCACTCAAATAAATATACTGAGAAAAACTCTACTTGTACCAGTACATGTTGGCTGTGCGACATCGCCGACCGCGCACTCTGCTCATGAGGAAGAGTCCCTCTGTGGTTCAAAACTAGTAGAGCTCTTAACATAACATAACATCATGCATTTTATCCCCGTAGGGGTAGGCAGAGGTATACTTTATGCCACTGTACAATGTAAAACCCACTTTTCACTATTTATGTAATTAATTTTCTTGAAAAACTCAGTAATACTTTACCCGACCCGGGAATCGAACCCGAGACCCCTTGCCCGGCAGTCGCACTTGCGACCACTTGGGCAATGAGTCAGTCAAGTAGTAGAGTTACTCTCTTCGTTCGCTCTTCTCAGTAGATTTACTCCAGTAACTCGTAATTTTTAGTTAATTCAACATTTCTCACGATAGTTATTATCAAAACAACTGCCATGGTATTCGAGGATTTACTGAAGCGACTATAGAGGTTAGGATCTTGGACTTAATATCCTAGCTGATAAAAGTGATGCGTAGCTCAATTTTTTAAATCACACGGAGTCTAGTAGTTTGCCTGATGTATGGTTACAATTCACATGGGATTCTTCACTGACGAAACCTTTGCATTAACACCTTGAACGCCATGGGGGACAAGGTATGGGCCACGATAGCGGAGGATTTACCCTCAACAGTTTCCTGTTGGCAGTTAAAGGCTTAAGGCATCACACAGTTCAGCTCCGGCACGGCTCAAGCACGGCTCAAGCACGGCTCAAGCACGGCTCAAGCACGGCTCAAGCACGGCTCAAGCACGGCTCCGGTGCGGCGAGTTTTGCTTTGGAGACAATACAAAAAGGTTGTAAGCTCCGTCGTCCGCGCGCGGGCTGCGCTTTTAACTTTTTATATTGACGTTTCGAAATATGTCATACGACATACGATTTTAAGGTCATATTTAAATGACAAGTTAGTGTCGGTTTAGTGTGATGACCTTCATAGTATTTATCATCATCAACAGCCTATAAATTGATCCCTACTGATCAAAGACCACTTCTCACACGAAGGATGTTTGAGCATTAATCACCACGCTTGCTCAATGCAGGTTGGCGATTTCAAACATAAGCGCAAGTTCCCTCACGATATTTTCCTTCACCGTTTGTCAGTGGTGTCTAAATAATCTTAGAAAGTACATATAACTCAGAAAAAGTCACATTGGTGCTTGCCGTTGGTAGATTTCAAACCCGCACTCTCATGCATGAGAAGCGGGTGTCTTAAACCTCCGGCTACCAGGACATTAGTATAGTATTTTATGTATTTATTTTTCGACGTCTCTACCTTGGGTATTAAAATGGAATACGAAAAAATAGGCTTTACAAAATATTATAATCGAGAATAAGCCACGCTTAAATCTTGTTAAAACATCTCTTGGGAATAAAACAATGATTGACGTGTTTAACTCGATTTTGTAAATTTATGAGGTTTTGACAAGCTGTTAAATCGTTCCAATTATATTTTTAAACGAATTATGTTTTTTTTTAAACTATCTTGAATAATCTTGAGACAATTTAGTTCAATGATTCCAAACGTTAGACAAAAATGTATCTTAGAACTTCATTTATCATTGACTATTTTAGAATGAAGTTGGTCCACTTTCTTTTTTTTATGGCATAAGCCAATAAACAAGCAGACGGATCACCTGATGGTAAGCCACCGGCGTCGCCCATGGACACCTGGAACACCAGAGGCGTTACAAGTGCGTTTCCGACCTTTTGGGGATTAGTAGTTTGAGTATCGTTGGGGATTCAGGAATTGGGGAGATTGGGAAAGGGGAGGGTAACCTCACTCTCACGACGAAACACACCTCAAGCGTTGCTTCACGTCGGTTTTCTGTGAGGCCGTGGTATCACTCCAGTCGAGCCGGCCCATTCGTGCCGAAGCATGGCTCTCCCACACTATCTGATGGTAAGCGATGATGTGGCCACTATAGAGCACGCCTTTTAATTTATTTTTATAAATCTATCAATATGTAAAAACCTTTCATGCAAAAAATATAAATAATTTTCACTATGCCCATGTACACCTGAACACAATCAATTTGAAGAGCTTTACCAACTATACATACATACATACATACGCACACACATAGGTACATATTTAGGTATCCTAAGTTAAAGTACAGATTTTATCGTTTATTTTTATTGGCAAAACACTAAAGTTCCAAGTAAAGGTTGCCCGCACTTTGCAGTATAACTTCAAGTGATTACTTAACTTAAATCATGGTTTTATTAGGCTTCATACAACTTAGGTGTTACTTAGCGGTGTGGATTAAGTTAATGTTATGTATATCTTCGGGGATAACTGCCTTGTTGGCTGAGTGGTCGAAAGTGCGACTGCCGGGCAAAGGGTCTCGGGTTCGATTTCCGAATCGGGCAAAGAATAATTAGATATGTATTTTTTATTTTCTTACAGAAACGAATACTTTCAACGTTTCAAAATATGCCCGAAAGGCTAGGCGAGGTGCTCACCTGTTGTAACACCACAATGTAACACCCACTTTTCGCTATTTATGTTATGAATCCCATGTAATAGGGGGTGAGCCTGTTGCCATATACTGAGCACAATTCTAAGCTCCATGTTACTACTGAGATTTTGTAAGAACTCCAGTTATACTACGCTCGGGCAACGACCCAGAAATTGAACCCGAGACCTCGAGATTGAGAACGAGGCACTTTTTACTTATTCTGTTTATTCTATTTAAATAAATGAGTAAACATGGAAGTACACCATTTACCCGAACCTTGTATTCTGCCATGTACACACAAATACTCCTAGCTCTTACACGAGTGCATCACAAGCTGTCATCTGCAGTGGCTGGCACAGAACAATAGGCACAGGCCACTACGTGCATCTAAGGCAATTAATGCAGTAATTACTGCTCTATACAAACACAGCATGAGGGAGGCCACTGCCACTGTGACGGGGACACAGAAGGACAATGATGTGTCGGTTTAGTTCGTAATAATGTAGGACATGGAGGTAGAACATGTTTTTGATTGATGAAATAGCGATTCATCTGGGTAACTCGTCCATCGTTTTAAGCTCTGTAATGTCAGGTTTTAGTTTATAATTATCACTTAATAGAACATTGTTGTCACAGTAAGCAAGAAGGTTATATAGCTCACTCCAATTTTATTTACCATGTTTTCTTTTGTGATAAAGGGTAACCTTTGAAAGGTTTGTTCAAAGATAGACTTCTGTTCTCCTACATATCATGTGATCTATGTAGGTAGTTGACCATGTTTTGTGCCATTTATCATTTTAAGAGAGAGGCGGAGAATATGACAGATTAGTGCGTTTCCTGACTAAGTCAATGAAATAATGTACAAGACATAATAAGTCAAGTACACCTTAATAGGTAAGTTTACGGAATATTAGAGACGAAGTACCAATACTGATTTTAGTATTTTTAACCGACTTCAAATAAAGGAGGTTTTCACTGTGACCTGCTTGTATGTATGTACGACATTGTACCGATTTTTGCGGTTTTCAGCAAAGTGTTTGTTACACTTACAGAGGTGGATGTTATAGTATATTAATTGACCGACTTCAAAAAAAGGGGGGTTGAAGTTGGCTTTTCTTAAACGTAGCTTATAAACGAATTATTGTAATATTTTAGTCTATGGTTTAATACAATACCTTTTTTCGTGTACTTTTATTACATAAATACAAACTTTTATATATCTCATCTTCCAAACGGTTCCTGATCCAAATAAAATACTGCTTGAGTTCGTATTCCTCGGAGTCAATTATTATTATTATTATTATTTTTCTCCGATCTTAATACAGTTTGCGTCCAATTCGTTTCTATAGAAAATTGCACGCGTTCAAACATGTTTACTGGAGCATATCCTGTTCAAAAATATGAAACGCTCTATTATTTCTATTTTTACGACTTATATTTATATCCTATTATATAAAAATATTTTTTAGAATTTAATTATGTGAGAACTCGTATTAAATTATTTTAAACCTATTTCTGGGCACTTTCTCGTTGATCTTGTTTTTGATTCTGATGTTATGCTGTATTTTATATGCAAGGTATTTCATTAGTTATGGAAATTAAGGGAGATCCAAGTTTCAGGTACGAATGGTACGAATGGCTCGTCCGGAGTGATACCACGGCCTTTAAGAAAACCGACGTGAAGTAACGCTTGCGTTGGTTGGAGGCCCTATTCTCCCCTAATTATCCCCTAATCTCCCCAATCCCCCACAATCCTCAACTTCCTATTAACCAAAACGCCGGTAACGCACTTGTAACGCCTCTGGTGTTCCAGGTGTCCATGGGCGACGCCGAATACTTAACATCAGGTGATCCGTCTGCTCTGCTCGGTTATCGGCTTATCCCATGAAATAAAAAAATATGTAGACATTATGAATAGTTCTGTTAAGTTAGTTAGTTGATATTTTAATAAATGATTCGATTCCTGGGTCAGGCAAAGTATTACTGGGTTTTCTTAAATAAATGTCAGTGGTAGTACGGAGTTTGGAATTGTGCCCAGTTTATGACAATAGGCTCACCACCTATTACATGGGACTCATAACATAAATAGTGAAAAGTGGTTGTTACATTGTACAGTGGCATTAAGTGCCGTAATGTACAAAGGCGTGATATTATGTTATATGTTTTGTTATTTTATTAAATGTTGACTGAACTCTAGAATTTTCTCAGCACTAGTTAACACGTTCGAGTTAATACGTCACCGGTTTACGTAACTAGCTTCATGTGGTCTCTGTTACTAGAATACAAG
The DNA here is from genome assembly GCA_038387885.1 of Spodoptera picta. Classification (NCBI taxonomy): domain Eukaryota; kingdom Metazoa; phylum Arthropoda; class Insecta; order Lepidoptera; family Noctuidae; genus Spodoptera; species Spodoptera picta. The sequence goes on along the minus strand of JAZHFQ010000743.1, from coordinate 68,223 downwards.
GAAACATAAGATAAACAACATATAATGAAGTAAACTGGGTACTTACATTGTCAGTACCACGTAATATTGGGTTTATTTATTTTGTGTAATAGTATATTATTATAATAGTTTGTTTAGACAAATTTGTCGTGCGTCAGTGATGGTCAACATGACATAAGCAGATTGTTTTCTGAGAAAAGCTTGCCCCACTTTGGCATTTTGTCCTATGTCGTATATACTTTTACAAAAATATAAGTTCATCTGCCACCTAGACCCAAAAAAATTTATGGATCACACAAAAGAGTTGCTGCTTGTGGGAATCGAACCCGATACACGTTGCGCGGCAGCGAGGTGCCTACCCACCGCACCAACCGTGCAGTCAAATTGTTGCTCTCAACTTTATTATATTTAGTCCTAACAATATTTTTGTCGATAAAATAAATTTGACGAAATATTACTATGACAAGGAACGATTTCAATTTAGTACATAATATTTCAGTAATATCAATCTGAAAAATACAATATATATATATAATACACGGTTGCTAGGCAGTAAGAATAATATTCAGGCATTTATTCTTTTTATCTTGTAATTTCTTGTCGTCAGACATTATCCCAAAGGCTTCAGACGAAATCACTTCCATACAGTTGAACAAGTAATCGAGTTTGTCGACGTTTTTGTAAACATTCTGACTCGCCTAACTACTCGCTTTAATAATATAATCGATAACTCTGACAATAGTAACTCTAACAATGTAAATAAGAATAAGGCAGTGTCAATCTCTGTTAATTTATCATAACATAACATCACGCCTTTTTATCCCCGAAGGGGTAGGCAGAGGTGCACATTTCGGCACTTAATACCACTGTACATCGTATCACCCACTTTTCACTATTTATGTTATGAGTCCCATGTAATAGGGGGTGAGCCTATTGCCTATATGGCACAATTCCAGACTCCGAGCTAATACTTCGATTTTTAAAAACCCAGTAATATTTTACCCTACTCGGGAATCGAACCCTTGCCCGGCAGTCGCACTTGCGACCATTCGACCAATGAGGCAGTCGGCAGGCAAGGTTAGTTTATCATAACACCTTAAAAACGTACAGTGGTAAGTTATGATTCGAGCTAACTACCTTTAAACCATAATTTCATATTTTTTTTACGTTGTAGTGTTAATTTACATACAATCTCCACTGCCACGCCTACGTCACATAATACACTAAAAAGAGATACTAAATTACTTTAAATGACAATAATGACAAGATAAGTGTTTTAAGTGCGGTTAAGCAATGCGTCGGCACGAATGGGCCGGCTTTATCGGAGTGATACCACGGCCGCAGCAGAAAACCGGCATGAAACAACGCTTGCGTTGTGTTTCGTCGTGTGAGTGAGAATTATCGGAGACCCAATTAGCCTCTCCCCAATCTCCGAATCCCCAATAATTCTTCAAATTCCTAATCCCTAAAAGGCCTTGTTACACCTCTGGTGTTACGGGAGTCCAAGGGCGGCGCACGACGCGCGGTCCATGAGGTGATCCGTCTGTTTAACGACTTATTTCATTAAAAAAAAATAAAGACTTGAACTACAAAAATCGCCCCAAAAGGTATAAAATACACGAGCAAAGTCACGTTTACCACTATAGTTCAAACTAGAATGGTCACAAAACGAAGTGTGACGAGTTCGCCTCACTTTGTCACGTCACACTGTATAATAATGCCTCGTAATAGAGTATTTAGAACACAATGGCGCGTGCCACGGTGTCACAGCGCCCCGGCCGCCCGTCACATCGGGCTGTAACACCTGTGGCTATTATTCTTGTGTTTCGGAGTTTGTCTTTGTTTGTTTGATTAAATTTTTGTGTTTAAGGTGTTTAGGTAAACCTTTGTTGATGCATTCTACTCGATTATTAAAGTATAAGTTAATACACATCTTTGTCTATTATAGAGTAAATAAAGAACTTAATGATTATTATATTATTATTCAGCTATTTTAATGTATTTTTTTCTGGAGTGATAATAAGACCTTATGCCATAAGGCTTATAGGGAATATGACAGGTATATGAGAAATGAGATGACGCCTTTCAAGGTATAAACTCAGATAGAACTCAGATATACACGATATTTAAAAAATCCTCATTTTCCTTATTCCCAAATCATATCAAACTTTTTTTATTAGGACAAGTTTACCACAACCACTGTTTCAGGTGTCCATGGGCGACGCCAATTGCTTACCATCAGGTGATGAGTCTGCTCATTTACTCTCACATGAAAAACTTAAATTTAAATAGATAAAAATGTCTTACAATCTATTTGCATTATAATGAACTACAGCAGCGCTACGAGCTTTTTTCGTAGCGCTACGAGCTGCGGGCTACAACACCGCGTAGCTTCATTATGCTACGTCGCGTAGCTCTTCGTTTGCAAGTCCAATCGGCTTTATATCTATTGTATTTGACTAATTACTGCCAGCTTATGCAAATTATTAGACCTACTTGGAGAACAGCCAAGAGATAGAGACTGAAATAATAGTCGTGCTTATACTAACCATTATAACTAAGATAAATATCTATACATTGCTAAGAATCTATACATTGGAACGAGTTTAGCTTTATACAATTCTGTGAATATTTTTTGACATTATAAAAGTACCTGTGTTTAGTTTAATTAAATGCTTTTTGACTATGACTTTGACTTTGTTGTTTGTGATTTATATATATTTGTTTAAAACGCACTTATTGAACCATGGATGTTTGGCACAGAAATAAACTGTATAGTCTGAAATACTACACAGGCTATTCGTTACTCAGAAATACAGACAAAGTCACTGGTAGCAGCTAATATTTTATAGTCACCAATTTCTCTACTTAACGATGTCACCATCCTTTACAACTCCACTCTATAAACCTGGTCGTCATAGCGACAGGCTGCCACTTATTTATTAGGAAACACGTCAAAATGGCGGCTCGTAAACTATTTATTATATAAAGCAAGTATAAAGGTGACTTAATTAAACGACGACTGTCATTTATTTCAGTCCTATGAAAGTGTAATTAAGAATGTTAGTGTTCGCAAAGGCGACCGGTTTATTGTCTGTCGGTGCCCGTTTACGATGGTGTCGTGAAGCGTGGTAGTCTCGTAACTCGCAATATTATGTAGTAAATTGTTGATAATTGAAATCAGTTTACTGTGTACCTTTAGGAAGGGCTATAAAGTGAAAGTACAGAACATCGTTGGTTTACTTCAAGTAAAATAAAAATCTGTTTCCAAATAGATACTACTACTTAGCTGCTGTGTCTAGGATTGAATTTCATAGATAAATACATTTCTGCACTACCCAAAGGATGACTGGCAGAGAATGCTGTTAGCATTAACTCTTCCTTATGCAATTGTATAAAACTTAAATAAAAAAATAATAGATCCATTTAGCTTACAGCGTGTATTTTAATAGTTTTATTTTACAAATAGACTAGGAAGCAGCATTGTTGCATGTTAATATTTACATTTAACTAGATAAGGCTGGAGGTGGCTGTAAACAATAATAAAACAAGATTTCTTAAACTGATCGACTTATTAAATATCTTGAAATAGTTTCATACATTTTTACTTGCATTTTAAAATCTATCTAAGTTTAATTAACACTTTCTCAGTGCACTTTCAATAGAATTTTAATAAATATTGTAATAATGCAGCCTCTTTGTTTGTATTACAGTTTAATCTATTGCACTTCAGGCTTTCACGTGCCTTTGACAGAAGGATAGCACTTAAACTTCACTCTGAATCCTGAATATTTCAGCACAGTGAGTTCAAGTGCTGAAAATAGTAGCACTCAGAGAAAATTAAACTAAAAAGAGAATAGTAAGCGGGAAAATTAGAATTTCACAGCTCGAGTGCAAAGTGAATTTAATTTACATTTTTTTTAAATATTATCCATTATTAATTAACATTTACTGACTGCGCGGTTGTTGGGCCACTGGCTGCCGTGCAACGTGTCGCGGGTTCGATTCCCGCACGGTACAACTCTTTGTGTAATCCACAGTTTGTTATTCCGGGTCTGGATGTGATGTGTATGTGATAATATTGTATGTAACCGCACTCACGACACAGGAGAATATCCTAATGTGGAACAAAGTTTGTTAAAAAAAATAAAAAAAATAGCAATAACTTTTGTTAAGGGCTTATGGCACCGATTTCTCACCAATTAGTGGGTTCAACTATGGGTGGTAATAATAGTTATTTTTTGCTTTTTAGTTTTTTGGATAGCCTCCTCCTATTTGGGAAGTCTGTTAAAAACCAGTGATATTTTGCTCACATAATAAATTAACATTAAAAACGAAACCTCGATAGTTATGAACAACTTCAACAACGTAACTGAGACTACACTACCATTCAAAAATAAACCAACACATTAAAAAAATAAAGCACAACTTACTTTATACGTCATGTGACAGCTGTTTCGGTGACCAGCTACATAACTGGCGGCCATGGACAAGTTGTCCAAGGCCGAAGATAGGTCCCTTAACGAGGCCCCCTCGTGCCATAAATCTATCGAGGGGGTTAGGGGGTTACCTAACGATTAATTGCCACCCTGCCCTAATTCCGGACTAGTTTTATTAATGGCGTGGGATGCAAGGTGATGTGTTACTGAATGTATGTCAATTCGCAGCTGAGTAGCGTATGTTTTGTGTAGCTACAATATTATATTGTGGTAATAGATACTTTTTGGGTAATTAAGTAATGATGTCATTAGATTTTTTGAGGAGGGAAATCATCCAATTACTTCTCCCTGTGACTTCGCTGGTGTTGCGGGTGTCGATGGGCGGCGCTGATCGCTTACCATCAGGTGATCCGTCGACTTGTTTGCCTCCTATTCTATAAAAAAAAAACCAGATCCATTTCTAAAGATTTTTGAAGAGAAGAACACAGAAAATAATTATAATCAAGCGTCACTTCTCCCAGTCCTCCTACATACTGAAACAATTATATATACATTACCATATGGTATTTAATTGTAAACAAGTATGAAGGCCTGACACTGAAATATACAGCTGTGAACAGCTGGAAATAAACAAGGTTTCGAAGTCAACACAATGCTTGTATTGTGAATATATAACTCACGTCAGAAACGAAAGCTTCTGTGGTACTTCGTAATGAGTACATACAAACATATTTGAGAACAATTTTGTAGTTGACTTTCTATATTTAGATACTAAATTAAAACCGTAATATTTAAATATTTAATTACTTAGGCTGCCTCATTGGCCAAATCGTCTGGGGTTCGGTTACCGGGTCGGGCAAAGTACTACTAGATTTTATTTTAATCTCAAAAGTAGCATTGAGTCTGGATATGCGCCCGGTATATGGCAATAAGCTCACCCCCTGCTACATGGGACTCATAACATAAATAGTGAAAAGTGGGTGTTACATACAGTGGCATTAATTGCCGTAATGTGCACCTCTGCCTATCCCTTCGAGGAAATAGGCGTCATGTTATGTTATGTTAATTACTGATGTGTCTGCTTAAGTGGAATTCCAAAATTGATAAGGATGGTGTAAATTAGTAGAGATATCTAATTATTTAGTAGACTGATGATATCTTTGAGAAACTTGTGGTCTAAGTTTTGCTGTGTGTGACAGCAACTTGAGCTTACTTGGACCAGCGAGCGTCAGGTCTCATGTCTACTTAGTTTGGATCCTAATTAATCATTGTTGTTCATATAACTTGAGTATATTATATACTAAATAGAATAGTCATTCAGACATACATGAATATGGAAACCGATGCGATTATTTAGGAGCTATTAATGTCGTGGTGGCGCGGAGGTTTAAGACGCCCGCTTCTCATGCATGAGGGTGCGGGTTCGAAACCTACCAACGAGCAAGTACCAATGTGACTTTTCCGAGTTAAGTAAATATACTTTCTAAGATTATCTAGACATCACTGCCAAACGGTGAAGGAAAACATCGTGAGGAAACCTGGGCTTATAATTTCTAATTATAAGTTTGTAATCGCCAACCCGCATTGAGCAAGCGTGGTGATTAATGTTCAAACCTTCTCCGTGTGAGAAGAGGCTTTGCTTAGCTGTGAGCATTTATAATTTCTAATAGTCACTTACTAACTACAAAATGTATTTATTGCCAGATACATACATAGGTTAAATCACTACAGTACCCAAAACTACAGCACACTTAAAAAACAATAAAAATAAATACAGCATATAAAAACAATAACTGTAAATCATTCAGTATATTACTCCTAATCATAATTACCATACCACTGAACACATTATCCTCCATCATTAAGAAGACCAGACAATGACACGATACTTTAATCCAGTCGACCGCCTCCATTGTGCTCGTAAGGTGCGGGACACATCAGAGCCCACAGCACTCCATTAACATACAACACCCTCTATTAACTTGTTACTTATAAAGGACCGGGCTATGTGTACCCAGACTTAAAATTGTGACACATGGCTTGTTTAAGGGACCTCGTTTGTTTAACACTCCCCAAGATTATCTTTGAGACTGTCAATTTCACATCTGTGACTTTAAATTTTAGGGTACAGAGTTCATTTATGTTTGTTAAGTTTATTGCTAAATTGAATTGTTTGTTATTGACATCTAAGTATTAATTTATTTGTAAATAGTTTGTGTAGTTTAATTACACGTCTGGATCATGCTCTGGTGTATTCTAGTACGTTTACAGCTTTGTATAAATTCTTAATTAATTTATTAATTGAAAGATAAGAAATTAATTTCTGATTTATCAATTTTAACACACATATAACATCACGCCTTTTATCCCCGAAGGCGAAGGCACAGGTGCACATTATGGCACTTAATGCCACTACGTACAAATGTAACACCCACTTTTTACTGTTTATGTTATGAGCCCCATATAATATATAATGTAATTAGGCGGGTGGGCCTATTGTCATATTATTATACCGGGCACAATTCCAGACTCCGTACAGACCCGAGCGTACGGCGCGTCGCGTTCCGCGCGCGCCTCAAAGAGCCATCAGACCACCACAGATGGGGCCCAATAGGGCCGATGCCGATTCGGAGTCGCGGAGAACCTAACGGGTAACCGGGGCTCCGGCTCGACGTGTAGGAGAAGGAACGGGGTGGTTTTTAGTCAGTAAGAGTCTGACACTCCCTCCCGCCTCACCAAGGCGGGAGCAGACATTCGATGATTTTCCGCCCTTAAAAAAAAAAAAATTCCAGACTCCGTGCTAGTACTGAAATTTTATTAATAACACAGTAACACTTTGCCTGACCCGGGAATTCGAGACCCGAGAACCCTTGCACGACAGTTACACTTGCAACCAATTGACCAAGTCTACTTTAGTTAGGTTTAGAAAATTGTGTTACTTTTGACATCAGTTCAACAGCTCAAAACATTGTTTAATGAAACAAACATTTACAAAACCTTTCAGTTCTAAGATGGGCAACAAAAAATACAATCCAACTCCGAATCCTGGATTGACCCTCACAGGCCTCGCTCCACTGAAACCCACATTCAGAGAACGGTAAAACCTCCTCATCAAAACGTTAAAAGGTTGACATTCAAGTTACGAAAAACAATATCGGCATGTAACTGAATAAATATTTATTTTCAGGAAAATATAATAAGTAAATAAAAGGAAACAGGGTTGACAATAAAGTCATTGAATACAGGTAATGCCTGGAGGCAGGCAATAAGCAATATTTTATCCTGGATCAACAGTAAGGCTACGATCACAATGTCATCCTTTTTTCGTCAATAAATCTTTCACGAAATACTTTTTGTTTTGTCAAATACACGTACGGAAAAACAAAGTTATTATTTCTCGATTGCCACGATAGATATAATTTTATTTTATATTTTTAGGCGGAAATTGTAATACAAATATGTTTTGTTTTTGAAGATGCCGTTTAAAAAATTTCTATTGTCATGAAGAAGCATTATGATTGTTTTTGGTGGCTTTTATGTTCTTAAGGCTTAAGGCTAGAGTCAGAAGCCTGAAAAATCCGACTACGGGTCAGACTATGAATGTCACTTAGTGAATTGTAGAGTACAACAAATAGGTAACAGATGTTACCTATTTGTTGTACTGTATAGCACTGATAAAGTGATGACAACTGATCTGATCTCGTTATTGCCAGTCCTTCATTTATAATTAAAAAAAACAGACATTTAAAAATTTCAAAAATTTCGTAAAAGCATAGACGTCTCTGCATTATTCATGTGGAATTATGGAAGCGCCATGCTTCTGCACGAACGGGCCGGCTCGACCGGAGCGATTCCACGGGCTCACAGAAAACTGACGTGAAACAACGCTGCGTTATGTTTGGTCGTGTGAATGAAGTTACCGGAGTCTCAATTCCCCCCTCCCTAATCTCCCCAATTCCTGAATCCGCAACTATCCTCAAAATCCTAATCATCAAAAAGGCCGGTAACGCACTTATAACTCCTCGAGTGTTGCGGGTGTCCATAGACGGCGCCGATTGCTTACCATTATGTGATCCGCCTGCTCGTTTACCCGCTTATCAAAAAAAAAAATACACCCTTAGCGAAATAAAAACAGCAACACTGAATATCTTCACAACACAAATAGACAAGTTCACCTTCTGAACATGTCAGCCATACTTCAGATTCTGATTCCTGAATGAAATAACGCAAAGTAATTGCACCCGCCGTGGGTCGTAAAAGTTTTACGACTTCGAACGGCGAGAGTTTGTATCAATGAGGAATTGTCTTAGGAAAGATATTATGAACCTGAGTGGAGCCACGGACTGGGTTCGACTTGTTTTAATACTTTGTTTTTATCAGATTATGATTTGTACCTGAAATGTTGAAAGGATTTGTGGTTGTGCAGTCAAACATTAATGGTGACTTTTGCCGTTTAATTTCATTTTTTAATTCGAAATAATTTTAGTTGCGTCTTGACATTTATGGTTTTCTATTTTTAATATTTAATAAGTCTTTCTGAATATGATTATTGGACCTGTATTCTAGATTCACTTTGGGTCACTGAGCCAACGAACGGCGTAAGTAAGTACCTGTAGGTAACTTAAGATTACATCTTACGCAGAGCTTATTATGGTTCATAAGTATTGGATGTTGAAACTGCTATAATTAAATTCACAAATATAAGGAAAGGGAAAAAAGTACAACTTAAGATACACTAAAACTAAAATAAAATGTTAAGTAAAAGAAAACAAAATGGCTATTTTGAGTGAGCATCAAAAAATTCGTCTGCTCCTACTCATTCACAAAACATTTTTTAAATAAAAACCACTTTTATACAATAACAGAAAAACTGATGAACTTGACATCAAGAAGTTTTTCAAATTACTTAGAAAAACGAAATCGTTTTTTAAATCCTTATCAAATAGATCTGCTATCTATTCCGGCGGTGTATCGTTGTAAACGGGATTGCGCCAAGATTGGGAGTGAACGCTCCAACAACTCAGTAGTGAGTAGAGGTCGGTCGAGTGTGAGGCAACTCGGAGGGAAGAGGGAAGAGGAACCGACTGCTTACTAGAACATGTTCCAAGAAACTTGGTTTAAGTCCTCGGTTATATTTAGCTTCCACGATTCCCAAGTTGAATGTATTTACATAACGTTACGTGATAAAGTCACTGGGGAATTGTTGACTTGAGTATTACCTTCAAGGGCGTAAAGGATTATTGAGAGTTTTATTCTAAAACTTTATTTATTTATTTTACACTTCGTCACTCAGCTAGTAAGCACTAATAGTGAATGGCCGAATTTTGAGTGCCTTGTAGCACTTCCTAACACTTTAAGGTTCTGTTACACTTGCTGTAAAATAGCATGCTATAATACAGTCTATTGAGCATGCTCAAAATTTTCAAAAATCGAACGTTTGTCGATTCGTAAACATGGAAACGTCTTTAATGAGCATGCTAATTTTGAGCAACATTCCGACTAAGTGATAAGTGCTCAATTAAAGCATGCTTTCCTGCTTGAAATTACGATGTGTACAGTACCTTTATTATTGAAAAAATATGATTATGTATGTTCGTATTTATTCTTCGTTCGTATGTCATACAAAATTTGAACGACGAATACGTTTTTGTTTTTAAATCGCTGTCAGCCAGCAAGCAGACAAATAGTATCGCTTTCCTATAATTTTAAACACCTCTATAAGTTCAAATCGCAATAGAACTAGTACTGCACAGCTCTGAGTCAGCAGAGTCAGCAGTTTGGTTCTTATGTTTGAAGCACATAAACCTGGAAGTAGGAAGGTTCCCCGTGTGTTGTTTGTGTCAGCGAATTTACAAACTGTACAGGAAATGTGTGGTGACGTTGACTGTCGTGGAACATTGCGACGTTCTCAAACACAGCGTATTGACTACCTTTGAAGCAGTCTTAGTCATATAACTTGTTAAAATGTACATATAGCGTTGTAATTTTATATTACGTTTTAAGATCTAAATGGTCTACGAAGGCAAATTTTTTTAGATAGCACAAACAATCCTACAGAAAGTATTAGTTTAGCGGGGTAGTAGGGTAGTAATCTTAATTAAGTGTGGGAGAGCCATGCTTCGGCACTGCTGGGCCGGCTCGACCGGAGTGATACCACCAACCAGCAGAAAACCGACGTGTAAAAAGCTCGCGTTGTGTTTCGTCATGTGAGTAAGGTTACCGGAGGCCCAATTACCCTTCTCCCTAGTCTCCCCGAATCCCCGAATCCTCCACAATCCTCAAATTCCCAATTCCCAAAAGGCCGGTAACGCACTTGTAACGCCTTGGTGTTTCAGGTGTCCATGGGCGGCGCCGATTGCTTACCATCAGGTGATCCGTCTGCTCGTTTAACGACTTATACTGTAAAAAAAGGACTGAAACATTATTTTCTCTATCACACACACACAAAAATATTAAACATAATTTATCTACATATTATTATACCTTTCCAAGCCACGACTGGTACATTTAAGCATCAAAACTGTAATTGCATATTTACTTCTAAATCCAACACACCAGAGTCAAAGATCAATCGCTAAGATAACCACTTCACCTTCCACTAGACAACTAACAGAGCATTCCTCAACGCAGTCCGACAATAGAGTGATAGGCTTAATAGATTGATCGATTCAGCCGAGAATCGAACATCTGTCTCGCCGATAAGCGGGGACACATCTATCAATCTAGATTATCGTAGGTAACCTAGATAACGGACATAGCAACGTTTTGGTAAATGAAGAGATCGACTTCGTTAGGGGAAGGTTAAGTGTTGAATATTAGGAAAGAGTATAACTTTGGGTTAATTAAGTAGTAGATTTTTAAACAATATACAATGTAAGTACCATTAGAAGTAAGGTTATAAGTTATAATTTAAAAATTAAAATAAATGCAGCCAGGATTCTTTATTTGTCACTAAAATTAAAGCAAATTGCGCAAAGGAGTCTATATTATTGTGTGTGTCTGAAACTAGTATGATGGCTATTATGTTCTTATTAAAAAAGTATTTCGGTAACTTCAATGTGGAACAAAAATATTTCTTGACTTTGACTTTGAACTGATTTAGTTCAAAGTCAAAGTCAAAACATTTATTTCAACAAATCCATAAATAGGCACTTTTGCAACGTCAAAATTTGAATTGTTCGTCCGTCTATCTATTAAGTCAGGCGCTTGTTCTAAAGTGTAGTTGCGAATTGAGAAGAACGAGCAAGAAAGTCTATCGTAACTCTTTCATAAAACCAAGGTTGTATAAAACCAGACTTTACAGAGCCGCTGAAGGCCTAACGGGTCACCGGGGCTCCGGCTCGAAGCGCAGGAGTAGGAACGGGGTGGTTTTTAGTCAGTAAGAGTCTGATACTCCCTCTCGCCTAACGAAGGCAGAAGAAGTCATTGCATTCGGGGGACGTCGCTAAATCTGTTGAAATCATACCTTCAGGATAGGCAACTTAAGGTACAAGTAAATAAAGTAAATTCACAGGGTGCTAGCATATCTATGGGTGTACCGCAGGGCTCGATACTAGGTCCATTCTTATTTTTAGCGTACATAAATGACTTGCCCCATTTATTTAAAAATGAACCGCAGATGGTATTATTTGCTGATGACACTTCATTAGTTTTTAAAATTAATAGACGCACAAATAGTTATGACGACGTAAATAATGCCCTAATGCAAGTTCAAAATTGGTTTACATTAAATAACTTAGTACTAAACAATAAAAAGACAAAATGTATTAGATTTGTTTTGCCAAATGTTAAAAGCAACGAATGTGACATATTATTGAATGGTGAGAAATTAGAGTTTGTAAAAGAGACAACTTTCCTGGGAATTACTGTAGACGACAAATTGCAATGGGGTCCTCACATTACATCATTAGCGGGACGATTGAGCTCTGCAGCTTATGCTGTCTGGAAGATACGACAGTTAACTGACATTGACACGGCAAGACTGGTGTATTTCAGTTACTTTCATAGCATTATGTCGTATGGCATTTTGCTGTGGGGACACGCTGCTGACATTGAATCTATTTTTATCTTACAAAAGCGCGCCGTCAGAGCTATCTACAATCTAGGTCGTCGCGAATCTCTCAGAGAAAGGTTTAAGGATATCAACATTATGACCGTTCCATGTCAATTTATCTATGAAAACATCATGTATGTTAGGAAAAACCTACAGTTATTTGGTAAAGTGTCTGACAGACACCACTATCAAACTAGACATGGGAATTTCAATTTCGAGATTAGCGAAAGTAAGTAAATCGTTCATGGGATTCTGTGTTAAATGTTATAATAAGATACCAGGCGATGTACAACAACTAAATGAATCCAAATTTAAATTATGTATAAAGAAAACTTTATGTAGACAAGCATATTACAAACTCAATGAATATATAGAGGATAAAAATGCTTGGATGCAGGCTAGTCCGGCTCCACAGGATAACTAAAAACACTGTTGTTTTAATGAAATCGTAAATAATACAGCCATATTGATAAGTTGTATATTTTTTTAACTTATATAACCAATGTAAATGTGAGAGCCCTGTAATTAACTTAATATTAAATTAGATTAGTAGAATTCATTCGTGTCAGCTTGGAGTTGTCATGCTCACTCAAAGGTCTCATTGGCGGTGGCGCGTGCAGTGGATCGCTCGATTCCCTACAATATGGTTGAGTTGGGCGGTGCTGGTGTACGTGTCATGTTCGTGAACGGGCGCCGTCAACTGGGACTGGTCAGCTCCAGACTGTATTATTGTCCTTAAGGTTATTTTCTTTCTTGATCACTTTGACTGGATTTTGGTGTTACATTGTTCTCGCACAATCCAAACAGCAAAACTATGTAACTAGTAAATTGTATTGTGAACCTGATTGAAAAAGAGTAACCTATGGAGTTTCTTGCTCGTTCTTCTCCATAGGAATCTACACCTTGGAATGAGCAAATAGCTTCACTTTTAATATTAATTTTATTTTGACGTTCAAAAGTGCCATTCTGGCCTAATTGAAATAAATGATTTTGACTTTGACTTAGACTTTGATGTCCTCCCCGCGCCCCCATAAGGTACACGAAACTTCTCTTCTTGTTATATTCAGTAAATGTACCTAACATAATGTTATTTACTTTCACAATATCAGTTATACAACTAAATTTAAAACATTGTTTTGCTATTTACTTGTTTGCTTGCTCCCCGTCTAGATGATGATATTGCATTTTAAATATTTACGAAACTATGAAATATTGTTATTTGAAATTGCGCTGTCGACACAAGCTTATTCAAAATATTTTCTTACGTTTACAAAATAATTTCAAATATTATTACTTTTATGCTTTCTGGAAATATGTTATTATCATAAATAAATACGTACCTATTTGTATACTTTAAAATATAATTAATGCGTAACACAATATTTTCTGCATTATTGAATACGTCATAATTCAAAATGGCAAAGTTTGGTGTAGCTCAAAGCCATGTATTTAATATCCTCTTTTAAGAGCCGATTTTTCCAACGCCAGATAAATTTAGATAGGGATAGATAGGGGTCATGACAGAGTATAAAAATTAAAAATCTAATTAGTCCGTCAGTTAGGTAATGAAAAAATATTAGACACGTATTTCATTATGAAATAAAATGATACTTAGATATAACGAATCAAAATTTAGGAGTGGGGGCTAACGTCATTTCTACGTATAAAATGTACATATATATATATTGTCGAAAATATTCGTTTCTGTAAAAAAAATTAAAAATATGTCTGTAATGTTTTAAAATAATTTACCAGACGGACATTAAAAAAAAATAGTCATCTACCCCTAAAAACTGCCAAATCGTAATTAAGTGTGGGAGAGCCATGCTTCGGCACGAATGGGCCGGCTCGACCGTAGTGATACCACTGCCTCACAGAAACCCGACGGGAAACATCGCACCGAGTGAGGTTACCGGAGGCCCAATTACCGCCCTCCCTAGACTCCCCAATCCCAGTTTCCTCCACAATCCTCAAATTCCCAATTCCCAAAAGGCCGGTAACGCACTTGTAACGCCTTGGTGTTTCAAGTGTCCTATGGGCGGCGCCGATTGCTTACCATCAGGTGGTCCGTCTGCTCGTTTACCGGCTTATGCTATAAAAAAAAAACATTCTACAGTTAAGGATTATCTGATTATGAACTCAAAAGTAACACTTAATTTTTCTTGGTGTATTTTTACTCTACAGACACAATCGAATATTCATTGGCACATGTCCCAAGTTCCAGAACCACTAACAGTAACCCACAAACTACAAGTTATATTAAGTTGCATTTAAATCAAGCTACAATGTAACAGCTCAGGTTAAGAGCTTAATAAGTTGCAGCATTATACTGACAAAGTGAGGCGGTACACAATCTAAGTACGGCCTGTGTTGAGGCGGGGCACCACTGTCAACAACGGCGAATTAGAAATGGTATGAATTGGATAGAAGTCGGTCCCTATTAGAGGTATAATTAAATACATGGTTCAACAGTATTGTGTAAAACTATCTTCGTTTACAATTTTTTGCAAAAAGTTATACAAACTACGGTGCACAAAATAAGCGACATTTTTGTTTAGGGTGGGGTGCTACTGTCAGCGATAGTGACGATGTGTAATATTGATTGATACAAAAAAAATACGTAGAGACATATAATAACTTATTGCACATATAATAACTTTTGCAAGACATATAATAACTTATATGTCTTGCAAAAGTCACTGCGGTCTAGTGTTTCGTTGCAATATTAAGCGTGCTGACGTAAATACCATGACGTCATGACACATTATTTCGTACAAAATTCATAGACAGTGTCCGTCGTTGGCATCTTAATCATAGTACTAAACTAGATTTCAATATATTTTTAGGACATAATCATTAACTATTCATAAGCACTATTATTACAGGGTCTTACGCAACTACTGATTCTATTAGACCGGAATAAGAATTAAAATAAATTTTTATTAACCGACTTCTTTTTAAATATATTGCCGCGATATGCGTTTACAAATATACAAGTTCACATACCATATGACACCCAGACCCGAAACACCGCGCCAACCGCGTAGTGGAGATTAAATCAATAACAACTATTTTTCATAGTTGTATGTACTGTAGATCCTTGCTTACAGGAGTTTTGGGAGGATATGGCGGGCTTGTCCCAAAACCACTATTTTAATTGCACCTACATTGTGTTATACAAATAAACAAGCAACAAGAAACACAGTTTGCAACATTCCCCTCAACACTTAACTTCATTACATATTGTGCTACAAACACACATACAAGAAAACATTGCCTCAAATAACGGCTTCAATTCTCGAGTAAATCAAATCAAGTGGGCACGTCCTGTAACATATACCTCTAGAATAAGTATCGATCTTTATATATTTAGATACCCTGTGACCGGTGGACGAGAACTGAAGGCAGAGACTGACGCTATGAAAACGATGAGAGGGTACTGAAAGTAGATTGACGGTTAAAAACAGATAGCAGGTGACTGATACTCGGGGACTGACGACAGAAGAGTGAGAGAAGGAGATTGATGCCAGGGAAGTGATGCTAGGGAACTGATGGTACGGTTTCAATACCGTACCTGCTGTTAGTAGGCAGGCGACTAACAGCAGGGGTTTGTTGACACGGGACTGACACCAAGGAACTGCCAGGGAACTATATAACTATAGCCTAATGGCATTGGAATGATGGTAGGGACCGGAATGTAGGGATCTGAAGGCATAGGAGCTGACGGTAGGAGACTGAAACTAGAAACTGATAGCCGGTGTCTAATAGTCAGAGGGTCAATATAGTCTACACACACACACACACATACACACCTTCTTCCCCGGGTTTATTCCACTTTACATACAATTACTATCGTAAAGTAGTTTTCCTACACCCTTATTGTGGCCTTAAAGGTGGACTATGTAAATATAACATTATTTTTACGGTGGATGTGTTTATACAAATTCGACTTACCAGCACATAATTGTTAGTCATGTTTTTATCTGTTTTATTCAGGCAAAAGTAATAAAAATATGGTTTCATTAGCAGTAATCCATTAGAAAAGTGTTTAGTGATTTAAATATCCTAATAAGTCGTTCAATAGCTGTTATGAAACGTACTTCAACTGGAGAACTTTTCAGAAAACTTCTGAAATAACGTTGAGAAAAGGCGCGGAATATTTTCAGGAAAACAATTTCGAATATAAATTAGTTTTAGCACTCCAATTGTTTGTACTACGCATTTGCTAGGAGTGCTCCACGATTGCTACGGTTACTACGCGGTTGCTACGAAAGTGCTACGAACGATCTAGGAACATTTTATTTGGATTGTCATTGATTTTTCCAAAAATAGAATTCGTCATCAGTATTTGTAAATACCTCGTAGTACTATGGAAGGTAAATATAATTACAAATGACAGTCCATTTCAATCTAATCAATGAAAAACGTAAAACTATTTGTCACTCCTTCCAATCTAACTCGATCAATCAATAAGTTTGAGGTTCTATGATTTATATACACCCACTATTTACTAACGTAAGGGTATGACGTCACGTCTGTTATTGTTATAATAAATTATGTTAATGTTATTATTTTGGGAACTCCCAGTTTAGGTAAACGTTGGCGCTGGCGTTGGGAAGACAGATCGCTTTGTTTTTGTTGATAACTTCCTTATTTATGTAATTTCGTGACATGTTTTTGTATAGATTTTGTGCTGTAGCTATTAAGTAGTCAGTTTTATTGAGTTTTAAATTCTCTATATAAGTCTTGAATTCATTCGAAACTTCAGCTATACATTGATATTGAGAACAGGTATGTACATAGTGAGGCGTTTTTATAAAACCATATTTGTATAGATCCTATAAGGGTTTGCCATAGTCCGATCTTCTTTCTGTTTTATTTTATACGCACGTTTTTCATTGACTTATCTCTTCGAAAAATAGAAATAATTATATTTTTCTTTTAATAAACTAAAATGTGATGTCCATTGTATTAACACAATATATTTTTCTTTATGGGCAACACTCTTTTTGTCTATTTAAATAATATACATAACATAATACATAACATCACGCCTTTTATCCCCGAAGGGGTAGGCAGAGGTGCACATTCTACCACAGTACAATGTAACACCCACTTTTCACTAGTTGTTATGAGTCCCATGTAGTAGGGGGTGAGCCTATTGCCATATACCGGGCACATTTCCAGACTCCGTGCTACTACTGAGAATTTTAAAAAACCCAGTAATACTTTGCCCGACCCGGGAATCGAACCCGAGACCCCTTGCCCGGCAGTCGCACTTGCGACTACTCGGCCAACGAGGCAGTCAGGTAAGTCAGTTAAATAATATACTACGAGTAATTACGATTCAATGATCCATAGGATCGTAATGTGCCGTCCACAAACCATTGATGACATCACACACAGCTCACCGGCCCGGTCAACTAAACATCTGGTATTATTCCGGCTCGTTCTCCCGTAAAATTTAATCTGTAAGCAGTCAATTGTTTAATTTTTGTTAGAGGTTAATTGTTGAATGTAAATTAATTATTGCACATTTTTTTTTTGGATAAGCCGGTAAACGAGCTGACGGTTAACCTGATGGGCGTCGCCCATGGACACCTGTAACACCAGAGGCGCTACAAGTGCGTTACCGGCCTTTAGGGATCAGGAATTTGAGGATTGTTGGAGATTCAGGGATTGGAGAGACTGGGAGGACAAATGTCCCACGATATATATCGACGACATGTCAAGCAAAGCCTGCCGAGTTCGCCTGACATTATAAAGCGACAATGCGCACCTAATGTCTATGACAGCGACGTTGATGTTTCCAGACATGTCGACCAAAGTGCGGCAACGTTGCGTTACTTCACCCGACGTCGCTGGCGACCCGTGTCGCAGGACATTTGTCCCTTTTTTTAAGGGGGAAAATGATACTGAAATGACTCTTATTGACTAAAAACCACCCCGTTCCTACTCATGCACTTCGAGCCGGAGCTCCGGCAATCCGTTAGGTTCTCAGCGGCTCCGTATCGGCAGCAGCCCTGTTGGGCTCCATCCATGGCGGTCTGATGGCTCTTTGGGGCGCGGGCGGAATGCGACGCGCCGTACGCTCGGGTCTGGTTCTAGTCGGGCGGCGAGTCACCCATGCTCGCAATCCGCTGGCCCGCGCTTACGGTGGCCGGCAGATGTACGTACATTTGTCGCCTAGTATAAGCTTGGTTTAATGCATCGTTGAATCGTTTACTTCAAATGAATTTTCGGCTTAATCATTTTGTCATTGTTTAGGAAAACCTTCAACAGGCAAATTGTGAAACTAAACCATTTAATTTGTAAGCTCCTGTCTCCTCCAATTTGATCCACTACAGAACTGAAAGAAAAACCTTCATAATGTTTAAATAAAAACGTTTCCTAACTTTCAAGGGTTTCAGGCGGCACTCAATATTCATTAAATTCAGTAAAAAAGCCGCGTAATGTCTTAACAAACAGTTTTTCAATCAACAATAAGGTACAGTACCTTCAAGTTCAATGTATGGACGCACATGAAAGTACACTAATCTTCCTTTCATTAACAACTTTAACACAAAAGAATAGAGTCGAATTTCCATTAACAAAAAATATTTATTCAGGGTAGTAACGCACGTGAAGCTACACCTATCTCCCTTTTATTAACGACTCTATGACAGAGTAATAGAGTTGTAATTCCATTAACCAAAAATTGCCAATTTGGGGTAGTTTAATGTGCATGTGTTTTTCTAGCTTTTGAACAATCGGAAGGAAAGTGGATTTCTTTTAGTAGTATTAGGGATCGCCCTATTTACAAAGTATTTCGGTGATTTGATAAAATATTATATGAAAGGGTTCGGGGTCGATACCCGGGTGAGTACAGAATAGAGATATGTAACGAGAAATGTTGAAATGGAAGTTAGACAACTATTGAATTTTTTAAAAAAAAGTTTTCGTTGTTGTTGTTATATGTTATATGAATTATTAGATAATGGTACGTTAGATTAGAGGATATATCTAGAACTATATAAAAATTAATTACTGTTTTTTTATGGCATAAGTCGGTAAACGAGCAGACGGATCACCTGATGGTAAGCATTCGGCGTCGCCCGTGGACACCTGGAACACCAGAGGCGTTACAATAACCATGTGAGATCTATTTTTCTTATCCTGGGAATATTTTTGTATCTGTGTCCATTTACATTTATGAATAAAGATTATTTATTTATTTATTTATTTATTTAATAGTGTTACCGGCCTTTTGGGGATTAGGAGGTTGAGGATCGTTGGCGATTCAGGAATTGGGGAGATTGGGGAAGGGGAAGGTAATTGGACCTCCAGTAACCTCACTCACACGACGAAACACAACGCAAGTGGTATTTCACGTCGGTTTTCTGCTTGGCCGTGGTATCACTTCGGTCGAGCCGGCCATTCGTGCCGAAGCATGGCTCTCCCACACTTAAAAGTTACTGTACGTTAGTCTCGCTAAACCTCGAGAACGGCTGAACCGATTTGGTTAATTTTGCGCTTAAATTATTTGTGGAAGTCCAGGGAAGGTTTAGAAGTTGAGAAAATCATTATTGAGGCGGTACTAAGTTTGCTGAGGCAAAAAGTCTAATTATTAAAAGATTATTACTATGAAGTTAACCTTATACTATAATAAAAAATCTCTGTCACAGTTTATCGTTTCAATAGAAAACCCTGTCGTTGTACAAGTGATGTACCCATAACATGGGAATGACTGACTGGCGCAACAACAAACGATGGAAGCGGCTTTAAAAACCTTCCAATAACCAACGTAACAGGGAACACTAAAATGTGGGAATGACTGCCTGCATCATGACAGAGCAACAATGTTGTATATCATACCAAAAGACATCGAGAACTTGTTCAGGAGTTCGACCAAGAATAAAAAAGTGCGTTACGA
The DNA here is from genome assembly GCA_038387885.1 of Spodoptera picta. Taxonomy (NCBI): domain Eukaryota; kingdom Metazoa; phylum Arthropoda; class Insecta; order Lepidoptera; family Noctuidae; genus Spodoptera; species Spodoptera picta. The sequence continues at coordinate 47,840 of JAZHFQ010000743.1, read as the reverse complement.
ACAACAACGAGGCGTGACGAGTTAGTCACTGCCTAATACTCAAAATGCGGGAATACAGCAATAATATAGTTTACAGCATCACATATAAGTGCTACTAAAAATCTATAATAAAAAACTTCGCCTAAACTACGACAAAATATGATAAACTTACTTCAATAGTTGACTAATTCTTTATAAATATCTCCCTGAATCTTACGCAACATAGTCAACCAAACCAAACTCCTATGAAAATAACATTAGACATAAAAAACTGAAAGCCGCATCGCTGCATCCCCATCGCGTTTGAAGTCTTTAGTAAATGTTGGGTATTTGATTGAAAAGAGTGAAACCAGTCAAAGCGAGCGTGTACTGAAGGCAGATACAGTACGTAGCATGCAATCAGCTGATTGGAATAAATATTATTTGTTATTGCCACAAAATTTCACAATATTACCTTCACGCAAGTGCGATGATGACAGGGTATGAAAATTAAAAATCTAATTAGTCCGTAATTATTTTGTCGTATCATAAAACAATACTTAGATAAAACGAATCAAAGTTTAGGAGTAAAATATCATTTAACATAACATAACATCACGCCTTTTATCCCCAAAGGGGTAGGCAGAGGTGCACACAGAAGTAACACCCACTTTTCACTATTTATGTTATGAGTCCCATGTAATAGGGGGTGAGCCTATTGATAAAACATCATTTCTACGTATAAAATGTACATAGAAGTGACGTCACGCGACATTTCAAATAAATATATCGTCGAAAGTATTCGTTTCTGTAAGAAAATAAAAATTACGCATCTAGTCTATTACATGGACGAATGTGAATTACGAAGGATACTGATATACTGCTTTCGAAACTAAGCCATAAGCTTGTATTTCGGAAAACAGTGATTAAATCGTGGAGTATGTCACCAACTCGCAATATATGTCGCTCAATAATGAAGTGAATGTCACTGTCAACTGTGATTTAAAACAAAAGTAAAGTTAAATAAAATGAAAAAGGTAAGTGTATATAGGTAAATGTCCTGGTTTCTACAAACTCCTTCACTCACGTGATCAAAGAAAAATCTAGCCTATCTGACGTTCCAGTATTGTAACTATCTCGAGATACAAATAATATTATAAATAAGCGACAATGTACTTGTAACTTCTCTGGCAACAACTTATCATAAAGTGAACCGTTTATCCATTTACAACTTTGTCCTAAAACAAAATCCTTTTAATATTATAAATGCGAAAGTGTGCATGTCTGCCTCGCTGGCCAAGTGGTCGCAAGTGCGACTGCCGGGCAACGGGTCCCGGGTTCAATTCCCAGGTCGGGCAAAGTATTACCGAGTTTTTTTTTTTGGGTGTGACATTGTACAGTGGCATAATGTGCTTCTCCGCCTACTCCTTTGGAGATAAAAGACGTGATGTTATGTTATATATGTTTGTATTACTCCTACACGTCAAAACGGCTGAAGCGATCGGGATGTGGAAGAGAGATATGATATATAATACCACATACCGGGAACACGGACAAAGAAAGTTGTTTGTTTTTGCGGAGGGAAAATCATCCTATGACTTCTCTCGCCCGGGTGAGGCGGAAGGGAGTATCAGACTCTTACTGACTAAAAAACACCCCGTTCTTACTCCTGCACTTCTTATCTTCCGCGGACAAAGTAAGCTAGAAGCTAGTTGTACCATAAAAGTGTTCCGTTGCGACCTGAAAGAATAACAAAGAAACAAAATTCCGAGAGGTATAATATTAAATGTAACTGAACTTCAGTATACCATTCTTGACATACGACCATGTTTGCGCAAGCGAACTAGTTCTACCAGTACCGCCATGTTGTTTATGAAGTTTCAAACTATACAACTGTCTATATTCATACGACTGCAACTTGTAAAGTTTTCACTTGTGTTTATGTATTTTTAATTTAGTTAAAAGCTAATTGCTGAAACTACTACTACGTTAACATGCTTTGAAAATAGGTTATAAACTTTATTTGACATTGTCTATATAATACTACTTTGTGACTATTAATATATACAACTTACAATATAAAAAAAATTAAAACTAAAATATTTACACCTTAAAAAAAAATAAGAATAAATCTTTTTTCTTTCTTCTTCTTTTCTTTACTCCAACTGATGATTTCTTTACTCCATCTGATGAAAAAGAAATATCCTCAATTATAACCCACCTCAAATCAACATCAGCACCAGGTTACGATGGCATAAATAACTCATTTTTAAAACAGTGCTCACATGTTTTGGTTAAGCCGATAACCTTTTCATGCAATATAAGCCTTAGTACAGGGACCGTGCCTGACTGCATAAAGATTGCAAATATATGTCCGATATTTAAGGGCGGGGACTCGAAGATTCCTTCAAATTATCGTCTAATTTCCCTTCTTACAGCTCTTTCGAAAATTCTAGAGAAGGTTGTAAACAAAAGACTCCTTGGATTCCTAGAGCAAAATAAATTACTGTCAGACAATCAATATGGTTTTCGCACGGGGAGGTCCACGGAGGATGCAGTAACAAACTTAGTCGACTATATCAGCCTCAATCTAGGTCATGGACAGGCATGTACTGGCGTCTTTCTGGACCTCGCCAAGGCGTTTGACACTATATCTAGAAAAATCTTAATTAAGAAAATGTCGCTACTGGGGATTCGTGGTGTTGCTCTAGACTGGTTTGCATCTTATCTCAATAACAGAACGCAGCGAGTGGTTCTGGGGAATTATTCTAGCGAACTAAATTCAGTTCAATTCGGTGTGCCCCAGGGTAGTGTTCTGGGGCCTACTCTATTTATCATTTACATAAATGGATTATGCTCCTTGAATATCCCTCAAGCAAGAATATTTACGTATGCGGACGATACTGCTATTATTTTTTGTGGGAAGTCTTGGGAAGATGTCAGGTGTTCAGTGGAGACTGGGGTTAGAGCTATTGCGAGCTGGCTTCAACATAATCTCTTAACACTAAACGTGGCTAAAACTAAAGCAATTAATTTTGCAATCTCAAAGCGTTCGGCTCCTAACCGATACAGCATTATACAATTACACTCTTGCACAAGTCTAGGAAATTGTACTTGCCCATACATCAAACAAACAGATTCGATCAAATATTTGGGGGTATTTTTGGATAACCGACTATCCTGGCTCATTTATATGAATACTTTAAGTGGTAGGGTCCGAAAACTAATTCGTATATTTAAGCAACTTAGCAAAATTGCGGACAATACTGTTTTGAAAATGATTTATTATTCACTCTGTCAATCCATTCTCGGTTACTGTATACTGCTCAAAGTTGCTTATGGAAGGCCTTTCCGATACCCCACTGATTCACTTTACACTGAAACCGGGGTTCTCAGAGTTAGATCACTGTACATACTGTCAACTACTCTGAGATTTCACAAAACCGCTATTAGCACTTGTATCCTGTCTGGTCGTAGGGTACGATGGGAAAAGAGCCGCTGTCGTAAAACAGTCGAGAGAAGGTCGCACGGCTATATGGGACCACACATTTACTCCAAACTTAATAACCAACTCAAAATTCTACAACTCACCCATAATGTATGTAACAACACGGTTATAAGGTGGCTTCTCACCATGGATAACAACATGATTGAAAACCTCTTAAGTTAGTAACAATAATCATAAAAAAGAAAAAAAAGAAAGTAACTGGTACTCACTTATGTGACATATTCACATTTCCAAACATGGATACGTACACACACACACTCACATACACACGCACTACATACAACAGATGCACACACGCACATACGCACACATACACACGCACTACATAAAACAGATGCGCATACGCACACACACACACACACGCACAACACACACATTTACTTACTTACTCACTTACATCCACACATATTCATACACACACACAAAATACACATTTATATTTAAGCGTTATGATAACTTTTCTTTTTGTACTGTTTGTTAGGGAGCCTGGGCCTCACAACACAGGGAATCCTAGTGTGAGGTCTAGGATACAACAAAATTGTAAAACTTTTCCTTTTTGAAATAAATTTTTACATTTTTATTATATTTTTTATTATTAAATCATAAGGCATCAAACAAACTAAATTCATATCATTATACAGATACCTGTAATCATACATACTCATGTAATCATTATAAACAAATATTGTTAACTAAGAATAATTTCAGAGGACAGTAACGAACGAATAAAGTAATTTTTCGAGCTTAATAAATGACGGTCTTTAGCCTAAATTAGGTTGCCATTAACTAACCTAACTATCTCAATCACAAAAGCCTAAAAACTACGTCACTCTGTTCTAAAACATTCACTCAGATAGAATAATAACAAAATTGATGATGATAGTTATAATTTTCAGGCGGACTTTTTAAAATGTTTTTTTCTGTGGACTTATCAACTGGCTATCTTTTTTCCTGTGGACTTGTCAGCTGGCTACTTTTTTTCTGTAGCCTTGTCAGTTTGCTATCATTTGCACGCTCACTCAGTTACACTCAGTACCGGTTAGTGTCAGTAAAAAAACTAAAAGCTCCGTTTTATTAGGATTGGCGTAAATTGCCTGTCTGCTTAGGATCAGTCGTTTGTAACAGAGGGATGTTTTTCGTACGTCCTATTGAATTAGCTTTTGGGTTGCCAGATAAATATACTTTCTGTGGATTGTTTTGTGTGTTTTGAAAATGAGCATAATCATTTCTTTAAATAATTGAACTTGTCTACTTCAAACTGCATGTTTAGCACATTGGCCGGAAAACATGGTGCCGCGCAATTTACCGCAGCAGGTTCGATTCCTGCACGGACCAACTCTGCATGTGTTCCACAAATTGTTATTTCCGGGTCTGGGTATCATGTGTATGTAAAATTATATGTTTGTAAACGCACCTACTTGGTGGAGGGTTGGTGGGAAGTTCTAAAATCGGCTTAGAAATGAATGCAAGCAAAACCAAGATACTAACCAATTATCGCGAACACTCAATTACAATAAAAAATAACAATATAGAATAATTATGTTAATAACTATATCTACTTACGAAAGCAAATTTCATTTAAAACGTCGAATAACGAAGAAGAAGTTACAAGAAGAATTAACACAACTTGGAAAAAATTCTGGGCATTAAAGGAAATCCTAAAAGGGAATTACAGCTTACACATGAAGAAGACAGTGTATGACACATGTTTGTTACCCTGTCTGTTGTATGGTTGCCAGACATGGATATTTACAAGCAGAGTAAAGCAGAAAATTAAATGCAGCCAAACATCATTGGAAAGAAGTATGCTAAAAATCAAAAAAATACAAAAAATTAAGAGCGAACATATTCGTCAAAAAACTAAACTCACCGATTGTTTGAGACATGCGCTACTATTAAAGTGGAGATGAGCCGGACATATCTCACGTTACACGGACAGGCGCTTAACTATCGAAGCTACACGATGGAAAGGACCAGAGGGGAAAAGGAATATTGGTAGACCGATGAAACGGTGGACTGACGAGATAACACACATAGCAGGAAAAGACTGGATAAAGTTAGGCAGGGACAGGGAGTCGTGGAAGAGGATGGAGGAGACCTTTACCCAATCAGGGGTCCATATTTCATAGTACTAACACACTAACATCAATTATAAATTTTTTAAATGAATATGTATGTATACTAACATGAACTAAAATACATAATATACCTAATGTAATTGCAACACTGTAAGAAATATGGAAATAAAAAAGGTTTATGTCTTTACCATTCACGGGACCACAGGGTCCCGGTCATTTGGGAGGCGTACGAGGGGCCGAAGCCAACTGCGCAGAGGCCCTATATACAACTTTAATCTAAATGTAATGGACACACAAACGGGCGACTATCCCTGTATGCACTATGGAAATACACCCAAGGACAGTCCTCGGTTAGTGTAGAACTATTGTGGATAATGGAAAAAAAAAGGGTAGGGCTATGGATGGGTTGCTGTGGACTGGAAAATTGGGAACTATGGATGACTATGGCACCTGCCGAAATAATGTAATTATTACACGTAAAAATAGCAGGCGGAGACTCGCCAACTCACCGACCGGGCCCCGGGAATGGTTGCTAGATATAGCAACAGAGGGGCAACGAGAATGTGAGTGGCTGAAGGGTTAAGAAACTACCACCGCTTTCTACTCAGATCATCTGCTCCAGCCTAAGCCTCCTGCATCCCTGGCCCACTCGCGACTTACGAATAGTTTCTTACCCTCCGAGCAGGATCACTGCTCTCGCGACTCCACTCTGGACGGCCAATGAAGGCAAGCCAGAGGTGGGAGTTCCTTGTCATCGTTCACTCCAGCCAGCCAATTAAGGCAAGCCGGAGAAAAAGGAACGGTGACTTCTCCCTGGAGCACTCGGGATGATGGTAGCCCGCGGGATCGCTAATGCCCGTCACCTCGCCTCAAGGTGCCCTGCGGGCGAGGTTATTATTATTATTATTAAACGCGCCTACGCCCATCATTCAAGGGAAAATTCTAGTGTAGGGCAACGTTTTCAAAAAAGAAAAAGGATTTTAACCTTCTTCCCTAATGAGTAAGGAATCCCTATTCATTTCCTTCCCTAAGCTGTAGCGAAATACTTGGGTAAAGGATAAAAAGAAATCATCAACTTCCTTAAACGAAACCCATCCAATATCATAAGAATCGCTATAACTTTGGCAAAGAAATTAGTTAGGTACTCATTAATCTCATTGCGAGCAATCTCATGTACAACATATGCTATCAAAGAAATATACACTTTATTTAGCAAATGATATATAAAATAAAATACCTATATTTGTACACGATACTTACTTGACATCGTTAATAAAACCGCGTTTAATGTCAAGTATACGTAGCGCGGACTCCCCGGAGATGTTGCGCCGTACTTGGGATCATGCGGCAAATTGCCCACGATTTACTTGTCTCATGTCCGGGAGCGGGTCTGAGTTATGACCGGGAGCGATTTGTCCACTATATTTTTTAATTCTTTCTCAAGAAGGCCTCGTTTGATTAGTGTGATGATGGAAGCCATTTTATTAAAGAAATTCTAAAACAATAGTTACCTACTTTAAGCTTTACTTAGGCAACGTAAATTCTGTATTTGTCGTTTCGAGTGGTTACAAGATTATTACCGAGTTTTTTTCATTTATTGTCATTGAATCTCAGTACCAGCAAGACGTCTGAAATCATGCTAAGTGTGTCATTAAACTCGTTTTTTCTTAGAAGAGATGCCTAACACACTTTATATTTCTAAACAAATATAGGGCAGGCTTTAAAAAATCTATATGTAACAACAGAAAACAAATTTAGTTGTCGTCGGCGTGGGTCAGTCAGGCGTCAATCAAGTCGTTCATTAATTAAACCGTCCATCAAGTTGACGGCAACTATTTGCACGCGTCACTCGATAACTCACGTACTGTGACCGTACAAACTGATGTAGTATATGTGAAGGGACGGCGTATTGAAATCAAATTGGTTTGGCAAAATAGTTTAGACTTTGGATGTAAACTTGCGTCTGTATAAGAGGGTAATACGAAGTGAAAATATTTTCTTTTAATTTTTTGTAAAAGAAGAATAGTCAGAAGAGTAAAAGTTTTATCAGGAAAGCTTACTGATCTTTTACAATAAATGTAACATTGTTATATTGGGCTTAGTACGGATTTGTTTTACGTTCAACGAGATCGAAAGCGCCGTTCGGCGCTCTGACTGGGTGGCTCCAATGAACCAACCGTTATAGTTATCAGAAAACAAATTCTTACTAACCTCTTTATATACCCATGTGGATTTTTTTTAAGGGGGGAAAATCATCGAATTACTGCTCCCGCCTGGGTGAGGCGTGTCAGACTCTTACTGACTAAAAACCACCCCGTTCCTTCTCCTACACGTCGAGCCGGAGCCCCGGTTACCCGTTAGGTTCTCCGCGACATACCCATGTGGATACGATTACCGAACGAATAGGGTAGATAACTAATTTTCATTTTAATAATATCCGTCTGTTACGCTACTGTGCAATAGACGGCCCAACGGTGTAAATGAGGAACTTTTGTGCATCGCGACAACTTTCCGTACACGAGGCGCGAACTCAGCATAAATTGTCGATCTAATTTCAACCCGTGTAAAGAGCGTCATTCTTGGTACAACATCGACCAATTATCACCTAGTTATTGTAATTTTAATTAATTAAAGTTATATTTTAAGAAACAATTTGGTTTCCTTTGCATCCTCCGGCTACAGCCTACGTAATTGGCGCAGTCGGTAGGATACTCGCGGGCCGGTTCGCGAGAGTAAATTGCTAGGATCGCTAATAGTCCTCAAATTCGCGAGCCACCCGGGTGGTTATCAAGCACCGCACGAGTATCCGAATCTGGGAGAGCTGCAGCCACGAGGGGTATCCAGACATCGATACAGTAGAGGTACCATTTTGTGCAAGTAAGTACGCTAGAATCGTTCTAGAGTCGCTTTCCATTTTATCCTTAAGTGTTTCCCTAATTATCCAAGATTTTCCATCCAAGGCAATCTCGGTTATCTAGGTTAGATAGTAATAGTAGTAGAATTAATATTTTAGACGCTAACAGAAATTTAGAAGCATACCCGTGTGAAAGTAGTAGTTCTCACGCTTCGAATATGGCTGAATCAGTGGATCATATTTACAAGGCCCTACGACTGGTGCCGGAATTCGACGGTAACTCGAACGTATTAACTCGCTTTATAAAATTATGTGATCAACTAGTAAATCAATATATGAGGAACGAGCCAGGTCGTGAATTAATTAATTTGGCATTATTAAATGGAATTTTAAATAAAGTAGTAGGGTCGGCAGCGAGGTTGATTAATACGAACGGGATTCCAGATTCCTGGGAAGGAATAAGAAGTTCTTTAATAAATAATTTCGCCGATCAGCGTGATGAAACGTCCTTGTATAATGACCTAGCCCTTTTAACTCAGGGTACGGCAACTCCCCAAGAATTTTATGAACAATGCCAAAATCTTTTTAGTACCATTATGACTTATATCAGTCTGCATGAAACGGTAGCCACTACTATTGAATCAAAGCGCACTCTTTATAAAAAACTTACACTACAGTCGTTCTTACGTGGCTTACGTGACCCGTTAGGTTCTCGCATTCGTTGCATGCGGCCTGATACTATTGAAAAAGCCCTTGAGTATGTACATGATGAAATGAATACGCTATACTTACAGCAGCGCAATGAACGTGCTCCTGAAAAGAAGTTGCAGTATCAGCATCAGGTTAGTCCGAGATTTTCTTATGGTTTTAAGCCACCCGTGCAAACGGCGCCGCCTTCAGCGCACGCTATTACCTTATCGCCTCCTAGGCCTTTTAATATACCAGGACCGTCGCGAATATTCACGCCTCAGACGCAACAACCATTGTTGAGGAATCAACCCCCTCAATACCGTGGTCCCTCACGGACTCAACAGATGTTTAGTGCACCACCACCTAATAATGGACCGCAGAATCAAGTCTTTAGAATGCCAGGCCCTAAGCCTTCCGCGAGTAATTTACCGCAACCTATGAGTGGTGTTAGTCACTACGTAGCAAAACCATTCGCCCCGCGTCCAACTCACGATTGGTCGAGAGCTGGTAACCCACCACCTTCGAATTATTTTAAAACAAAGCAGGTAAATTATAACGATTTTACATGCCCGGTCGAGTATGATTACTACAACGATTTTTACAATACCGATAATTATTATCCTTATGATTATTTCGAAAATTCTTACGAATTTAGTTGCGAGCAACCACAGACTGAAGATACGTACACCATAGAAGAAGTTCCTTGCACTCAGCCTTCTGATAATGAGGATTTTCCGAAGGACTCCAAATCAGACAAATTAAAATAGAAATAAATTTACATACCCAGAGACAGTTACCATATATTCAAATTTCAAATCCCCCGCTCAAATTATTAATCGATACAGGTGCAAATATGTCGTTCGTTAGTCCGGCCGTCGCTCAACAATTCTTTCCTCACGTACCATACAATTACGACCCTTTTGAAGTCACTAATATTCACGCTACTACTAGAACTGACTACTCCATCACTATACCCTGTTTTAAAGAATTTAATGAGTCGGGTGATATTACTCTCTCCGTGTACGCGTTTCACGAATATTTCGACGGATTGATTGGCTATGACTTATTAGAAAAATTAGAATCTACCATAGACTTAAAAAATAAATTGCTAATTACACGGAACTCTAGTAATCCATTATTAATGTATAATTCACGCAACAGCAACCTATACGAAGACATAATACCGGCTAACTTATCTAAATTAATTAACGTCCCTATAAATTCTCAAGACGGTGAAGTTTTCATTCCTGAACAACGCATCTCAAACTGTTTAATAGGCAATTGCATTACAAACGTTAAAGATAGTAGAGGTATAATAGAAGTTACTAACTCATCACGTCATGATGTAATCTTCTCAATGGATCGTCCCGTTAGCGCAGAAATATTTAATATTCAATGCTTGCATTCTGAACAGTACGATTCCCGTGTTAAAGAAGTATTAGCACGATTACGAACGGAGCATTTAAATCCCGAGGAGAAGGCTAACTTAGAGACACTTTGTGCCAAATACGCTGACGTTTTCTATATAGATGGTGAACCATTATCTTTCACAAATCAGGTAAAACATTCTATTAAAACTACGGACGAAGTACCAATCTACACTAAAAGTTACCGATATCCTTTTGTACATAAGCAGGAAGTTCAGGATCAAATCTCTAAAATGTTACAACAAAATATTATACAGCCTTCACAATCTGCTTGGAGTTCCCCCATCTGGGTTGTGCCCAAAAAAGCCGACGCCAGTGGAAAAACAAAATGGCGCTTGGTCATAGATTTCAGAAAATTAAATGAAAAAACTATTGACGATCGTTATCCTATACCCAATATTGCTGACGTATTAGATAAGTTAGGCAACTGTCAATACTTCACTACGTTAGATCTCGCAAGCGGATTTTATCAAGTTGAAATGAATCCAGACGACATCCATAAAACCGCGTTTACAGTTGAACATGGGCATTTTGAGTTTCTCCGTATGCCAATGGGCTTAAAAAACTCACCATCCACCTTTCAACGCGTGATGGACAATGTCTTAAGGGACCTTCAAAATGTCATATGCTTAGTATATTTAGATGATATCATAGTATTTTCAGTATCCCTCCAGGAACATATGGTAAATTTGGAAAAGGTCTTTCAGAGACTCAGGGAATCAAATTTCAAGATTCAAATGGACAAATCAGAGTTTTTGAAATTAGAAACAGCCTATTTGGGACACATTATTAGCAAAGATGGGATCAAACCCAACCCTGATAAAATCTCGGCTATCCAAAAATTCCCGATACCTAAAACAGCTACTGAAATTAAACGCTTTTTAGGTCTATTAGGCTATTATCGGAAATTTATCCCGGACTTTGCCCGAATAACAAAACCAATGACACAGTGTCTCAAAAAAGGTTCAAAGATTAGTCTAAATGATCCAAGTTATATCAGCTGTTTTGAAAAGTGCAAAACCCTTTTAACTAATGATCCTATCCTACAATACCCAGACTTTAATAAGGAATTCATTCTAACAACTGACGCTTCTAATCTGGCCATTGGTGCTGTTCTATCCCAAGGACAAATAGGTAGCGACAAACCCATATCGTACGCATCGCGCACATTAAATAGTAGTGAGATTAACTATAGCACGATTGAAAAGGAACTATTAGCAATAGTATGGGCGACGAAATACTTCCGTCCCTATCTTTTTGGAAGGAAATTCAAAATTGTAACGGATCATAAGCCATTGCAATGGGTTATGAGTTTAAAGGAACCGAATTCTCGACTTACCCGTTGGAGGTTAAAATTAAGTGAGTATAACTTCACGATCATCTACAAGCAGGGTAAATTCAACACCAATGCGGATGCTCTATCTCGCATCGAAATAAATCACGAGGATGTTAGTTCAATTACAGTTAACCCATCGGAGAAACCACCTTCTCTGACTGGTTCAACCACACTGACAGCCCATACTAGTACCGAAGATCCCATATTAGAAATCCCAATATCTGATGAACCATTGAATAAATTCTACCGTCAAGTATGTCTAGTAGTTGTTGGAGATATTAAAAAACGCCCCACTGTAACCAAACCATTTGAAACTCACGTTAAAACCACTATACAGGTATCTGAGTCTAATCTTGAAAGTGATGTTATTAATGCCATTAAAGAAAACGTTAATCCTAAAGTAAAAACCGGATTAATTATTCATCCACCACTAGCTATGTATCATATTATTCCAATTATTCAAAGTAATTTTAAAAGTTCTGCTTTAAATATGGTCTTGACGAAGAAAGAAACAGAAAACGTTAAAGACTATATGAAACAACAGGAAATTATTCGCAATTATCATCAAGGAAAAACTAACCACCGCGGTATAACAGAATGTTATCTCACCTTGTCGCATCGTTACTACTGGCCCAAGATGAAAGAAAATATCGCAAAATTTATTAATGAATGCAGAGTGTGTGGGCAGGCAAAGTACGATCGAAACCCCGTCAGGCAAGAATTCTCTATAGTTCCTCCTCCAACCAAACCCTTTGAAACTGTACATCTCGATCTGTTCACAGCCGAACATGAGAAATTCCTTACCATAGTTGATGCTTTCTCGAAATATGCGCAAGCATATCATCTCAGAGATGGTACAGCTATAAGTGTCATTCAAGCTCTTCTAACATTTTGCACCCATCATGGCGTTCCATATACTATCATTACAGATCAAGGACCAGAATTTACCAATGCACTTTTCTCGGAATTTATTCGCCTACATAAGATACAGCATCATAAAATACTTGCACATACTCCTAACGATAACGGAATGATAGAACGGTTTCACTCCACGATTCTTGAACATCTTAGGATCCTTAAAATAGAAAAGCGTAATGAACCCGTAGAACATCTCATGCCTTACGCAATTCTAGGTTATAACAGTTCCATTCACAGTTTTACCAAATGTAGGCCCATAGATTTGATCACAGGACATTTTGATCCCCGCGATCCTCTTGATGTCAATTTATCCGAACACTTACTACAACAATACTTAGAGAACCATAAGAAACGTTTAATTCAAGTTTATGAAACGATAAATGAAGCTTCACAATCTCACCGGATTGAATTAACTGAAAACAGAAATAAAAATCGCGAACCTGAAAAGGAATACCATCCTGATCAACAAGTATTCATTCGCAATCCCCTGGCCAGTAGACAAAAATTAGCTCCGCGTTTTACTCATGATGCAGTCTTAGCTGATCTTCCTATACACATATATACCAAAAAGAAACGTGGTGCTGTTGCAAAGTCTCGCATTAAGAGGAGCCCTAAAGAACCTATATTGTTACAGGATGCTACTCCTTCTAGTACTACTATTCCAGACGACGCAAGGACAAGAAGTAACGATTGACTCTTTAGAAAACGGCCCTGGTATACTCCCCTTTAATTTAGGAACTACCCGAATGGTGTCCCATTACCACTCCTTTCTTAGTTATGTTAATCTAGATAAAATTCAGTATCAAGTTGATTCAATTAGTTTAAAGCTTTCCGAAGTTCGTCCTAGACTAAATAATAAAACTTCATTCTTATTCGAACCACATATAAACTATCTTACGACTAAATTATCTAAAATATATTCGCAATTAAAGACGTTTCAACACGGCCGTAATAAAAGAGGTCTTATAGACGGACTTGGTTCTATCATCAAAAGCATATCCGGTAACTTAGACCAAACCGATGCAATTAAATACAATACTGCTATAAAAACTCTACATGAAAATGAAGAGAAATTAGAAGTTCAAATAAAGCAGCATGTGAGTTTATCAAAAACTTGGATGTTGCAAAACTCTGATTTATTAACCAATATTACCAAAAATCAGGAACGGATAGGCGATGTTTTAAATTCTATGATAAAAAATAAAGACTCGGACTTTACTTATTTCGCCCATATGGCCCAACATCTACTTATTTTAAGTGATAATATAGATAGCTTATTCGAAGCTCTTCATAAGTTAGAATATACCTTAGGTTTTATACGTGCATCGAGCACACCACATACAGTAGTTAGTTTAGCTGAAATTAAGAATATGTTAGTTAAATTAAGGATTTTATATTCGAATGATGAAATTCTTGACTTAGAATTAAGGGACTACTACGATATCATTAGGCTAGGATACTTTTATATGGATAATCAAATAGTTATAGTCTTTAAGATGCCGATTGCCTTCCCTCAAATTTACAACCTCTATAAACTATCCACTATTCCTAATAAGAATAATCAAATCCTCCTACCTACCTTACCGTATATAGCAATTTCTGGAAACGATTCTACGTACATGGAGGCTGAATGCCCGAAGGTAAATTCCTTGTACCTCTGCGAAACTAAGACAAGATACGAAAGACCAGATGAACCGGACTGCATCCAGCACCTGATCCTCCACCAGGAACTTCTCCCATCATGCAAACTTACTACAGTCAAATTGAGGAAAGAAGCCGTTGAACAACTAGATGAAAAGCATTACACCATAAATTTCCCACGACCCACAAAGGTGAAGATAGTCTGTAAGCAGGAAATCCACAAAACTCTAGAAGGAAGCTATTTGGCTGTCATCCCATATAACTGCTTTATCAAGACACCACATTTCACTATAGCAAATTCCAACAACCACATTAAGGGATTTGCTCTGGAAATCATACAACTGCCTACATCTAATGAGCTACTGGCGTCAAGGGAGCCACCATTCATACTAAACTCTATTGCCTTAGAAAATCTGCACTCCATTAATAAGAAGATAATGTTAGAAACTCCAGTAGAATTGAGCAACGTCACCGATATGAGCCTGTACCATACAACGATTCCTGTCTACCTTATACTACTCGGTGCAGGTGCACTCATTATTGCACTGATGTATCGTCAGCAGCGATCACGACAGTATCAGAAGAACCAGTCTTTAGAAGGTCATAATTTAGCAGCTTCTAGAGAGAGTGCTGAAACCCAACAATCAAGGAAGACTAATCCCAGCGAGATTGTAATTGACCACAGCAATATTTCATCATCCCTTCCACGCGAGATTTCGAAATAGTTGCTGATCTTCGGGGGGAGGTGTTACGCTACTGTGCAATAGACGGCCCAACGGTGTAAATGAGGAATGGTAGATTATTTATAAACATTAGATACGTTTTTATTTTATTTAATTAATTTCGAAACGAATCGTTTCGAAGATAATATATTGATTTTATATATCGCATGATGTCACTTTTCAACACGATTTATACTCTAAAATGACGTAGTTACCTCCCAACTCCTAAAAACACTATAACTACTTTCTGTGGTGCAACTAAGTATGGTTTTCTTATACCACAAAATGCCTGTGGCATTAAGTCCACCTTGTATACACTTTGTGCATGAAGCGTTAGTAAATAAATAAAAAAAAATTGGTGTCTAATATTTTTTCATTACATAGCCGGCGGACTAATTAGATGTTTAATTGTTATACCCTGTTATCATCCCTATTATTGATACAACATTTAAATTTTACTGTTTGAGACAGTTGTTTGCAAAAGTTTTATTTGTTTCATTTTATTTTATATGTATTTTACAAGGAGAATATTTAAATCGCTAATCTCTCATGCCTTACAAACCGTCACATTAGTGTCAGGTAAAAACGTTGACACAAATGAGTTTGTGAACAGTACGCCTCATTGAGACGACTTGTGATGTGGAACACGAGGGACGTAACTAAATTAAAGTATTGTACGGATACAGACTTTATGGTGAAGTTGTAAGATTTAAATTCTGTTAAACAGTTTGGTGTAGCTTGATGTGCTGGTGGTGATAAATGAAGTTTTTGATATTACCTTCGTTAGGTGCTTTTGCGTTTTCATATTTTGACACTGAGTAATAGCAACTTATAATTTTTTATTGTCTTGAATAACTTTTTTTATTTTCGGTTCGTGTTGAAAGTGGCTTAACTTTATTTTAATACGTAATTGTTTTCAGTCTAGCCGCGGCCTGTAAAATGTGTATCCAAAATATTACCTCCCTATATCAGGGTGTAAAATAAAATATTAGATGAGATGAGAAAAAGGTTTAAATTCTTAAATTCAGCAGTTGGCTATAAAGGCTGACTCATTTACATTCCGCTTAGTTTGCAGAGCACAGCGATCGTATAACAGGATGAAAACCACTTCACTTTGCGAAGCTTCGTAATCTTTTTACAGTTTAAAGGAAAATTTTAACGAATTTCTATGAAAATAACAGGATATTTTACGAGTCTACTTTTCGCCATAAAGTTAAAATATTACGGTTGGGAACCGGTGATTTTTACAACAGATTACAACGAGTACAATGGCTGCTGTGTTTATAACTCTACTTAAGACCTCGTTTTAGAATACTTAGAGCTGGTTAATGTGCCGTTTACTTAGGTTGTGCTTAACGTAAGTTAGCACAGATTTCGTGGGGAAAACAGTGAATATTTTTACAATGAACATAATATATCTTCACGCCTTTTATCCCCGAAGGGGTAGGCAGAGGTGCAAATTACCGCATTACGGCATTTAATGCCACTGTACAATGTAACACCCACTATTCACTATTTATGTTATGAGTCCCATGTAATAAATAAATAAAGGGGCGAGCCTATTTCCATATACGAGGCATATTTCCAGACTCCGTGTTACTACTGAGAATTAAAAAATAAACCAGTAATACTTTGCCCAACTTGGAATGCTGGACGCGTTAGAGCACATTGAGAGGCGTGCCAAGAGGCTCATCGACGATGATGCGCTTGTGAAGGCTCGGCTTCAAAGCCTCGAGCACAGGCGTAAGGTTGCAAGCCTTTGGGTTTTCTACCGGATACATTTCGGTGAGTGTGCAGGGGAATTGCACAGCTTGATTCCCCCTAGTCCTTTCCATCATCGTACCACAAGACAATCGGCGAAGCGTCACCGATTCATGGTAGATGTTCCGCCCACACGCACGAAGCGCTTCGCTTCAAGCTTCCTTGTGCGTACTGCTAAAGAGTGGAATTCTTTGCCAGAGTCTGTATTTCCTGAAGGGTACAACCTGGGAGTCTTCAAGGCCCGAGTGAATAGGTTGCTTATGGGACGACGTGCTACATCGTAGACCGCATCATCGCTTACCACCAGGCGAGATAGAGGTCAAACGTCGCCCCATCAAATATAAAAAAAAAAAAGAATGCTTTATTGTACTAAAGCGATTAGATAATTTGTTTTTGATTGAGGAAACTACCACGCACTATTCACATTGAAAAAATCTAATTATCTGCCACACATGCCGACACGATACATGGTCGAAATAATTATACATATTGTTAACTAAAACTCGCGGGTTACTCACGTGAATATACCGAGAAAAGCTCTACCAGTTTCGTACCACAGAAGGGTTCTTCCTAATGAGCAGCGTGTGCGGTCGCGGCGATATCGCATATAGCCACTCCCATCCTACTGAGTAACCCGCAATTTTTAGTTAATTTAGTATGTCTCACGATAGTTAATATAAAAACATAAGTTATTTTATATCCAGTTTATATCATAACAATATTACAGACATCTCTGCTTACCTCAATTTGTGTACAGCAAGTGTTGTAACAATCAGCGGTGACCACGCTTGTCACATTAAGAGATGCTACTGACAAAGATAAGGAGGGAAATAAAAGTCAAATAAAACCTGGACCTCTCTCCTTATCTATCAAACAGCGTCCGGAGATAATTTTTATGCTTCTTTATTAATTCATAAAAAATTTAAGAAAACATAAAAACTTCGGAGTGATCGAGCACTTACTCGTTCGTAGAAAATTAGTTCATGCAATTATTCTTATGTAATGGTATGACCACACTAGTCTTATCATAGAATCTTTTATGTTTGCTAAGTTCCTAACGCTCGCCGAAGTTTACACATGTGCTTAAAATGTGGATTTAAATTTAAAGGACCCTAAGCTAGGTGACCTTTTAATAAAAATGACAATTATTTAAGTGACACCTAACAGTACAAATAAGGGGTTTCTTTGGGTACTTCCTCATCCTAAGTAACTTTTTATTATCAGATGGTTTAAGGTTGGTGTAATACTAGACAAAAGACGTCCATAATAGAGGTAATTATTATATTCGCTACAAATTATAAAGGAAGATTTCCCCTTTTGATATTCATAGTCAACACAAACACGTGTGTCACGTCTTATATCAACGATTCTAGTAACACATAGATTTAAATCTTCTCAGAAATTCTAACAAGTAACAAGACGATTAAATTCAATTCTATTTCGTATGAAATAAAGAATACTTTCATTAATGAATTACTGAACTTCAAAACCAATTAACGTGTATAATGTGGGTTCACCTTTAAAACTTTGAACATGTCAGTTGAACTCGAAACAAGCTGTCACTCAACTGAATGAATTGAATGGTAAACTGAGTGAATGGTTCAGTTCACACGTTTCGTTCATTCGTGAATGTTTGAATGAGTTGACACATCGCGTCGGTGAGGTACCGTTTATTCACGCTGACAGGTTTATGACGCCGTGTTTGTGGAGGACTAAATGTGACATAATGTTTAAGTAGGCACCTATTTATTTATTTATTGACTGGATTGATTTTTAGCCTATTTCGACGGGTGGTGGAAAGTTTTAGTACGGTGCATCAGGGCCAAAATGCTCATAGGCAGATCAAAGTTATCTTTCACATATATAAAAATTTATACTTTTTTCCCTTGGTCAGAGCATCACGCGTGATAGGCTGGACCGGTTTCACTGATTCTTTTTTTTTGTATTTGTTATTATTAGGAGAAGGTTCTTGAGACAAAAAGATACCTGAAAATCTTACAGGAACGGGAGAAAACAGGATTGCGCGTATGAAATCGCGGGCAGAAACTAGTATTTTATAAAAACATGGCATCCAACTAGGATCACACCTAGACGCGAAACAACAATTTGTAAATCATACAGTCAGTTGTTCCGTCCGAGAATTTAACCCACAACATATTGTGTTACAACTTAAGAAAAAAATTTCAAAATGCATTATATTTTTCACAATTTTAACAATAGCATCAATTTTTCAATTGCGTTGAAACATAAAAAATATAAATAATAAAAACTGCGTTTAAAAACCGACAACCAAAAACTGATAAGAAATAAAAAGTAAAAACTAAGAAGCAAAAAGTAACTATTATTCATACTGATAGGTTACCCACCCACTGATAGGTTAGAAGTCGGCGCCATAGAATTGTAAAAATAAAAAAGGAACAATATGCCATACATGGCACGTCCACCATTTTTTGAAGTCGGTAATAAAAGAAGTTCAACTTCATAATGGAGTATTTTACATAAAGCCCCACGTGTAATAACGAGGGTGTTGTTGTATGGTGGTGAATTTTTAGCACCAATGGCAATGTCGCCATAGAATTGTAATGGCGTCCCATGTCGTATCTCGTAACACGCACTCTCATGTATGTATATGTTACCGGCCAAACCCGATCATGTGTATGTGAACTTGTATGTTTGTAAACGTACCCACGACACAAGAGAAAATCCTAGTGTGGGGCAACGTTTAAAAAAAAAATACCCAGTAATTGCACCTACTATTTACTCTTCTCTGCATCACCAGACTGGTAGAAAACACCTGCGGCATTAAGTATTTGTACATTTTGTGCATGAAGCATATTCAATAAATAAAATAACTAATACTTTGCCCGGGAATCGAACCCGAGACCCCTTGCCCGGCAGTCACACTGCGACCACTCAGCCAACGAGGCAGTCACATTGTTTTTTTTTTAATAGACGCAATAATCATATTATGACTAGGTCATACCAGTTTATCCTAGAGTGTGCGTATTTATATCAGGATCAACTAGTTTGTCCTAGCCTAAACTGGTTTGTCCTATCGGGCTTAGGACAAATTAGTTTGAACTAGGCTATACTAGTTAATCCTAACGCTTATAGGAAGAACTAGTTTAGCCTAGGCAAAACTAGTTCGTCCTGAAATCGGGTTTGGCCGGTAACATATATATATATAAGTATACATGTATTATAAATGTATGTACAGACTTACAGGCAAAAATATTTTGCGCCGAAACTATTTATTACTACACACTGTGTCACTATATTATTATTACTTTTCCTGCTCCAGGTCCACAGAAAGAAATTCCAATAGGAATAGGTGGTACCTTTGTACTTTACTGTTTTAAGTATGTGTTGTCCTTTATGTTGTATGTACAATAAAGTAGTTTGTTCACGTAAATTGTACATGCAGCATTCTACCATTCGTGATGCTAAATAAATATGATAAGTAGTTATTTCAATAATAATTAGGTATCTATTCATCACTGGAATCGAACATACTGTGCTTACTTATAATTCGCATTTATCTTGTAATCACTAAACCAAGATCAAAACAATATAAGATTTGTTCCGCTTGCAAACATAATAATTTGACGTGAACCGTCTTTTGTTTGGACTTTGAAGGGTAATTCTACCTTCGGGAGTTTGGTGGAAATTAACAAGGGATTTTGTAAACAAGGGTTTTTGATAACGACTAACTTTCTAACTCGGTTTTACTCATGCAATTACTGTTATCATGATTAATCACAATAATTCTACGGGGTGTGAAAGACGTGCTATTATGATTCCGTATCAATTTATGCAAAGTAAACCAGGTACGAAAGTAAGTTTTCCTGAAGGGCGAAAAATTACCGAATGATCTATGTATTTTTATGTAGTATGACAAGAAACAATCCGGTTGCAATTGCATATCTAAATCAATCAAAGAGACAGAGAACTACCCGATGCCCATAGGGTTAGACGTGTTCCGGAGCGGAGACCGCGTCTAGGCAAATGTAGTGTAGTGCGCCCTCCAGCTAGGTGGAGTGACAATATCCACAAAGTGGCTGGTAGTGGTTGGATGCGTAGAGTTGAAGACCGAGCACAGTGGCGTGCCATTAGAGAGGCGTATGTCCAGCAGTAAACGAGAACAGAATGTTGATGTAATCAAAGTGTTATTCTGTGATCAAAGTCTTAATGAAGAGTGTTTTATAACTTGCTAGCTGGCTATCGAAGATATAGCAATCAGTCTATATACAATCCTTACTAAATATTATAAATTTGAAAGTGAGTTTGTTTGTTTGTTCCGCTTTCACGCCGTAACTACTAAACCGATTGTTTTGAATTTAATAGGGTGTTTTTATCCCGGAAAAACCGCGAGCGAAGCTGCTGACACAAAGAAGTACTTTCCTCAACGAAATGTCCCTAAAACCATAGATAGAATAAAAAAGTAGTATTTCATACAAGTTTCATCTCTCGAATAACCACTATAATCAATAGAACTGACGTTAATTATTATCTTTTTGCCTTACTAATTTGCAGTCATCAACAGTCGAACCCGTAAATACCTCTAATGTTTGTAACTGTTTCACGAGGAACTCGACTAGTTTCAAGTCATGCTAGAGGCTCATATTCCCTGAGGACACGGTGGAACACACGGTGGGAGAATGCCCTTCGTGGGCTGAGCACCGCCGTGTCCTCAGGGAAGTGATCGGCGATGGCGACCTCTCGCGTCCGGGCCTAGTGCAGGCCATGATGCGGAGCGAGGGGGACTGGGATGCCGTCTCCTCCTTTTGCGAAGCAGTCATGCTAGCTAAGGAGGAGGCGGGACGCGTGAGGCAGCGAAGCGCTGCCTCCTCGCAACCCAGCCATCGCGAAGGACACACCGGGCGTCGGGGATCGCGAGACGATCTCCGGCCACCGTAAGCGCGGGCCTGCGGACGGTGAGCATGGGTGGCTCCCCGTCCGACCAGAAACAGACCCGAGCGTACGGCGCGTCGCGTTCCGCGCGCGCCTCAAAGAGCCATCAGACCACCACAGATGGGGCCCAATACGGCCGATGCCGATTCGGAGTCGCGGAGAACCTAACGGGTAACCGGGGCTCCGGCTCGACGTGCAGGAGAAGGAACGGGGTGGTTTTTAGTCAGTAAGAGTCTGACACTCCCTCCCGCCTCACCCAGGCGGGAGAAGTCATTCGATGATTTTCCCCCCTTAAAAAAAAAAAAAAAAAAAAAAAAGAGGCTCATATTCATTAGCAGCATTCCGTGACACGAGACGCGGCGACTGAGTATGTCTTACAAATGTTATAATACCTCTAGAAATAACTTTACAAATGCATAGCAGTATGTTAATTTAACTTCAATAAATTATTTTAATAAATAAATGTTCCATTAAAGACCTCTTAGAACCACTCGATTTCAGCACTCACTTCAGCACCAAAATAAATTTTCATTCACAAGTAACATTCAGTACAACTCGATGATAAACTCAATTTGGCTGAATATCATCGAGCCTCAAGGCACACACTCCTGTAAGGGAGTGTCAATCTACTCCCCTCCTGAAAGTCTCCTGTAATTACTGACAACACTTGTGAAGGGTACTGAAATTGTATTTGTTGCATGAATATTCATTTTGCGACAATATTCCATTGTGAAATTGAAATTATGTTATTATTTTAGAATATCAAGAAAGGTGTGTGTGTATGTATATGTATGATAGCTACTTCCGCGCGGTTTCACACGCTCTGCTCAGCTCCGATTAGTCGTAGCGTGATGTTATATAGCCTATAGCAGGGGTGGCCAACCAGTCGATCGCGACTGTTAGTCTAGTCGATCGTGGCCAGACAAATACATAAATAAATATACCAGACTGCGGCAATGTAATTATCAACTACAATCTACAAACTAGATTATGCTAAACTAGAGGAAAATGCTCAGGCACAATGCTCACACTAATATATAGGATCCATATAATGTTAAGTAGGTAAATTTAAGGAAACGATCTCACATGTGATATGAAATGAAACCACTAAGACTGGTCAATAAAAAATACATTATTGTGTACTAAACTATGCAGTTTAATTTCAAGAAGTATGTACTTGGTAGATTGCACAGGATTTCGTTAGTAAACAGTAGATCTTAGGTCTAATCAAGATGGCCACCCCTGGCCTATAGCTATCCTCGATAAATTGGGCTCGCTGCCATCGCAGCGGTAAGTCCCCTCTTTGAGGAGTGGCTTGAGAGACGCTACGGCGTCCTCACCTACCGCCTGACGCAGGTCCTCACCGGACATGGAAGTTTCGGGAGGTACCTGTGTCTGATGGGGCGGGAGGAAACGCCCGGGTGTCATCACTGCGAGGACCGCCCTGAGGACACGGTGGAACACACGGTGGGAGAATGCCCTTCGTGGGCTGAGCACCGCCGTGTCCTCAGGGAAGTGATCGGCGATGGCGACCTCTCGCGTCCGGGCCTAGTGCAGGCCATGATGCGGAGCGAGGGGGATTGGGATGCCGTCTCCTCCTTTTGCGAAGCAGTCATGCTAGCTAAGGAGGAGGCGGGACGCGTGAGGCAGCGAAGCGCTGCCTCCTCGCAACCCAGCCATCGCGAAGGACACACCGGGCGTCGGGGATCGCGGGACGATCTCCGGCCACCGTAAGCGCGGGCCTGCGGACGGCGAGCATGGGTGGCTCCCCATCCGACCAGAAACAGACCCGAGCGTACGGCGCGTCGCGTTCCGCGCGCGCCTCAAAGAGCCATCAGACCACCACAGATGGGGCCCAATAGGGCCGATGCCGATTCGGAGTCGCGGAGAACCTAACGGGTAACCGGGGCTCCGGCTCGACGTGCAGGAGAAGGAACGGGGTGGTTTTTAGTCAGTAAGAGTCTGACACTCCCTCCCGCCTCACCCAGGCGGGGGCAGTCATTCGATGATTTTCCCCCCTTAAAAAAAAAAAAAAAATCCTCGATAAATGCGCTATCCAACACAAAAAGAATTATTCAAATCAGACTTGTAGTTACGGAGATTAGCGCGTTCAAACAAACAAACAAACAAAAAAACAAACTCTTCTGCTTTATATAATAGTATATAAGATTTATACGTAAAATATTTAAAACACTGCCTCGTTGGCCGAGTGGTCGCAAGTGCGACTGCCGGGCAAGGGGTCTCGGGTTCGATTCCCGGGTCGGGCAAAGTATTACTGGGTTTTTAAAACATTCTCAGTAGTAGCACGGAGTCTGGAAATGTGCCCGGTATATGGCAATAGGCTCACCCCCTATTACATGGGACTCGTAACATAAATAGTGAAAAGTGGGTGTTACATTGTACAGTGGCATTAAGTGCCGTAATGTGCACCTCTGCCTACCCCTTCGGGGATAAAAGGCGTGATGTTATGTCATATTTAAAACAATATGCTGGAGAACCGGCTGCTGCGCTACGTGTAGCGGGTTCGATTCCACGGAGCAACTTTGTGTGGTCCATAAATTGTTGTTTCAGGTCTGAGTGTGATGTATTATATGTGAATATGTGAACTTGTACGTTTGTAAACGGACCCACGACACAGGGGAAAATTCTAGTGTAGGGCAACTCTTATATACAAAAATAAAAAAAAACATAATAATATAATGGTTTAAACCCAGGAATAAATATTGGATTTGTCAGCCTTAGAACATTAGTCTTTTGATCCACTTATATCCGAAGCACTAATATTTTAGAGCAGATAAAGTCCACTCAGACATACTGCCACTCAAGTCATCCATCGCATTCTCTAAAAATAATCAAAAATCCTTCTGAATTTCAGAATTAATTTAAAAACGCTATTGAAGGGTCCTCAAGGTCATTGAACTGCGGTTCAAAGGCTCTACAAAATGTCTGACACGTTGGAATATAAGGGACAAAAGAAATTAAAATAATATACTGATATAAGTACATGACATCAAAATATCCCAAACGTTTGTTCAATATTGAACTTTATTACAAAACAATTGCGTCTGAAATGGCGTGAAAAAAGTTGACATATTTGTGTACCTTGATCTGCGTGTACCTGTGCTTATCTCTATTGTGTATTTCGAAATTTATACTGAGAGGCTCTGAGGTGTGAGATGACTGAGATATGGAGAGGTCTGTCCACCTCATTTGTCTTCATGGCTTAAGGTTTTTGAGGAATAAAGACCATCTTTTGATTTAAGTGTATTTCTTTTTCTTCTTATAAATGTTTTTGTTAAAAACTACTTCTTGACTGCAGTTGAATACTACTTCTCAACAGTACAATTCATAACTTTTAGTGCTACATACCAAAGAATTGTGTTCACAATATCTGCACACTATAATATGCAATGCCTGTGCAATATGTATCCAATATATCTGTCTGCATTAAATTAGTTGAGTTAGTTCAAACTACGTTGCGTTCAAGGAATAGGGTAGATGACTAACTTTGATTTTAATGTCGTCTGGTAGATTATTTGAAAACATTCGACACGTATTTTTAATTTTTTACGGAAACGAATACTTTCGATTATATATTGATTTGAAATGTCGCGTGACGTCACTTCTATGTACATTTTATACGTAGAAATGACGTTTTACTCTAAACTTTGATTAATTTTACCTAAGTATTGTTTTATTATACAACAAAATAAGAAAATATGTGTCTAATATTTTTTACGGACTAATTAGATTATTAATTATAAATGCAATTATAAATGTTAAATGCATGTGCGGTTTGCATTAATTGTAGTCATAATAAATATTGTTCTGTGGTTGTGACTGATGAGAGATTATTCCAATAGCACATATTGTTTATTGAACCAGTACCATCTATACTATGTTTCGGCACAAATGATTAAAAATTGTCTGAATTACGAACACTATTATTTTTTGTATTAAAAAAATTCCAGCCTAAATTTCTAGATAATTTTAATATCAATCTTAATTAGTACCATCATCTATGAACTTATTAATCTTCAGTGACCAACATATTTCATAAAAGAAATCTCGAAAAGTTTAATTTTCAAAATAAATTCTAAGTTAAATATTAGAGGCAGTCACATTTGCCACTCAGACAGACTCGCCCGAGATAAGATGTGAACTAGCAAAAAATATTCATTGAAATTATTTGACATTCAGTATTTTTGACGTGAAAATTACTAATTTTCTAGGGACTGGAGACTCGTTCATTTAAATGAAGACCTACGTGAGAATTATTTTGTAGTTAATTTATAAACATTTAATAATGTGAAATATCTAAAAAAGTGAAATACTTCTTAATAGCTTCTTACACATCTATAAAAAGTACAAGTTTTAGTATAAAATAGACATTATTACATTATAATATCCTTTTTAACACATTGGATGCCGTGTTGGACAATGATGTCCGACGCTAGCGGAGGATTAACCCTTTAACAGTTTTTGTTGGCAGTTAAAGGCTTAAAATAAAAAAATAGCAATGCATCTAGTCCTTTATTGCACTGATAATAATATGTCATCATCATCATTCACACCAAAAGCTTTTTTTTATTTCAGGGGTGAAAATCATTCAATGACTTCTCTCGCCCAGGTAAGGCAAGAGGGAGTGTCAGACTCTTACTGACTAAAAACCACCCCGATAGCCGGAGCCCCGTCTTCCGCAGTTCAGTATCGACATCTACCCTGTTGGGCCCCATCCGTGGTGGTCTGATGGCTCTTTGAGCCGCGCGCGGAACGCGACGCGCCGTACGCTCGGGCCTGGTTCTGGTCGAGCGGCGTCCGCAGGCCCGTGACCCGCTAACGGTGGCCAGAGATCGCCCAGCGATCCCCGACGTCCAGAGTGTCTCTCGTGACGGCTGGTGCGTGAGGAGGTTCGTTCCCTTACGTGCCCCGCCTCCTCCTTAACTAGCATGACTGCTTCGCAAAAGGAGGAGACGTCAATCCAGTCCCCCTCGCTCCGTACCATAGTCTGAACTAGAGTCGGACGCGAGAGCTGAGGACACGGCGGTACTCAACCCACGCAGGGCACCCCACCACCGTATGCTCCACCGTGTCCCACACCAAAAGGCACCGACAGTTCAGCTAGACTCAACTAGACTGGACAGCGTCTTCTATAATCTCCACATTTTGCTAATAGATTGGACGTAACTAATCCAAAGGTGCTAGTTTACTACCCCTGAGCCACTGCAGACATTACAACTACGTTGCATAATTGCAACTACACATCAGCACGGAATCTAATCAGCTAATTTGAACCAGTTTGAAACAAACTACATAACAGTGCAAACTACTGAAATCCCTACATTTAGATTGAAGGTTGTAGGTTTCATTAGAACCAGCCAATTACATCGCTACAACTTCCAATCCAAAGTTTTGCAAGTAAACCCGCGTGCTGAACTAGTAGCTGTTAACTATTAGGGTCGGTACAAACTGGGTTTTGACCTTGTATTGTATATGGCATGTATAGGTCACAATATAATGTAGGGTCAATCGTTTTGTTGTAGAATTACGTCAGTTTGTTTATGTGTTAGTGTTTTAAATCTAAATTACTGAATTGTTTTGGATAATTGGCAATGTTAGCTTAGCCACGGATGTAGTTAAGATTTTTGCAACAAAATAATATACAGGGAAATATTTAAAGACACTACTAAATAGATTTTTACCCACAAAGACATAAATTGAAATATTTGACTGCGATCTAAATGTGATTAGAACAACAGTGATTTTTCATTCAAACTCCAAAAACTATTGATTTATTTCGGAATATTATACCTATTTGTAAATCTAAATAACATATTTCCAAATTACTTTCTCTCGTCCCACGGCCCTACCAGCTCGTCTGTATCACGTCCTCCTCGACAAACACTCGATTAGTTAGATTTGTTCGCAACATGCGATACTCTGCTACATTCCGCTGTCAGTAGTGCCTTCCCGAACAATTCTTCAACAATTTCATATTAATCAGAGCTAAGTTATTTGGACGCGGGTAAAACTGGTTGTTGTGAGGCTAAATGACTCTGGCTAGGCTATGCGAAATGTCGTGGTGGCCCGAAGGTTTAATACGCCCGCTTCTTATGCATGAGGGTGCGGTTTCGAAACCTACCAACGTCAAGTACTGATGTGACTTTTTCCGAGATATATGTAGTTTCTACACTACAAACGGTAAAGGAAAACATCATGAGGAAACATGGGCTTATAATTTCTAATTAAGTTTGAAATCGCCAACCCGCATTGAGCAAGCATGGTGATTAATGCTCAAACCTCCTCCGTGTGAGAAGAGGTTTTGCTCAGTAGTGGGCACTTATAGGCTGTGGATGATGATGATGAGATGTAATTGTTGAAGGTCTAGGGTTCAATCTTCATGTGAAGCAAAAACTCGACACCCTCATCCCTAGCTCCCTATAACGTGCTAAAATGAGGTGTACATTTCTGCTTACCCCTTTTGTAAGCTACAGCTAGATAGCCTTTATGGATCACATTCCCGCCATAAAACGGAGCTGTTTGCATTTTTTCCTGCATTTTATGTGCTGAGTTACGTTTACGACCTCCTGCGGTTACCGGTGAAAAATTGTACCATATATATTTAATGTAACAAGTGATTTTTTAACTCAAGTATTCTATCGTAATGTTTATGTATAATGATGTATTAAAATGTGGCATAAAGACTTGAAAAGTTACTAGTATTCTGTTTAATGTTTGTAAAGATATAAACAAATTCATCATCATCATCATCATCATCAACAGCCTATAAATGCCCACTGCTGAGCAAAGCCTCTTCTCACACGGAGAAGGTTAGAGCGTTAATCACCACGCTTGTTCAATGCGGGTTGGCGATTTCAAACTAATAATTAGAAATTATAAGTCCAGGTTTCCTCACGATGTTTTGCCTTCACCGTTTGTCAGTGGTGTCTAAATAATTTTAGACAAATTCATACATACTATGTTTTCGGCGATAGTGTTTGCAACAGATGACACACATGATTAGGATGTAAAAAAGAACATAATCCTAATCCCTTCAGAGAAAAATATAAATACAAAGAACTATAAACATATAAGAGTGCAGTTGCGGTACTATACAACTCAATTGTTCTATGAACAGTAATTACTACAAGCTCCTCGTATTATTTCAAAAACATATTATTATATCAAACTAAGGAGCAGTATCGATTGTGTGGCAGCCCTTCGCCGCGCCTCCTTATGTTTCTACAACCATATATTTTATGTCTGCCATAGCACTGTATGATATCATACGTCTGGATTTTATGGAGTAAGATATGTCGAAGTATTTCGTTAAAAGATAACTAAACCGATGTGAAATGTTTCTTTATATATTTCATGTCTACAAAGTAACCATACAGTAATTAGTTGTAAGTACTCACAGCCCACTTTGTTCCAGGTGGTCGTCATGGGCAGCAGCACAACGTCGGACAAGACTATCAACACGAGCACCGACTCAGCGGCCACCGCGCTCACCTCGGTCACTGGCACTGACGACTCCATGGACGCCGAGCCTGACGCTCCCGAGCTGTCGGAGCCCAGCCTCATCGACGACCCCAACGTTCCTGGCCACCCTCCAAGCACAGCTCCGCCTCACTACCACAGAAACCAAAACAGCAGTGACATCGACTCCCCAGCGTACACCAAACCGCAATCAGCGACCGACGTTATAGACTCCCCTAGACCCGGCCCGGCGCGGTTCGTGTTCGACGTTCCCATACCAGACCCGAAGAGACAGGACAAGCCACGGAATAAAACACAGACACAAGTCAGCCAGACGAGTATAGCGTCCACATCTATACAGATACCTTACGATCCAAAGATGGATACACCGAAAAGTCCAAAGGCAAATCAAACGAAATATGAAACACACTTTAAGTTCGAGCCTGACCCAGCCAAGAGGAGAGGTAGTGAACCGAGAGTGAAGAACAAACAGAAGATAGAGAAGGAGTATTATAAGGATGAGGTGGCGAAGTTGAGAAGACAGTTGGAGGGCACGGAGGTGTTCACGACATCGAGAAGACGGTCGTCAGCGCACCAGCACTCTGTTCCCCCACCGTCCGTCAGTAGAAGACAGTCCACAGGTAAGCTACAGATACAGTAGGAAACACTCTATAAGTAACCTACAGATGCTATAAGAGACAGTCCACTTAGTTCCACCACATTATTCTAAGCAGTGACTCATTTATTTGCTAAAGCCAGCGTG
Source organism: Spodoptera picta (assembly GCA_038387885.1). Taxonomy (NCBI): domain Eukaryota; kingdom Metazoa; phylum Arthropoda; class Insecta; order Lepidoptera; family Noctuidae; genus Spodoptera; species Spodoptera picta. The sequence continues at coordinate 17,794 of JAZHFQ010000743.1, read as the reverse complement.
TCGTGCCCGAGCCTCGTAAGCGAAGCGATTACCAGAAACGTTAAATTAGATGAACATTATCAACTTCTTGATCTAAGTTTGTTCGGCAGTTTGTTTCGTATTTATTTAGTAGTATGCTAAAGATAAAAGTTATTAAACTTTGGCGATAAAATACTCATTATATTTGTATATACGTAGTAGGTGCTTCATATTCAGTTTTCGCAGTGTTTAGAACTGGCGCAGTAATAATGGGTTCAGTTTCAAACTTAAAACAAGGAAGTTAAAACTGGAATCAAATGTATGTTGGTGTTAAGTTCTTCGAGTTAGTAGAGGGTTCACTATTGTCTACAGCGTAAAATCTATTTCGTTTTCGTATAAGCGCATATAAACTTATAGTACATTATCAAAACATCACGCCATGTAATTCTCGAAGAGGTATTTCTCGTCAGGTGGCACGTACAATACAAATTGTGAGTGCAAATTTACGTCTATTGTTTCATGTGCGTATTTCCATGAAACTTTTATTATTTTATTTAAAACTAAAAAATGGCTCCATATTTTTTTGTTTTTACTTTATACATCGAATGTACTACTTATGGCAAGTGATTTTGCGGCGGGACGAAAACGAAATAGATTTCGCGGTGTATTAACTTAACAAATAATAATAATTGAGTTTGATCTTTCTTGTCTTCAATTGTAAGTGAAACCAAAGGCTTTTCATAGTTCTTATTGTGTTAAATAAACGTGTAATAAAGTACCACAAGATATTTTCGTTTGAAAATAAATCGGAAAAATATTCCTTTTTAGGGAACAGAGAGTATAGTTCCCTAAGATCGGAAAAGGAGGATCCTCCGACCAGGCGAGGTGATCGTGCCTGGCGGGCTTTCTGCCCAACAGTTGCTTGTTGGGATTTTCTATCCGTGTTAAATCGAATGTAAACTTCGCATGTGCGATGTAGGTTTTTATGACGTCATCCGTTGACTTGTGACATGTGTCGCCACACCTTTTAATTTTTTAGATCCATTCAATAATAGCTACTAACATGTTGACTCTCTCTTCCACCCAGCTGCCCAAGTCCACGTCACCGCCAACCCTCTGGACTCCGCGGCCAACAACATTCCTGCTGGTAGGACGACCATCGTGGTGCAGCAACCGTCACTCTCCCTGGACTATGGTGGCTGTGCCACCATCCTGGTGAGAGACGACGAGCGTCGCAAGAGCAGGGTCTGCAGCGACCACATCCAGCAGCTGCTCGACGTCACCAGCCAGTTCACCTCGGAAGACCTTCACGAGTTCGATAAGAGGTAAGGATTTTTTTATTATTATTAAGTGGTTTTATTTTTATTAAGACTGCCTTGTTGGCCGAGTGGTCGCAATTGCGACTGCCGGGCAAGGGCTTTCGGGTTCGATTCCCGGGTCGGGCAAAGTATTACTGGGTTTTTAAAAATCTCAGTGGTAGCACGGAGTCTGGAAATGTGCCCGGTATATGGCAATAGGCTCACCCCTATTACATAGGACTCATAACATAAATAGTGAAAAGTGGGTGTTACATTGTACCTACAGTGGCATTAAGTGCCGAAATGTGCACCTCTGCCTACCCCTTCGGAGATAAAAAGGCGTGACGTTATGTTATGTTATTAAGTGGTGATGTTTCCTATAAGAAATGGAACGAGATCCCTGAACTATAAGATATTGTTTTGTGTAGTTAGAATAACTGACTGTAGCTCATAACCTCTTTTGGATTAAATCTGATCTGATGATAAATTATGTGACACATAAATTACTCCTAAATATTAAGCATGGACAAAATCTAATTACAAAAACATTTTACACCCAAACCCAGAACAACGACTTGTTACCGCTTCGCACAATTTTCGTTCAACCGAACACGAGGAACAAAAACATCGTCCGAAAATAAACAAGATTAACATTCCGGCCATTAGGTGCCACGGACGATAACTTTGCCAATAACTCCTTGGCAACATTTGCCGGAGTTAAGTGATGACCTATTCCTAATGTCAGACTTCAGGTAAAACATGGAAACAATAAGGAAATGAGCCTATTTCCGGCCATGACGGCTGTAGGCGGGGTTTTGACCTCATCGATCTAGTTGCAGAGTAGTTGATGTTACTGGCAGTGCGATGTTCTGCTAATGGATGGTAATGTACTGGTAGATAGGGTTTCCAGGCCACGTCTGTGTGATGTTGACTAGGGATGTAAATATTGATAAGTAATACATATGTTACTCTATATTTTTATATGAAACTACGCCACACAATTGAAATTCATAAGGCCGACGACGCATCTGTGAATCCTCTGGCGTTGCGTGTGTCCATATGTGGCGCTGATCGGTCACTATCGCGTGAAATTCCATAAAAGATTCATCGTTGATATTCAGACAAGTCTATAACTCTGTGTCGACTTCCTTTTTTTATGGAATTGGAAGCAAACGAGCCGACGGATCACGCCGTCCATGGACACCCGCAACACCAGAGGTGTCACAGGTGCGTTGCCGGCCTTAACTAAAGTTTTCATTTCTTTCCTCTTTAATGTCAAAGTAACCATAAAAATTATTCCTCTCAAGCTAATCACACAAAATGGAAAATAAGAACAATTATTATCTAAGAAAGACAACAAAGCAAAAAGCGCAATGAGACTTGAAGTACACAACTTCAAACATCCCGCCTTCAACTGTTGCCGCGCAAAATCTTTCTTTGTTACGTTTCCCTTTTTTAAAAGGAAAAGATAAAAGGCGTTTCTTTTTTCTTTTGTCGAGGTAATTCGCTTTGGCTGCCTCAGGCCGACACACGACTTTTTTAAATGTTGCCGTCTTCTTGCAAATGCGTCGACTGTTATATTCAATTGTTGGTGAGTGGGACACTTAATTGGATGCCGGCGTGAATAGGATGCTTTATTGTCCTTTTTCATTTTAAAAGAGGTTTTAAATTAAACTGTAGTGGTGATGTAGTTTCAATGTATATTGTGTTTTAAGTCTTAGTTGTTGTGATTAGCTTTGTAGATACCGTCAGGTTATTACTGCCTCGTTGGCTGAGTGGTCGCTAGTGCGACTGCCAGGCAAGGGGTCTCGGGTTCGATTCCTGAATCCGCAAAATATTACTAGGTTTTTAAAAAATATTCTCACTAGTTCTACGGAGTCAGGTATTGTGCCCGGTTATAGCATAAATAATGAATAGTAGGTGTCACATTGTAGAGTGGCATTAATTACTAGAGGTATAATGTGTACCTCTGTCTACCTCTTCGGGGATAAAAGGCTTGATGTTAAGTTATGTGACTGAAGATAATTAACAAAAAGTCCTTTTATTATATCTGGTTTTGGTTTCTAGAGTTCCAATACACTCTAAACTACATCAGATAAATAATTTATAGCACTTTACTATGTCTCGTAACATTTCAAATTTTATCTTAGGATCATACTTCTCAATCAAAATTATAATCAGGTACAATCAAAGCAGTCAGTGGATAAACATTTTCTCAAAGAAGAGATAGTAAACGACGCAGTAAACAAAAAGTATCAACATTTTAAATACATACAAGTACTAAAACAACAATAAAATTGTATCAAAGAGAAATAAATCTGAGTTAATCTGAAGCCAAAGAAAAGTTTCCATGATAAACGTAAGGCAGGGGGTGGAGATGTGAATATTTACCACATTTGAAATGCTATTAAATCTCAAATACCAGCCACTTCTCCCGCGAGGTCCAGTACACTATACAGAGATGTACAGAAGGTGCAGTCATAAAGTCTGACTTGCTCAATATGTCCTAAATTACATATGCAACAATATCCTTGTTGTCACTGTTGAGCAAAGCTTTGCGGGTGGACGTCGTACGTGGCCTCCACTCGAGAACCTTTCTGCCGTTTCAAGGAGCAGCTGGATGCAGGTCGCTTCCAACCGGCCTATCTGGAAGTTATTGGGGGAGCAGTGGACGTCCTGTGCCTGATATGATGATGATGAGCAAAGCCTCTTCTCACATGGAGAAGGTTATGAGAATTAATTACCACGCTTGCTCAATGCGGGTTGGCGATTACAAACTTCTAATTAGAAATTATAAGCCCAGGTTTCCTCACGAGGTTTTCCAATTTGCCAATTGTAATTAGCCGGACAGAATCCATAAATCTATATTAAGCATTTTAAAATACCTAAAACTTCTCCAAAGGAGATCCTTAAGTTGTGCAATTTGTGTAAAATTTTAAAACTATGCGTTAGAAATGAAAATATAAATCTTAGAAATTATAAATTATAAAAAATAGACATATTTTCGTATATTCTATCAGAGTGGTTATTCTGAACACTTACTTCACAGTGAGCACAGGGATAAAATACCGCCCGGTAGAGCGGAAACATCCCCCTCCCCTCGTACCTCATACCCCGCCCTACCCTTCGCGCCCCCGCGCTCTTTGTTTTACAAAACTTATTACTTCCGACCGCTTAACTATTATAATATCGTGGATGTTACAGTTTTCAGCTTTGTCAATGTATTTTTGCTACATTTATTTGATAGGTATGTTTATATTGTTAACTAGCTTCTGCCTGCGACTTCGTACGCGCAATCTCGTTCTCTCCCGTTCCCGTAGGATTTTCAGGAGTTTTTTGTCATAATTTTTCCTGACAATAACAAACACAACAAAAAAAATTAGCTAAATCAGTCTAGCCGTTCTCAAGTTATGGCGTGACAACGGGAAACGGGTTTCATTTTTATATATATAATAATAACAATACATTTTATTTCAGACTTAGTCCATATTTGTTAGTAACAATGTTCTTAGCCTAGTGTTAGTAAAAATACACACAACAATTAGAAACAGTAATAACATACAAATAAATAAATGAGTAATTAGTTAGTAACAATATTCTTAGCCTAGTGTTAGTAAGATACATACATATACATACATACTTATGATTAAGTCAGGCACTTGGTCTCACGTGTAGGCTTATCCAGTGCGCCATCAGCACCGAATCCCAGCGTCCGGCACACGCAGCCAGCATGCCGCTAGGGCTACCGCGCACTCGTGACATCATTGATGCACAGCGCTTACGCATGATCGCATGGAATCATGATTGATCAATTCACTGATTCAGTGGTCGCATGGACAGCTACTAAGTAAGGTAAAAAGTTCAATTTCGGGTCGAGTAAAGCATGGAGACTAGGATTATGCCAAGGTAACGGCAAAAGCTTAACAGGCCTTTGTGTGATGAAATCATAAAACTTTTCCGAGTTTCCGAACTATATCATGTTCACATTGACTACGTCAAAAATAAGCTTTCGTCAATAGTCGGAGCACTGCACAGTATACCTCTAGTCAGATGTATTCCACAAAGATTACGGTACACTGTATATAATTCTCTAGTGAAGCCACATTTGTTATACTTGATTGAAATATGGGGCAGTGCACCAAAAACAAAACTGTCGCAACTACAAATCACACAAAATAAACTGATAAAAATGCTCTTCAACTATCCGTACCGAACAGCAACGACAAAGATATACAAAGACACAAAATTAATGAATATAAAACAATTATACACTTACAACATAATTATGCATTTTTATCAAAAAAGTTCTTAAACCATACATTCAAATATTACTCTTACACAACACAAACAAGTCACTCAACGAAGTACCCGGCGAGCAAGTCTATTGGTTTTACCAAAAATATGAACAAATTATGGCAAAAAAATGCTCACATTTGAAGGAGCACAGCTTTATAAAAAAAAACCTTCACGCATAGGAAACCTGCACTCATTCAACGCATTCAAAACTCAGCTTTACAAATATTTACTTCTTAATCAAATACCCGAAAAATGAATGTGTTGGATGGGACTTGTTTATTGTCATGTTTTGTCCAGATGTTGTCGAGCCTAACCTTACCTACCTATGTTGTTATGTTCTCAAGTAAGTGGCATGTATGTTATTATTGAGAATAAAGATTCTTTAAACCTATCTACAAATAAAGTTCAGGTCCCAATTTCTTTGTTTACAATTATGCACTTTGTGTTGTGGGTGTCTATGTGCTACGATTACTATCAGGTGATCAGTACGCTCGTTTGCTTCCTATTTAATAAAAAAAATCACTCGCCTTTAACCGCTAACAAATAAACTTACTTCGACTTCTTTAAACTGTCAAACACCGCGAGGTCACCGGTGACCGCAACCTATAACGCTGACGGTGTTTTAAAAAATCAAAGTTCATTTTACAAGAAAAACTATACCTAACAAGTGCCCGTGATCCTTCAGGAACACGATCTACTTTGTAACAAACACTTTGATCCTGTAAAACTAAACTGTTGAGTTTATTGCGATAAAAAATTCTCACATAACCTTTGTTAAATATTAGAGGTATATAAAGGTAGGAAGTGAAACCTTATTTTTATAAGTATACAATATTTTTATCACGCCCTATGTATTTAAAAAAAATGTATGTACAGTTTTGGACATTGCCACGATTTTATTAGGTACTTATATAGATAGATAGATTCCATAAGTCTTTTTTTTTAATTAATAAGTAACAATGTGTCGCACAACACTATTATCATTTCTATAAAAGTATAGTTGCTGAAGAAGTCGAATTTACGACTGTTAAGAGCTTCGGGCTTATTCTAGGAGTCAACATCGTTGGCTGAGCACCGCCGTGCCCTCAGGGAAGTGATCGGCGATGGCGACCTCTCGCGTCCGGGCCTAGTGCAGGCCATGATGCGGAGTGAGGGGGACTGGGATGCCGTCTCCTCCTTTTGCGAAGCAGTCATGCTAGCTAAGGAGGAGGCGGGACGCGTGAGGCAGCGAAGTACTGCCTCCTCGCAACCCAGCCATCGCGAAGGACACACCGGGTGTCGGGGATCGCGGGACAATCTCCGGTCACCGTAAGCGCGGGCCTGCGGACGGCGAGCATAGGTGGCTCCCCGTCCGACCAGAAACAGACCCGAGCGATCAAAGAGCCATCAGACCACCACAGATGGGGCCCAATAGGAGAGGAAGGAACGGGGTGGTTTTTAGTCAGTAAGAGTCTGACACTCCCTCCCGGCTCACCCAGGCGGGAGCAGTCATTCGATGATTGTCCCCCTTAAAAAAAAAGGCACAAGAGTAAGTACCTAAATACAGTTAATACTAACATAGTACCTAAAAAAAAGAAATAAACTGCCTCGTTGACCCAGGGGCCTCGGGTTCGTTTCCCGGGTCGGGCAAAGTAGTACTGGGTTTTTAAATATTGTCAGTAGTAGCACGGAGTCTGGAATTGTGCCCGGTATATGGCAATAGGCTCACCCCCTATTACATGGGACTCATAACATAAGTAGTGAAAAGTGGGTGTTACATTGTACAGTGGTATAATGTGCACTTCTGCCTACCCCTTCGGGGATAAAAGGCGTGATCTTATGTTAAAAAAGAAATACTCAAGCATAACACTAACATAAGCTAAGTATTCCATACCAGATTAGCTTCATCTCGCGTGGCATCCTGCCGGCTGCCGGCGGATATTGGCGCTCGACACCACCACTGCGCCTCGACACACGATTGTTTCCTTCTAGTCTTACCTTACATGAGGCACTGCTCTCAAGATGTCAACTTGTGAACACTTTCTTAACCGTTGAACAGGTTTAAAATAAACATAAGTGATAATACGAATCAGTATAGAGAAAAAATCTTAGTGACTGCTTTTATTTGGTGTGTTAATCGATCATAACTTAATATAGACGATTCTGAAGTGACTATTTATCTAGCTAGAAGATGTCCAGTACCGACTGAGTGCAAGCCTTTGTTAAAACTGTTTTTTATAAGGAGTAATTTAAATTTTGCCTTTAACTGAACTTTAACTTTGTTATTTCGGTATTTCAGAAGAAGTGTCGTATTTACGAGTGATTGTGAATTTTATGTGTTAATAAAATAGTGTGAAGTCCGAAGATGCCTGCAATACGGTTCAGTATCAAAATAGACGACATGTCTACGGTGTATCCCAGCACTGATTCTGAAGAAGAGTGAGTTCTATTCCCATGCATAGATTTTTATTTGTACAATATAGGGTAGATGATTAATTTTTATTTTAATGTCCGTCTGGTAGATTATTTAAAAACGGTAATTATTTTTTACGGTAACGAATAGTTGAAGAAGATATATTGATTCGAAATGTCGTGTGACGTCAATTCTATGTACATTTTATACGTAGAAATGACGTTTTAACCCCCACTCCTAAACTTTGATTCGTTATATCTAAGTATCATTTTATTATACAAACAAATAAGTGTCTAATATTTTTTAATTACGTAACTGACGAACTAATTACATTTTTAATTTTCATACCCTGTCATCATCCGTATAGCTGTAAGTAGGGACTGTGTTGGCCGGCCAGTCGTGATGGCCCGGAGGTTTGAGACGCCCGCTTCTCATGCATGAAGGTGCGGGTTGGAAACCTTGAAACTTGAAACTAAAATCATTGTAGTTTGGAATTTTGTAAAAGCACTCAATTTTAAAAATCCTGATTAAAATATTTGTTACGTCTACAACTCTAGCAGAAAGTCTTTACAGAATGAAATCGATTTGTTACCACTCTTTTTGAATAAAAGAGTCTTATATTTACAAAAAAAATAAACATTATCATATTTCCAATCACAACGAATAAACGTCTTACCCGGCAATCGAACCCGAAATCAATAGTTATTAAAAATGTCTCGACAGGCCTTAGGTCTTGGCAACGGCTATTAATTTCCTATTATCGGTTACGGGCCGTTCTGAACCGGTCCGTTCCGGGTCGGGCCGGACCGTTGCCGAAGTTTTTACGTTGTTGTCTGGCCTTTCCCCCATTAGGATCAAGTTACTTGATACTTACAAAACTTACTCGCTCACAGCTTCGGAAGAAACTTGTTGATAAATTTAAAGTACCTTTTAATCTTATGATCAAAGTAAAAACAACTTTAAAGCTTTATGTTTAAGGATATTATTGCGTCTGTTTGGTAGGATTTAGAAGTTTTGTTATCTAACTATTTAATATCTCTTGTTTTTTATCCACGGAGGGGTAGACAGAGGTGAATATTACAGCACTTAATTCCACTGTGCAGTAACCCCTATTTTTCACTATTTATGTTATGAGTCTCATGTAATAGGGGGTGAATCTATAGCCGATCTGTAGATTTTTTTATAAAACCCAGTAATACCTTGTCCGATCCGAGAATCGAACCCGAGATCCCTTGGCCAGTTGTCGCACTGGCGACCACTCGGCCAACGAAGCAGTAATGTCTGTTGTGTCCCAGAAAGCTAGGTCTCCGTTTGTACGTGCACATAGTTCAATAAACCAAAACTGCTCATCATAAGAAGGTTTAACCTGTTTTACTGCGACCCCTAATCACAATTGAAATGGTTCAGGTTTATCAGAAACCCTGTTGTAATCCTTTAATCAGCTGATAGAGTACCCGCGGGAATACAAGGGATATTGTTAAATATCTATATACCGTTACTAGACGGTATCAAAATATAATACCATACAGAATCTCAACTTCTGCAATCGGTTTCGCAAGCTTAGACTACACGGCTGGCGCGGTGGCTGGGCAACTGGCTGCCGCGTAACGTGTCCTGGGTTCGATTCCTGCACGGAACTACTGTTTGTATGATCCACAGATAGTTGTTCCGGTTCTGGGTGTTAAGTGTATGCGAATGCAAAAGCAAACGGTAAACGGCTACATTTAAAAAATATAGCTTTAAACAGACAAATAAAATTAATAATATTTAAAATTGTAATATCATAGTGAAAAGGATGTATTAACACATTTACACACAGTAGATAAACACATACAAACACAGTATGATATCACACGGCCATCAATCATGGCGGCAGGCGCGGTTGTACCAGCCGGGTATCCGTGTAATCGTGTAACATGAACAGTAATTATTTACTAACTGTAGACAGACATAGTATCTTTTTTGCTGTAGGAAGTTTTAACTGGGTGAATTGTGGAAACAAGGCAACTACAGTTTTGAATTTTGATTATCTCTATTTGGTTTTTGAGAGCTCTGGTTGTGGGATTTTTAGTGTGAAAACCGTAATATCTTATCTACCACATTTTTAATCCGAAAATGACGTCTTCAATATAAATACCAACCGTCGCCCTAACACAGTTTGCAACCAATAACTTCCAGTCTACAACATTTGAAGAACTGTTTGTATTCGAACCCAAAACTTTGCGGCAACATTCCGGTACACGCAGCTGATAGTTCCCGCGCCCACTACTTGATGCAACTTATAGGGAACCGGGTCATGGCATGGGGTTCATATTTTTTTTTTTAAGAGGCGAAAATCATCGAATGCCTGCTCCCGCCTGGGTGAGGCGGGAAGGAGTGTCAGACTCTTATTGACTAAAAACCACCCCGTTCCTTCTCCTGCGCGTTGAGCCAGAGCCCCGGTAACCCGTTAGGTTCTCCACGACTTTACATTATGTTTAAGCCATGGTTTAACCCTTGGAGTTAAATGACAAAGAATTTCGGTCTATTGCAACATAAGTTGTAAAAGTATATGAGCTTCGAAGCTTCGATCTTATTGGTCAAGTAACCAGAAGTGCAAACGTATCTGACTAGAATTTTAGGGAACAATTTAAAAAATATTATCTTATTATATACTTCATATTTGGAAGTCAAGAAAGGCTGTTAATTTTTTTTTATGGGATATGCCGTAAACGAGCTGACGGATCACCTGATGGTAAGCAATCGACGTCGCGCATGGACATCTGGTACACCAGTGCGTTACTGGCCCTTTGGGATCAGGAATTTGATGATTGTTGGGGACTCAGGAACTTACGCAACGAAACATCACGCAAGCGTTGTTTCACGTGTCGGTCTTCTGTGAGGCTGTGGCTATCACTCCGGTCAAGCCGGCCTATTCATGCCGAAGCAAGTCTTAGGTAAAGGAAATTCAAAATTATTTCTTAAAACTGTCCGTCAATTTGTGGTCCGTGTCTGTCTCTAAATTCTCTTCGAATACAAAATTTGAGATGTTTAAGCTTCGAAAGCTTAGTCAGGTAATTATTTTTGTAATTACAGATATCTAATTAATTGGTAGCTTACTATTAAAGACTGAATTTAACATTTTCTTTGATATTACCTTGACGGAACTGCCACGGGTTTGTTTTCATATCGAATATTTCAGGTACATATGCAATTTTGCCTCGCCATTTCTTTTCTGATTACCCATATTCTGACAGTTTGAGTATTTGTGTGACCCACGCAAATGTTCTTTAGGTTGGTATTGTTCGTCGAATCAGTCAGCCTCACCTGTTAATTGAGCTGACTGTAAACCGACACATGCGTACTGCCTTCAGAACGGGTCCGCTCAAACTGTTGTGGCTCTTTCCTCAAAAGGCCCCTACAGAAAGAACTTCCACGGTTCTCACACATAATCTTTTATACACATTTGTCTGGACTTTAAAAGAGATAGACCTCCGAGTTTGTTTCGGCATTTCTTCTCAGAGTAGTCAGTTAGGAAATGTCGGCCTCAGCGTTCGCTTGATAAAATTGACGTGTAAAAGTGCTGCCTTGTACCAAGAAATTCACTTGTTTCACTTCACTTGTTTCACAATGATAATTATATTTTCCAATAATGAACTCATCAGCTTTATTACAAATCGGGATATGTTAATGGTAAATATCCGTAGAATAATAATAGTCATCAACAACTTAATGTCCACTGCTCCTGAACCCGCACTCCCATGCATGAGATGCGGGCGGGTAATATCCCTCCGGGCCACCACGACCGTACAATGATAAATAAATAAATAAAATAAAAAAGCCATTTATTTCTTACAGGTAATTTTACATTTCATTCTTGCTGTTAGTATTGTTAGTGTAAATTTATAAAATCTTAAAGTTAATTTATTGTTAGTGTTGGTTAGTTTGCATCCTGTGAGAACCCCTATTGGGTAAAGGCCTCCTCCAAAGCATCCCACTTTTTTCTATCCTGTGCTACTGTAGTCCACTGAGGGCCCACTATTTTCTTAATATCGTCTTCCCAACGTGTCGTGGGTCTCCCTATTTTTCGCTTGCCTAGTGGGCCGTACAATGATACGTAGATAAAATTCCAAAACCATTCATCCAGTCTCAATAATTTGTGTTCAGAAAGGTATCCAATTAACACACAATATTAATCCTTTTTCGAAAACAATAAAGGATTAAACGTGTACACGAAAGTGGCTGAGTTGTGTACAAATACATAATCCTCTTATGAAAATAAAATACAAAAATTATGTCTACTGCAGAAGGTTTACTGTACACAGTGTTTGAGATCTGTCATCGTCATTAGATTTTCCATCTACTGCCTGACGCGCCACGCTAGTGATTCCGAGCTCAATCGTCAACTCTTCATAATATGTATGTTTGGATTCCACGGTCGGCGCGGCGGTAGCGGGAGTTCGACTCCCGCACGGAACAATTCTTCGTGTGATCAACAAATTGTTGGGCCGGGTCTGGGTGTCATCTGTATGTGTAAATGTATGTTTGTTTATCGACGAAACAGGAGAAAATTCTAGTGTGGGGCAATGTTTTTTTATCGAATCATTACCAGTCACACAGCGGTAAGATTACTAAACTTAAGTTATACTGACAAAAGCATCTATGTAAAAAAAATATACATTTTACACCGTCGATATTAATTTTTTTTTTCATAGTTAATTGTAAGCGTTACAACTGACAACAATGGTTTAGTTTGGAGAATTGGGTAGAAATTGATGTTCGTTTATTACAAAAATGTTTTGTTTGCCTAGAAGCTATTTCACTGTATTATTAGCTAACATAATATTAACTTAATTAACTGTCATACAGTTATTTATCATGCTAATAATTGGTATACCAGGGGTTCCCAAAGTGTGCGACGCGGTGCCCTAGTGCGCCGTAGAAAGTGAAGAGCGGCGCCGTAAGTAGATTCTCTAATTATTGAACACAACAAATGTTGGCGGATACTTTTTTGATCAATGTGGAGCAAGAAATGAGAGTAGCAGTGTGAAGTCTTTTTTCCCCAGTTAAAAAAACCGTGCGGACTAAATCACTAAGCTAACCCTTCACATTGATTTGACTGAATAAATATTGTATTAAATTTTTTGCTTTTTCTTAAGTCTGTGTTGTTTTCCGTTTAAATAATTTTATAATAAAAAAGTCAATTTCATATTGTGGTGTTTAAATTTTCATAACGATCGACTTAACCTAACTATTTTATTGTAGGTACTTATTTCTTTCGACTGATTTCCTCAAATAGGTTGCTAGGATAAGGTTTTTTTTTTTTTGTTTATATGATGTGACCTCATGCGGTAACATCATAAAAAATTACAATCTAGCTTTAATGCTAATAAGTAATTCTATTTTGTCCTAATTTACTAGGAAAGTATAACTACCTCTAAGAATGTGTCCATTAACACTTTTCTTATTGTCTCTATTAAGGGGAAGACACTTTGTTATTGTGTTCTTTGCCGGTAGCACTCACTACTTTACACTAACACTTCACTATGTTAACTCAAAAGGTTTTGTCCTTTTTAGCCTTCTCACTATGTCCGTGTTGTCGAGGAGCTGGATAGCCTCGATGTTCACATGGTGGTGAAGCCTTCGTTCATGGGCTTCTGCACACTTTTTAATTATATCTATGACGAGGTCTACTTTGAGGTCCCGATGAAGGTCGTCATTTCGAATGTACCAGGGCGCATTGACGATTCCTCTGAGTACTTTGTTTTGAAAACGCTGTATAATTTTGATATTGCTTTGTTTGGTACAGGCCCAAAGCTGAATACCATAAGTCCATACAGGCATGAGGACAACTTTGTTGTGCACTGACAGCGCAGAATTTTTTCCTATCAGCCAGTACATCGACTTGTAGCGTAGATCTAGCTCGTCGCGTTTCTTTTTGACATGAGCTTTCCAGCGAAGCTTTACGTCTAATGTCATGTCGAGGTATTTGGCTGTATTTTCGTATGGTATTACATGGCCATTTATGTTTACCGGGTGGTAATTTGTCCTTTTGTTTGTGAAGTCTATGTGAACAGATTTTGATTCATTTAGTTTCACACGCCATTTTTTTGTCCAGTCAAAAATGATATTGACGGCTGTTTGAACTTTTTCCACTGCTTCTTCTTGAGTGGCACCTGTGGCCATAATAGCTGTGTCGTCTGCAAATGTGGCAATGGTATTGTTTTCTAATTCAAGAATATCGCAAGTGTACAATAAGTACAAGACGGGACCTAGGACGCTTCCTTGCGGTACTCCAGCTTTTATTGGTTTGAGTCCTGAATATGCATCATCATGTCTTACTCTAAACATACGCTGTGATAGATAAGACTCTAAGATGTCAGCAAATTGCTTAGGGAGCATGTTTTTTAATTTGTAAATAAGGCCTTTGTGCCATACCTTGTCGAATGCTTGCGCTACATCCAGGAAGATCGTGGAGCAAACTTTTTTTTCTTCTAGAGCCTTTTCAATAATGTTGGTAATCCTGTGTACTTGATCTATAGTCGAATGTTTTTCCCTAAAACCAAATTGGTAGTCAGGGATCAAATTTCTTTCTTCTATGATGGGTTTTAGTCTTTTTAAAAGAAGCTTTTCAAATAATTTTGACATTGTCGGTAGCAGCGAGATCGGCCTATACGATGTTGTTTCGTGAGGTGGTTTACCAGGTTTTGGTATCATTATAACTTCGGCAACTTTCCACTGATCAGGTACATACTGAAGTCTTAGCGTTGCATTGATATGAGTCGTAACTTTTACGATGGCTTTTTTAAGCTTTTTATAGATTTCCACAGGGAGTAATCTGTCGTGCGATGGCTGGTTAGTTGTTGTAGATAACTATTCATTGATTCGTCTTTGTATTTCTGAATTGCTTCACTTAGTTGTTTTGTAAGGTTGTTCAGAATTCTTTTATCTTGTGGATATCTTGTCTGATGCCATATTCGTCTCTGTCGCCTCTTTTCAGCAATAAGTTTTGTGATTTCTGCTGGATAGTAGGTAATTCTGTTTTTTATTTTAAAGGTGGGCGTGTTTTTCCAGGCGCATTGTTGTATTTGTGTTATAAACTCACTGATATCCCAGTCCAGATCTTCTGGTTTCTTGAGTGGGACTCTTAAATCTATCATAGACTCCAAATCTATTTTAAAGCTTTCCCAATCAGTGTTCTTGTTTACCAATGTGGGGTTGTATTCTTTCAGCAAGATAGTCTCACTTAGAGTAAGTAATATAGGTGAGTGGTCTGAACTCATATCATAACCTTCTTCAATGCGAAGAAGACTAGGTGATATATTTTTGTAAATAAAAAGGTCTATAAGATCAGGAATCTTTTTTGTATCAGTAGGCCAATAAGTGGGCTTGCCTGTTGATAAAGTTTTACCTTGTGTTTCTTCAATGGCGCACAGTAGCTCTCTGCCTTTGGTCGTTGTCAGTCGAGATCCCCAAAATGTATTTTTAGCATTAAAGTCACCTCCCAATATGAATCTGTTTCCAAGACAGTTAAGAAAAGACATGTACTGATCTGTTTTTAGTGAATACCTAGGTGGACAGTATATGGCTGAGATGGTGACAAGACAGAAGCTAGGATAAGGTGTCGTGAAAAATATTAAACTTGTAACTGCGCTGCGGGTTACAATAGATTGGGAGCCCCCTGTATTATACTACAAACACATATTAACAAAAGTACTGTCTTTAACTGCTGTAGCATATTTAAGTTGACTAACAGTGGTGATTTCTTACCGTGTCTTCCGAGAAAAGCCTTTCTTGAAAATCTATCCTTACCCTTGTTGTGTCATCCTATTTTGGATCGAATAGTATTTGAAATCAGATTTATATTTAAAATTAGAAAAGATAGAATCCGCCAACCAGAAGAGACGTCATTCCTGGTAGGTTACTACCTAACAGTTGTATTTCAAATGTTTTGATGCAATTTTTTATTATTGTTAAATCGCGCGCAAATTTTATTTATCTCAAACTTATTTCTTTTTAAAAGGCCGGCAACGCACCTGTGGCTCCTCTGGTGTTGCGGGTAGCCATGGGTGGCGCTGATCGCTTACTATCAGGTGATCCGTCTGCTCGTTTGCCTCGTATTCTATAAATAAAACTTTACTTGCGTGATGTAGGACTTGCGACGTCATCAGTTAAGTAATTTATCATCGAATCGTCATTATGTGCCGGTTCATAGATCTAGTGATCTGAATGTAGGTTAAACTTTTATAACTTACCTGTAATGTGACTAATAGTAAACGTATGTATAGGGTATAGGCAGTATCAACAGATTATGGAACAAGAGTTAATCTTTGACGGCGAATTAAAGCGAACCTATGTAGTAACTTGATATCAAGCTATACATAACCAGTGTTAACTGACCGTTTAATGTGAAGAAAGGTTATACAAAGCGGGGCCGTAATAAACTGGTTTTGTGCAACCGTGTGTGTATAGGAATTTGATCGATGTGCCGTACATTGTGTCTGTTATTTTTGTAAAACATTTAAACTGTATGCGATCCAATCAATCAATTGTTCCTTTTCATGTTACATTTTGATGAAATTGGTCGACTACCGGTACACCTGGGACCATAGTACATTCTCTTTTAGAAGTTTTTTTCAGTAGAACATTGTCTCACAGTAGGTTTTTCTCCCGAATCGTGGGTGCATTTACAGTCACGTAAGACGCGACACAACAATTGCGTATTTTCCAGGGCATCAAAATTAAAAATCTAATTAGTCCGTCAGTTAGATAATGAAAAAATATTAGATACGTATTTTTTATTTTCTCGTATAAAGTTGCAATACTTAGATATAATGGCGCTAAGTTAAGGAGTGGCAGGTTGTTACGTTCTAATGTGCTACAAAATGTGGCACGCTGTGACGTCACACGATATTTCAAATTAATATATCGTCGAAAGTATTGAATTTTGTGAGAAAAGAAAAAATACGTGTCTAAAGTTTTAAATTAATGTACCAGACGGACATTAAAATAAAATATATAGGAAACTACCCTATTTGACTAGTAGTCCAATACCCAATTTTATGACATAAATAGTGCTAGTGGCCCATTCACTGCGCCGATCATGCAGTCGAAATTATGTACAGGTAACTGCTGAAACACGTAAGGCCTTATGTCGAGAAATAAATGGCCTTATGTTAGGTTAAATTCCTTCCTACCTCAATAAATCACTCTTCCAGAAAGTATTTTTTCTCGTCGTTATTAATTGTACTACGAGCAGTCATTAACTAAGTGAATTACTTGCGATCCGTTCGGGCAGGTCAACACATTCACTGTGAGCGAGGTAGCACTCTGTGAAACTTTACTAATAATCTAGTTCATAGGACTTGTTGTTTGGTGGTTCAGTCTTTCATTAATTGTTGTCCATACCATTGTAATAACTCGTGAGACATACTAAATTAAATAAAAATCGCGCGTCACTCGTGACATCACCGTGACCGCGCACGCTTCTCCTGAGTTTGAACCCCTGTGTGGTTCGAAACTAGTAAAGAAAGAAAGAAAGAAAGAAAAATCATTTATTCGACAGTAGGCACGCACACAGATACAAAAAAAATACAAAATTAAAAAACAAATAACAAATAAATACACTTATTTATACAGATATAGAAATAAACACAAAGAAACGACAACGTATAACATAACATAGTATAGTAGAGCTTTTCTCAGTGTATTCACATGAGTAACCCGCGATTTATAGTTAATTCACATAAGGTATTGTTAAAATGGCAGTTATATAGACCTTACATCGGTAGGAAGTCGTTTTTGAACAAATCATTTCCTTATTACTTTGTACATAATATGTACATCTTCTGTCTTCATTTGTTTTATTCTT